>CATIWC010001190.1:0-371678 GCA_948472305.1 Vicia faba | reverse complement strand
ATTATATTATTATTATTATTATTATTATTATTATTATTATTATTATTATTATTATTATTATTATTATTATTATTATTATTATTTATTATTATTATTATTATTATTATTATTATTATTATTATTTATTATTATTATTATTATTATTATTATTAATAATATTAATTATTATTATTATTATTATTATTATTATTACTAGTATTATTATTATTATTATTATTATTATTATTATTATTATTATTATTATTATTATTATTATTATTATTATTATTATTTATTATTATTATTATTATTATTATTATTATTATTATTATTATATTATTATTATTATTATTATTATTATTATTATTATTATTATTATTATTATTATTATTATTATTATTATTATTATTATTATTATTATTATTATTATTATTATTATTATTATTATTATTATTATTATTATTATTATTATTATTATTATTATTATTATTATTATTATTATTATTATTATTATTATTATTATTATTATATTATTATTATTATTATTATTATTATTATTATTATTATTATTATTATTATTATTATTATTATTATTATTATTATTATTATTATTATTATTATTATTATTATTATTATTATTATTATTATTATTATTATTATTATTATTATTATTATTATTATTATTATTATTATTATTATTATTATTATTATTATTATTATTATTATTATTATTATTATTATTATTATTATTATTATTATTATTATTATTATTATTATTATTATTATTATTATTATTATTATTATTATTATTATTATTATTATTATTATTATTATTATTATTATTATTATTATTATTATTATTATTATTATTATTATTATTATTATTATTATTATTATTATTATTATTATTATTATTATTATTATTATTATTATTATTATTATTATTATTATTATTATTATTATTATTATTATTATTATTATTATTATTATTATTATTATTATTATTATTATTATTATTATTATTATTATTATTATTATTATTATTATTATTATTATAAAAAACCTTTTCTCTAACCTTAAAAGACATTTTTTTAACCTTAAACTTTTTACTATTATTATAGAAAAATCATTTTTTTTAAACCTAAAAATTATTTTTTCTAACTTTAACTTTTCTTCTTCTTATTAGTATTAAAAAAAGAACTTTTTAATCTTAACTTTTATTCATTATTAAAAATACAAAAAATAATAGAAAACTACAAAAATCTAAAAAATAACTTTAGTTTCTTTTGAATAACAAAATACTCTCTAGATTTAACTTTTACACTCCTCCTTTAATTAATTAATTTATTAATTTAATTCTTTAATTAACTTATTCCATTTTCTTCATTTAATTAGTATATCATATTTTTAACAATTTTCATTAAATTATAATTTTGCATATTAATAAATAATTATTGGATATTTTATCAAAAAATACTTAATATATTTTTAATATTTAGGAAAAATAGTTATTTATTAATTAAATATTTTCTAAAAAATTAACCATATTTCTTAATTGCATTAAATATTTTTCTCATTCAATTTTTTTTTACATATTGCATAACATACTCTAAAATAGCTAACCAATCAAATGCTAACTCTTTTTATACTAACATAATAAAATCAAGATATTTTCAAAAAAGATTGTGAATCTATTTTATATTAACTGAGATCTAAATCTACGATTCTTCTATTTTCAACCCAGGCTTGGTTTAAGGATTAATTCAAAAATATTTCCACAGTCCATAAAAAAAAACTAACCAAATATTTCGAACTACGAATTGAGACTCTGATTCCTTATAAGAGGATACATAAGCACGTGGGTTAAAAACCAGAGCGAGTTCCTCTAACTAAAAAATTAAACCCTATTCTTAAACCTTAAACCTAAACCATAGTATCCTTGTGAACAAGGTATATGAAGGGTGCCTAACACATTACCTTCGTCTAAAGTGAGTTAACAACTTAGAATCTTTGTGTTGTACCCCAAAATTTGTCCTCCCATTTTTCACTCAAGATGTTATCCCAGGGTTTCTTAAATACTCAATTTGGCTCAAAAGTTGATGAAACAAATTCTCTTCCCTAGGCAACCAGTCAACAATTAGGGTTTTTGCACTTTTCAAAGGTTTGCCCAATCCATGGCCCAGATAACTGCAAAGGCATTTGTGTGATTTCTATTTGTTTTCTTAACTATAATCTTATGAAGATTGAAGTTACTTTTGAGGGCATATTCTGTTTGAATAAGGTGCAAGGTCTAAAGCTATCATCTTTAAGCAATCATGATTGAGGGTTCAATTAATCATTTAGATTTGAGCTTTTAAACATTTATTTTATTTAAGAGTGCAAGATACATGATTCATCCTATCATATTATGTTTACTTGAAGTGCAAGTTATCAAGCCAGGATGCTTATTCAAAACATTCAAACCAAGAATTGCAAAATTAAAATAAAAACTCAGAAGTTTTGTACAACAAATTTTCATTATTACTCAAGCTTTGTTCATTACAGTTTTGTGGGTCTTTCACAAATGATTACAAGTGATTACAAAAATTACAAGTAAAATACAAAGTTCAAATCTACAAAGGAAATTTGCTTCTTCTTCAAGACCCCTTGCTTCATCCTCAAGAAATTCCCCATTTTCTAGCCTTTGTCTTGCTTGCCATTTGTTTGTACATGTGACAGAAGAAAAGAAAATATTAACAAAAATCAATATTAAAAAATCCAAGCAAATTTGATTTTTCATCATTAGGGTTTGCTTTTAGGAATCAGAATTTTGTTTGTCCATTTTTTCCCTATTTTTGCAAATCTCAAAACCTAGGTTTTGGTTCACAAAAAAAGGGGAAAAATAAATAAATATACAAATTGGACAGGCAAGGCAACAAGTTCAAACAACAGCAGTCAAAATGCACAAGTCAAACAATACCAAACATCCAAACTGCATCACAAAAAAGGCAGTGCTTTGCAAAGCAATTACATCAGCACAAGATGCAAGGCAACAAGCTGCAAATAGCAGACAGCAAGCAAGTTGTCCAAATTAGAAATCAAAGGCAGTAACACAAAGCTACAACAGAACAAAACAAATAATATGCAAGCAACAAGCCAAAAGCATCAAATGCTGTAATATAAGTCAACATCATCATTTTCCCAAGAAAATAAGCAAACCCTTCAGAAATGCATCAAAAGCAAAAATTATTTATCTCACAAAGAGAGGAAAGAGGAAAAATATCACCTATCCAGCAAATGCTAAGACAAATAGGTTGCTATAAGAAACAGTCTGTGATCGGTGGATCGGGAACTGACTGTTTAATGCTGGTTCGCGAAATGTCGCGGAAGCAAGAGTCGCCACCGTCTTTTATTTTCTCCAAATGGAAAGGACAAAAGCACAGAAAAATTCCTTATAGAGATTGCTCTCGGTTCGGGAGGTAGATTTATAGAAATGGAAGGTGTTAGCACCCTTTCTATCCATGGTTATCCATGGGCTCTTAGATACTTGCTCATTTGTGTTTTCAAAATTGTTTGTTTGCTTTTCAACCGTGGGTTTAAAAAGTTTCTTTGAAAATTTCAGTTCGACTCTTGTATCAGTCCTCAAGAGTGTTTGAAAAGTTGCTTTCAAAAGCTTTTTGAAAAGTGTCGGTGTAAAAAGAAATTTTTGATTTGTTTTGAAATTAGAGCAAGTATCTACGAGTTCTCTACCTACCCTAAGGAATTCGTCTGTGTAAATGTCCTTAAAGTAGTGCCATCCCACCATTGAGAGGTAGGCAGCACCACCGTTGGAGGTGTTCGGGTCAATTCGAGGGTTCGGGACATGGTGATCACCGGAGCAGTAGGAAGACACCTTAGAAGCTACCCTCATGCCATGTTCATGGACATGAGGGCTTACTAAAACATCCTCTACTCGACGATCACCTTTCGAGGGGCAAGGCAACAATGAGGCGTACCCTAGGGGTGGTGTGTGATTTATGTGTCGTTTTCAGATATTTTTGTCTTGTCCATGCATTGGTGATCTACGCTTTGTTTTTTTATTTTTGGCATTCATTCTTTCATGCAAATTATTAACAGTTTAAAAGATGCGGAATTTAAAAGTCCTACGCTATTACAAAGGCGCGGGTCTACATCGCCAAATTAATCCAAGACCCGATTTGAAATAAAATAAAAATGCGGAAAGATAAATATCCTAATTAATCTATTACATGGCTTTGGGATAATTACATGAAATTTATAAAAAGGAAATAAAATAAGCGCGCGAAATAGAATTATGATCGAATGCGAGGGCGTTGGACCCTTTTAAGGAAATTAAATTACAATTAATAAATTAATTAAGTTAAATGAGAAAAGGAAATTATTTTTGAGTTTTTTGTATTTATGGAATTTAGTAAGAAAATTAAATGAAATTAAAACCCTAATTCTAAACTATTTTTAATTTATTAAAAAATGTTTAAATTTAACCTAGTTTTAACCTAATTATTTACATGGCAATTTTATTTACAAAATAAATAATTAATTATTAATAATGGTGAAAAGAAAAGAAAAAGGATAAAAGTATTTAAAACCCTAATTCTACTTTTTTAGTTTATTAAAAAAACATTAAAATTAAATCTAGAATTAAAACTAAATTAATTGATAAAATTTATTTACAAAAAAATACATTTAAATAAAATATATTTTTTATTTTTATAGTTTCTGATTTTTTTGGTATTTTTATGTTATGAAAAATTAATTTAAAGAATTGAAATAAAACTAAATAAAACAAATAAAAATAGAAAAGATAAAAAGAATGAAAAATGAAATGCAAACTAATGGGGGGTGTTGACCCCAATTTAGGAGGTAAATTGCCAGCAATCTGGCCCATTTATGGGAGGCCCCTTTTGACTTTTCTGGCCACGTGCATATGCGTTGACTGGGGTGTTCCCTGGACTTTAGATCCTGGCCATTGAGTGGATCTTCAAGGACATGTGGCGAGCTCAAGCATAGGCGTCCATGGTGGTCTTCAGATAAAGCGCTGCATGGGAAGATATTAGGAAAAATAATATTGAAGGAATGGGGGGACCTGGGAATCGAACCCAGGTCCCAGAGTTTACCAAATCAATGCCTTGCCACCTGAGCCATTTACGCGCTTTGTACATTTAGTGGACAACGAATAATATAATGAGAAAATCAAGATTATGCTGGACTGAACAAAAACGAACGCGCCAATGTTTGAATGCACCACTCACAAGCCTCCACGCATCGTCTTCCCCACCTGTTCTTTGTTTTACCTGAAAAAATAACACTAGATAGCGGGGGTTTTAAACCCCCACAATCTGAAATACAAAAAATAGCGAATAGGAATTAAACAAATATAAAAAAGGCGCGATGGATGTTTTAGATTCCTTGGAACGTCACGATTTCAATGGTATAAGTCTCATGGTCTGATTTTACCATATGCAAAAGTCCCCAATTTAAGAGCTTTGAAAACCTAGAAAGCTTCCATGGTAGATTCATGTATAGGGCACGAAAATTCAATTGAATGGCATGGTTAGCTTCAGAATGATTCAATTAGTATAAATCAACAGAAAAAATGCAATGAGGATGCGTATAAATTGAAACACGAATATGAACAAAATTGGAAACAGGACCACTTGATTCTACCGTTTCTTAATGTTAGAGGTTATGATTTTGATTCAGGAAGCTCCCTTGATATCTCAGGAAGGTAATGGAATGGTCCTCTTGCCCTGAAACGAACTCTAAGTGCGTTTTCAGTGTTGAGCTTTTTGACAAAAAATGCAAAATTTTTATGAGACTTGAGGCGCAGCTTGAAGGTTGTTCTGATTAGGTTTTGCATCTGTATATGTATGCCAATGGATTAGGGTAAGAATTCAAGCCAAAAGATCCATGTTTTGATGAATCAAATATTTGATTTTCAATGAATATTTTTTCAAATCTTTTCCATGAATAACATGCCAATTTGCACCAAATCTTCCCTTTTTTGATGTGCACGAGATCTTGAGTAACCAATGAGGGCATATGCTGCATAAAAAGATTCAAACACATTTTTTTTGTATTTTTGTCATATTTTATTTAATTAAATGAATTAATGGTGATAAAAATTCAAATAAATAATAAAAAATGATGAAATAAATCCCCTTTGGGCCAAATGGTCGTGCATAGCCTTTGGATAATGATTCTTGGGAGAAAATGTGGCCCATTAGCAATTTTGAGGCATTTGAAGTAAAGTTGACTTTTCAAAATTCCCAAAAATTTCCCAACTTCCACAAGGCATATCTTGCTCAATTTTTAAGATTTGATCATGTTCTTGGACATTTTGGAAAGGTCTTGAAGTCCTCTAACCAATGCCTTTGGTCCCATGTACTTTTTATTTACCAATCTCAAGTTATGGTCTTTGACTTAAAGTCCCTTTTTGTTGACTTTTGAAAATGACCTATAATGTTGAAATTGATAACTTTTTGTGAGAGCATTTCTGGGACTTGAAGTGTGAAGAGGAGTTGTAGGAAATGTCTTTCTCTTCAAAATGAGCTTTGGATGGAATTTTTCTGATAAACCATGTGGAAGTTATGCCTTGGTCAAGTTACAGTTGACTTTTTCAACTGTCCAAATATGGAAACTTTTGCATCTTGAGACTTTTTGAGCCATGCCTTGAAAATCATGATCAAGAATTGATCAAATGATGTTTGTGGCTTCAAAATAAGATGTTGACCAAAAATTTGAACTTTTGACTGTCAAATGACCATTTTGCCCCTACAGTTGACTGTAGGGCAATTAGGTTTTTTGACTGTGCAATTTTGTGCTGTAAGTCTTGAAACTTGACATGAGGATGCTTGACAATGTTTGTAGGCATATGGGACTTGTTTGGACCCTTGGAAACTTCAATTTCTTTGCCAGAACCAAAACCCTAGTTTTTGACTGTTAGGAGACCCTTGAACTGTGCAACCATTGGGATATTTTGAAGCATGCTTTTGGCAAATCTTGAAGAATATGGGAGGGAAAATTTTGGGGTACAACAGTTGCCCCTGTTCAATCTTCTTAGACCTGAGGATGTAGATTGGCTGGCGTGTCTTTCGTAATCCGAAGGTGGAAGATGATTGAACACTAGAGTGCCCAGAAATTTGCGCTCACATAGTAGTGTGGTGGTGGGAATGGGCTTATAGATGCCATTTGGAGATTGATGGATAGGAAGATGGGCTTATAGATGCCATGTTGAGAGATGATGGATGAGTGGATGGGCTTATAGATGCCATCTGGGTGTCGATCGCGTAAGAGATTCCTTAGCGAGAACTTGCGTACCTGAAAAAGAAAGATGATTACCTGACCTGTTACAGGAGCTGGTCTTCAAACTTTTTGTATAGATGTGCCCTGACTGGTTACAGGAATTGAATCTGGAGCTTCAAAAAGGTGAAGAATGAACCAGGGATGGTTACTACCTCAACGGGACGGTGAGAGAACCTTGGACGGTTACTACCTCAACAGGATCGCTGAGAGAACTTTGGATGATTACTACCTCAACAGGAATGCTGAGAGAATCTTGGGGCGATTACTACCTCAACAGGATCGCTGAGAGAACTTTGGACGATTAATACCTCAACAGGAACGCTGAGAGAATCTTGGGGCGATTACTACCTCAATAGGAACGCTGAGAGAATCTGGGGACGATTACTACCTCAACAGTAATGCTGAGAGAATCATAGGCGACTTCAACCTCAACAGTAACGCTGAGAGAATCTTGGGAGACTTCAACCTCAACAGTAACGCTGAGAGAATCATGGGCGACTTCAACCTCAACAGTAACGCTGAGAGAATCTTGGATGTCTTCAACTGGATAAGAAACAGGGAGATCTTAGGGTCGATCTGACTGAACCAGAGAAGGCCTTTGACTGGATAAGAAACATGAAAATATTAGGGTCGATTTAACTGAACCAAGCAAGGTCTTGGAATAACTTCAACTGGATAAGAATCAGGGAGATCTTAGGGTCGATCTGACTGAACCAGAGAAGGCCTTGGACTGGATAAGAATCAGGAAAATCTTAGGGTCGATTTAACTGAACCAGACAAGGCCTTGGAATATTCAACTGGATAAGAATCAGGGAGATCTTAGGGTCGATCTGACTGAACCAGAGAAGGCCTTTGACTGGATAAGAAACAGGAAAATCTTAGGGTCGATTTAACTGAATCGGACAAGGTCTTGAAATCTTCAACTGGATAAGAATCAGGGAGATCTTAGGGTCGATCTGACTGAACCAGAGAAGGCCTTTGACTGGATAAGAATCAGGAAAATCTTAGGGTCGATTTAACTGAACCGGACAAGGTCTTGAAATGTAGCTGAGAACTCAACTGGATCTTTCCTGAAAGGTAAAGGTCAGTCATATGCAAGGCATGATATGAATCAAGCGATGATGTTCTCAACATAAATGAGATTTGTAAGATATGATGCGTATATGCATGCTGTAATGTATGAAAATGTGATGTTTATGAATGTATCTTTTCGTCTTAGGAAAATAAATCCTTGACGGGTGCCGGGAAGTCACTCCTGGGCTGATGTTGAAGAATAGCTCTTTGCTTCCGCTGGGGATGATAGTTGCAAGAATACCGGTAGGAGAAGATAACTCCGTTGGGGAATAAACTTGGCGAATGGATTACTCTGCGGGGAGAAAAGTACTCTAACGATCTTGCTGGGAAACAATACTCTGTGGGGAGAAAGGTACTTTGCTGAGATGTTGAGGATAACTCCGTTGGGGATACCATTGTTGTGTTGGAAGTGCTAATAGACTTCGCTGGGGATAAGAAGACTTTGCCGAGGACGATATTCTCTTGGCTTTTGGCTGAGGATAACCCAGTTATATCCTGGTAGGGAAATAACCTTTGAATAAAGCCGGGAGACACGTTCGTGCTCTACGGGGATAAGCTTCCAGAATCTACTGGGGATAAGCTTACTGCTTGGGGAGATGGATCCCAACTTTCCTGGGGGAAATGGATTGGACTCTCCTGGGGAAAAATTGAACTATATTGGGGAAGTGACTCCATTGAATGTTTGATATACCGCCGGGGAACAATCTTTAGGTCAAGACTGCCGGGGATGCTTGTTAAGAATGCCTGTATATTGCCGGGGAATGTTGAGATCTGCTGGAGGATACCCAACTTCCTTAAGGCTGATAATAGCTTTGCTTGGGGAGAGTGTATTGACTTGCTAGCTCACTCTCTGGGGGAATTAAAATGTGCTGGTTATGTTCTTCGGCTGAACTCACCTTGATACCTTGGTGGACGGAACAATTAGATCGCTTAGACAACTTTTTATTGCCCCTGTTTCTAATGTTACTTGTAATTAATTCTTTTTTCCGTATGCAAATATTCATGAGTTAGCAAATTATTGTCAATGCATATATCACAAATTGAACCTTGGACGTTCTTCACAAAACAACACAGAAAAAGGAAAAAACAAAAGGCAGTTTGTCTGAAAAGTGTATTTATATTGATTTTTGAATTTGCCTGTAAAATAGGCGTTTATGTACAAGAGGCTGACGTCCTAGTAAGAGAACGCCGCCGAACAAAAGAGTTTATACAAATTTGTACAAAAGAAAATAAAACAGCTGTGTGAAATGAATGATCCCACTGGGTTCCAACTCTGCTATCGCCTTTATATCTTTGAGCGTCTCATCACTTGATGACCTAGTCAAGGATGAAGCTGATTGATTGATGCCGTCTGAACTTGATGTTGATACCGGTTTCTGGATGCAAAGTGATCCAATGAGACATAGTATTATGCTTTATCCCTAACTTTTGCCTGGACCGCCCTTTCGGGTTTTCAGTCCACCGGGATACCCATTTTTGCCCAAGCCGCCTTTTCAGGTTTTCGGCTTGCCGGGTGTACAGATTTTTTTCATTTCATCCCTTCATTTTGCCCGAACCCTTTTGGTTCGCCGGGAAGCCCTAATTTTTTCCTAGGTATGTCAACCTAGCGGGTCTTTATCATGCGTAGTATCTTTTTACTATGTCTGCATTGGCGGGGTGAGGAAGGTCGTCACCATCCATGTTGGTTAGAATCATGGCTCCACCTGAGAACACATGTTTAACCACAAATGGCCCTTCGTATGTAGGGGTCCATTTGCCCCTTGGATCACTCTGAGGAAGGATGATGCGTTTGATTACCAGATCCCCAACTTGATATTCTTGTGGTCTGACCTTTTTGTTAAATGCCCTGATCATTCGTTTTTGGTACGTCTGACCATGACAGATAGCAGCAAGTCTCTTTTCGTCAATTAGATTTAGCTGATCAAGTCGTGTCTGGATCCAATCATCTTCACTCAGATATGCATCCTTAATTATCCGGAGAGAGGGTATCTGCACTTCGATCGGTAAGACTGCCTCCATACCGTAGACCAAGGAGAAGGGAGTTGCCCCGGTTGACGTCCTGGCTGAGGTACGGTACCCATGTAGAGCGAACGGTAACATCTCGTGCCAATCTTTATAA
Source organism: Vicia faba (assembly GCA_948472305.1). NCBI lineage: Eukaryota > Viridiplantae > Streptophyta > Magnoliopsida > Fabales > Fabaceae > Vicia > Vicia faba. The sequence continues at coordinate 361,204 of CATIWC010001190.1, read as the reverse complement.
GTCACTGTCATCTTCTGCACGATTTTCTTGATATTTTTATTTGCTGCTTCTACAGCCCCATTCATCTTCGGTCGATAAGGAGAAGAGTTATGGTGCTGTATCTTAAACTGCTCGCAGAACTCAGTGATCATCTTGTTATTAAGATTGGTACCGTTGTCTGTAATGATCCTTTCTGGGACGCCGTATCGACAGACCAGATTATGCCGAATGAACCGTGCCACAACAGTCTTGGTTACCGTAGCGTAGGATGCTGCTTCAACCCACTTCGTGAAGTAATCAATCGCTACCAGGATGAAGCGATTCCCATTGGACGCTGTAGGTTTAATCTCACCGATCATATCTATTCCCCACATCGCAAACGGCCAAGGCGCAGTCAGGACATTTAGAGGAACTGGAGGTACATGCACCTTGTCTGCATATATCTGGCACTTATGGCATGTCCGGAAATGTTGGTAGCAGTCAGCTTCCATTGTGGACCAGAAATACCCTGCCCGAAGGATTTTCTTTGCCATAGTGTGTCCACTGGAATATGTTCCGAAGGTCCCTTCATGTAGCTCTTCCATAATCCTTTCTGCTTCTGTCTTGTCCACACAACGCAGTAAGGTCGAATCATGGTTTCGCTTGTACAGGATGCCGTTGCTAAGGAAGAACTTCGCTGCGAACCTTCTCAGAAACTTCTTATCGTTGACAGATGCACCTTCAGGGTATTCCTGAGCTTCCAAGTATCTCTTCACCTCATGGTACCAAGGCTTCGCAGTCACCAATTCAGTTTCAAGATCACAACAGTATGCCGGTTCGTCCAGTTTCCAGATAATGATCCGGGGGGCCTCATTATCCCATTTGACCTTGAACATAGAAGACATCGTAGCTAACGCTTCCGCCAACTGATTCTCCTCTCTCGGAAAGTGTTCAAAGGTTATCTCTGTGAAGTGGGGGATTAATGTCAATACACATTCTCTGTAAGGAATAAGATTCAGATGTTTCGTATCCCACTCCCCTTAGATCTGATTGATCACGAGAGAGGAATCTCCGAAGACACTCAGAAACTTGATCCTTAGGTCGATCGCAGCTTGAAGACCCATGATGCACGCCTCATACTCCGCCATGTTGTTGGTGCAGTTGAAACATAGCCGGGCAGTGAGTGGAGTATGAGTACCTTGGGGGGATATGATCATAGCGCCGATACCGTTACCCAAAGCATTGGAGGCTCCGTCAAAGTGCATAGACCATCGGGATCCTTCCTCAGGTCCTTCATCCGGTCCATGTACTTCACAATCAGTCACTATCATGATACTCTCGTCCGGAAACTCGAAGTTCATTGACTGATAGTCGTCTACTGCCTGATGTGCCAAGTGGTCTGCTAGTACACTTCCCTTGATGGCTTTCTGGGTCGTGTACTGAATGTCGTATTCTGTCAAGATCATTTGCCATCTTGCTATTCTCCCAGACAGAGCAGGCTTTTCAAATATGTACTTTATAGGATCCATCTTTGAGATCAACAAGGTAGTGTGAGTCAGCATATACTGTCTCAGCCGGCGAGCAGCCCATACCAAAGCGCAGCAAGTTTTCTCGAGCAGTGAGTATCGGGTCTCACAGTCGGTAAACTTTTTGCTAAGGTAATAAATGGCATGCTCTTTTCGGCCAGACTCGTCATGCTGTCCCAGCACACACCCCATTGAGTTGTCAAGCACTGTCAGGTATAGTATCAGAGGTCTCCCTTCAACCAGTGGCATAAGGATGGGTGGTTCTTGGAGATACTCCTTGATTCTGTCAAAAGCAGCCTGACATTCATCATTCCAACGTACTACCTGATCCTTCTTCAGCAGCTTGAAGATTGGCTCACAGGTAGCAGTTAGGTGCGAGATGAATCGGGCAATGTAATTCAGACGTCCTAGAAAGCCTCTGACTTCTTTCTATGTCTTGGGAACTGGCATCTCTTGTATAGCCTTAACCTTGGCAGGGTCCACTTGAATACCCTTGTCACTTACAACGAAGCCTAGCAACTTTCCAGATCTTACCCCAAATGTGCACTTGATCGGGTTCAACCTCAGCTTGTACAACTTCAGACGGTCAAACAATTTCTGCAGATGATCTAGGTGTTCTTCCTCAGTCTGGGACCTTGCGATCATGTCGTCAACATACACTTCTATATCATGATGGATCATTTCATGAAATAAAGCAACCATGGCACGTTGGTAGGTTGCCCCAGCGTTTTTCAGTCCAAAAGGCATGACCTTGTAGCAGAAGGTGCCCCACTGAGTAACAAAGGTAGTCTTTTCCATATCTTCAGGAGCCACCTTAATCTGATTATAACCTGAAAAACCGTCCATGAAAGAGAACACCTTATGCTGAGCAGTATTGTCAACCAGGACATCAATGTGAGGTAGAGGGAAGTCATCCTTGGGGCTGGCCCTGTTCAGATCCCTGTAGTCAACACACATTCTGACTTTCCCATCTTTCTTAGGTACCGGAACCACATTAGCAACCCACTGAGGGTAAGAAGTCACTGCAAGAAACCCGACATCAAACTGTTTCATAACCTTGGCTTTGATCTTCTCAGACATCTCTGGACGCATACGGCGGACCTTTTGCTTAACCGGAGGGCAGTCTTCCTTGGTAGGCAAATGATGGACCACAATGTCGGTATCCAACCCGGGCATGTCTTCGTAAGACCAGGCAAAGATCTCCATATAATCATGCAACATCTGAGTCAACTGTTGCTTCACGCTGAGCTCTAGGTTGGCACCAATCTTTACCTCCTTCCTGTCCGTCTCAGTACCCAGATTTATGGTTTCCACTGGCTCTTCGTGTGGTTGAATTGCCCTCTCTTCCTGGAGTAACAGTCTTGCAAGCTCGCCAGGCACTTCGCAATCATCTTCACCTTCGTCTTCGGCTAAGTTGATCGGATTTTCGAAGTCATAACTGGCAGTAGCAGAGTCGTTACCAGTGAGATCCAGAGTGGATTGAAACCTGTATGAGTGAGTGTGTGTAAATACAGCTGTTTTGCAATATATAAAGGAAGGAAAGAAAGAAAAGGAGCATAAGATTTGAAATGCGAGAAAACGTCCAAGATCTTTATTCATGATATATGAAATGACAATTAATACACCCTCACAAATGAAGCCACGGTGCCCCGGGTAAGACACCGGGCCATAGAGTTTCAAATAATTGTTTATTACAAATAACAAAATCAAAAGAATTCATTACTCAGTAACAATAGTAACAGGTAGGTTGTCTGTCGCAATCCAATTGCTAGGTCCACTGTCGGCCGTCAAATAAATCCAGCTGTCAAACTCAGCTTCGTCCACTTCATCATCCTCTCTGATAGCATTCACTCCATGGTTAGGCATGGGAGCAGTCACCACGTTGGGCTTCTCGGGTGCCTTAAACTGTACCTCCTTGGCATCAATAAGATCTTGCACTTTGTTCCTTAAGGCCCAACAGTCATCAGTGGAATGCCCCGGGCTATCGGAGTGATAAGCACAGCGGGCATTTGGATTGTACTTGGGAGAAGCCGTATTCACAACCTTCGGGGCCTCTCTAATAGTCACCAAATTGGTGGATAGTAACTGCGGCAAGATTTGCGACAAGGTCATACTCAGCCGGGTGAACTCCCTTCTGGGTCTTTCAGCCCTTTGAGGATTGGTTTGCCGAGGAGCGGCAACAGGCTTTGCGATCACCACCGCGTTGACAGATTGGAGGCGCTCAAGTTTATCATGTCTTTTAGGCCCATATACAACACTGGCCTCCTTCTTAAAGGGCTTCTTCTCTAAATTTGACGATGTACCCTTCTGAATTTTTCCGGACTTCATTCCAGCCTCTATTCTCTCTCCAGTCAGAATAAGATCAGTAAACCCTGCAGATGAGTTACCGATAAGATGATTGAAAAATGGCCCAGATAGGGTCCCCAAGAACATATCCACCAGCTCCTGATCTGTTAACGGAGGCTGCACCCTGCCAGCCAGATCCATCCACTTTTGTGCATACTCTTTAAAACCTTCGCTTGACCCTAGCGACATACCCTGGAGTTGGGTACGTGTAGGAGCAAGGTCGGCATTATATTGATACTGCTTATAAAAAGCAGTAGCCAACTCCTCCCAGTTACGAACTTTGGTCCCATCCAGCTGATAGAACCATTCGAGATGAGTCCCTGAAAGACTCTCCTGGAAGAAGTGGATCCACAAGTTCTTATCAACTGAGTACGGTTGAATCTTCCGCACATAAGATCTGAGGTGTAGCTTGGGACAAGACGCCCCGTCATACTTGGTGAAAGATGGTGCCTTAAACTTGTGAGGAATAATCACACCAGTAGATAAGCCCAAATCTCCGAAATCTAGCCCAGGCACTTGTTGGATTTCCATTGCATTCAGTCTATCTTCCAACTGCTTGTATCTGTCTTCAGCCGGAGGATACTGTTCCTCATTAAAGTCAGTCTCGTTGTCAGAGACTACCGGACTAGGACCTTTTCTCCCTTGGGGACTGCTCTTGCCTATAGAAGAACCAGCCTCTTCATTCTGCAGAGTATTGCCAAACCTTCGGCCCGAGTTGAAAAGAACAGTTCTCTTCTTCTTCTTCTTCTCCTTCTTCAGGAGTAAAGCCTTCAGCTCTTCTTGGCCTTAAGCCAAACCCATGATCAGTTCCTGAAATTGCGCGTTCTGCGCCTGAAGAGCCTTGATAGACATCTCGGTTGATGATGAGTCAAGATTCATGATGCTGAAATAAACAGCGAAGAACAGTAAGCAACCTGAAAAGAAGAAAACCTGCTATGCACATGATGAATGATATGTGTTTATGCGATGCATTCAAGGGTTCGAAAGTTCAAATTTGTTGTAGACAAAAAGGAACACACGTTATCATTAAGGAAATAATTGTTCAGTACATCAAAGCCTCATGGGCACATATTACAAAGCAAATCAATCCCAAAAGACACTACGCATCCTCTTTGGAGCTATGTAGGTGTTGAGATTCCTCTCCTCATGCAATAGGTGGGTGAGCTCCAAGACCTTCTTTTCACTAGCATGTAGACTGGTCTCAAGAGAATTCCGTTCTTCCTTAAGCTGGATCCATCTCTTCTGCATCTCTTCCCAGGACGTGGGCATGTCAGGATGTTGAATGGTGTAGGACACCTCTCCTTCCAAGACTGGCTCTTTGATCACAGGGAGCACATGAGGATAAGGCATTATTAACTTCTGGGAGCGGGCTCGTACCCATTTGAGATAAGGTTCCAATGGGATGGAATTCATGTGCCCCAGTGTCTTACTGTCTATCTTACTGGGCATCCTCCAAGCTCTGATAAATCTCTGGCGAATCCTTGTTCATCATTGTCGAAGTCAAAAACTATGTCAGGAATTAACATGTCATGAGGGCCATCCCTCCGAGCATAACCAAACTGTCTCCAAGCCAGGCATGGGTTGTAAGTAATACCTCCTCTGATTCCAAGTAAAGGAACATTAGGGTACTCCCCGCAACGATCAATGATAGTGACATCCTCTCTAGACCGAGGGCACCAATGTATATCTGCATGTGTAAGAGTCATCAACCGTTGTGACCACCTCAAACCCCGCTCGTTCTTCAAAGCTGATTGTGGAAGGTGCAAAATAAACCACCTTCCCAGGAGAGGAGTGCAGCACATAAGGACACCTCTTTTTCTCATGGTTCGAGTGTAACATGAGTGAAGGATGTCCCCCAGCAACGTAGGTATAGGATTCCTGGACATGAAGATCTGGACAACACTGATATCTATAAGCTGATCTGGGTTAGGGAACAACACAAAACCATAGACAAGGAGGGCCACAACTTCTTCAAAAGCTTATAAGTCAAGGGAGTTCCAACATTCCTGGGCCTTTTCAAACAGAAACCTGGCTAAGAACCCTTTGATTCCACTTCTAACCTCCCAATGTCCCTTGAGGTCAGATGATTGTAGGTGTAAGGCTTTAGCAATCTCTTCAAGCTTGGGTTCCTTTTCCGTACCGTTGTAGGGTAGTTGATCAAGGATAGGGATCTTCAGAAGCCGGGAGAACTCCTCCAATGTAGGTACCAGCTGATAATCCAGGAAAGTGAAACAGTGATGCAGAGGGTCAAAGAACTGGAACAGGACCTTTATCATATCTTCCTCAATGTTGGTATTGACCAAGCTGATGAGTCTTCCATGTCTTTCACTGAATGAAGAGCTCTCGGGAATCCTGGATATAAGCTCCTTAAGCTGAGGAGGGATCCTTACAAGGCTAATCTGAATTGTCTTTCTGCGAACAGTTTCCATGTCCTACAAAACAAGAACAAAGATGAAGATTCGAACCCCTGAAATGGTTAGTCAATGCATATGATGCTGGATGATGTCATGATGCTATGATTAAACACACCACAGATATTTACCAAGGCAAACATGTAAGGCACACAAGTCACACAAGACAAGCCCTTAGAGTTTAGGCCAGCATGGGATCTGGGCATTACCCTCTTGAAGTTGGTGGGCTCAACCTGTCCTATTAGAAGTAACCGGGTTCTAAGGGTCCCAATATCACAGGATTTCTTTCATTGTTCATCGTTTCGATTTAGCCACTGAACTGGCGACCGAAATATTCCAGGAAAGCAACCCTCAATTGAGTGTAGTATCGAGTATCAACCAACCTCGGACTGCACCAAAGTCAGTTATCTCACTACCCTAAAGAGGCCAAGATGGTTCAATTAAGGTTCCTAAGGTCAGTTGATGCTTCACGACACCACGCAGAGGCCCCGTACTCTCCTTGACTGAACTCAAGGGTTACCGGTACACACCAAAGTGCCACATCAACGTAGCAGAATGTTTCAACCATGTCGGTATACCCCGCACAGTTCCCTCACAGCCTTGTTGCTACTTTCTAAGAAGGTATCCCCAGATCCGGGTTAGGATCTATAGAACTCCCAAGACAGTCCCACAATTTAAAGCAAACAAGTCAATACAATTGAAAACACAGTTATGAACTATCCTAAGGTACACCTCACTTTATAAAGTTCCCCAGCAGAGTCGCCAGTTCTGTGATCGGTGGATCGGGAACTGACTGTTTAACGCTAGTTCGCGAAATGTCGCGGAAGCAAGAGTCGCCACCGTCTTTTATTTTCTCCAAATGGAAAGGACAAAAGCACAGAAAAATTCCTTATAGAGATTGCTCTCGGTTCGGGAGGTAGATTTATAGAAAGGGAAGGTGTTAGCACCCTTTCTATCCATGGTTATCCATGGGCTCTTAGATACTTGCTCATTTGTGTTTTCAAAATTGTTTGTTTGCTTTTCAACTGTGGGTTTAAAAAGTTTCTTTGAAAATTTCAGTTCGACTCTTGTATCAGTCCTCAAGAGTGTTTGAAAAGTTGCTTTCAAAAGCTTTTTGAAAAGTGTCGGTGTGAAAATAAATTTTTGATTTGTTTTGAAATTAGAGCAAGTATCTACGAGTTCTCTACCTACCCTAAGGAATTCGTCTGTGTAAATATCCTTAAAGTAGTGCCATCCCACCATTGAGAGGTAGGCAGCACCACCGTTGGAGGTGTTCGGGTCAATTCGAGGGTTCGGGACATGGTGATCACCGGAGCAGTAGGAAGACACCTTAGAAGCTACCCTCATGCCATGTTCATGGACATGAGGGCTTACTAAAACATCCTCTACTCGACGATCACCTTTCGAGGGGCAAGGCAACAATGAGGCGTACCCTAGGGGTGGTGTGTGATTTATGTGTCGTTTTCAGATATTTTTGTCTTGTCCATGCATTGGTGATCTACGCTTTGTTTTTTTATTTTTGGCATTCATTCTTTCATGCAAATTATTAACAGTTTAAAAGATGCGGAATTTAAAAGTCCTACGCTATTACAAAGGCGCGGGTCTACATCGCCAAATTAATCCAAGACCCGATTTGAAATAAAATAAAAATGCGGAAAGATAAATATCCTAATTAATCTATTACATGGCTTTGGGATAATTACATGAAATTTATAAAAAGGAAATAAAATAAGCGCGCGAAATAGAATTATGATCGAATGCGAGGGCGTTGGACCCTTTTAAGGAAATTAAATTACAATTAATAAATTAATTAAGTTAAATGAGAAAAGGAAATTATTTTTGAGTTTTTTGTATTTATGGAATTTAGTAAGAAAATTAAATGAAATTAAAACCCTAATTCTAAACTATTTTTAATTTATTAAAAAATGTTTAAATTTAACCTAGTTTTAACCTAATTATTTACATGGCAATTTTATTTACAAAATAAATAATTAATTATTAATAATGGTGAAAAGAAAAGAAAAAGGATAAAAGTATTTAAAACCCTAATTCTACTTTTTTAGTTTATTAAAAAAACATTAAAATTAAATCTAGAATTAAAACTAAATTAATTGATAAAATTTATTTACAAAAAAAAACATTTAAATAAAATATATTTTTTATTTTTATAGTTTCTGATTTTTTTGGTATTTTTATGTTATGAAAAATTAATTTAAAGAATTGAAATAAAACTAAATAAAACAAATAAAAATAGAAAAGATAAAAAGAATGAAAAATGAAATGCAAACTAATGGGGGGTGTTGACCCCAATTTAGGAGGTAAATTGCCAGCAATCTGGCCCATTTATGGGAGGCCCCTTTTGACTTTTCTAGCCACGTGCATATGCGTTGACTGGGGTGTTCCCTGGACTTTAGATCCTGGCCATTGAGTGGATCTTCAAGGACATGTGGCGAGCTCAAGCATAGGCGTCCATGGTGGTCTTCAGATAAAGCGCTGCATGGGAAGATATTAGGAAAAATAATATTGAAGGAATGGGGGGACCTGGGAATCGAACCCAGGTCCCAGAGTTTACCAAATCAATGCCTTTCCACCTGAGCCATTTACGCGCTTTGTACATTTAGTGGACAACGAATAATATAATGAGAAAATCAAGATTATGCTAGACTGAACAAAAACGAACGCGCCAATGTTTGAATGCACCACTCACAAGCCTCCACGCATCGTCTTCCCCACCTGTTCTTTGTTTTACCTGAAAAAATAACACTAGATAGCGGGGGTTTTAAACCCCCACAATCTGAAATACAAAAAATAGCGAATAGGAATTAAACAAATATAAAAAAGGCGCGATGGATGTTTTAGATTCCTTGGAACATCACGATTTCAATGGTATAAGTCTCATGGTCTGATTTTACCATATGCAAAAGTCCCCAATTTAAGAGCTTTGAAAACCTAGAAAGCTTCCATGGTAGATTCATGTATAGGGCACGAAAATTCAATTGAATGGCATGGTTAGCTTCAAAATGATTCAATTAGTATAAATCAACAGAAAAAATGCAATGAGGATGCGTATAAATTGAAACACGAATATGAACAAAATTGGAAACAGGACCACTTGATTCTACCATTTCTTAATGTTAGAGGTTATGATTTTGATTCAGGAAGCTCCCTTGATATCTCAGGAAGGTAATGGAATGGTCCTCTTGCCCTAAAACGAACTCTAAGTGCGTTTTCAGTGTTGAGCTTTTTGACAAAAAATGCAAATTTTTTATGAGACTTGAGGCGCAGCTTGAAGGTTGTTCTGATTAGGTTTTGCATCTGTATATGTATGCCAATGGATTAGGGTAAGAATTCAAGCCAAAAGATCCATGTTTTGATGAATCAAATATTTGATTTTCAATGAATATTTTTTCAAATCTTTTCCATGAATAACATGCCAATTTGCACCAAATCTTCCCTTTTTTGATGTGCACGAGATCTTGAGTAACCAATGAGGGCATATGCTGCATAAAAAGATTCAAACACATTTGTTTTGTATTTTTGTCATATTTTATTTAATTAAATGAATTAATGGTGATAAAAATTCAAATAAATAATAAAAAATGATGAAATAAATCCCCTTTGGGCCAAATGGTCGTGCATAGCCTTTGGATAATGATTCTTGGGAGAAAATGTGGCCCATTAGCAATTTTGAGGCATTTGAAGTAAAGTTGACTTTTCAAAATTCCCAAAAATTTCCCAACTTCCACAAGGCATATCTTGCTCAATTTTTAAGCTTTGATCATGTTCTTGGACATTTTGGAAAGGTCTTGAAGTCTTATAACCAATGCCTTTGGTCCCATGTCATTTTGATTTACCAATCTCAAGTTATGGTCTTTGACTTAAAGTCCCTTTTTGTTGACTTTTGAAAATGACCTATAATGTTGAAATTGATAACTTTTTGTGAGAGCATTTCTGGGTCTTGAAGTGTGAAGAGGAGTTGTAGGAAATGTCTTTCTCTTCAAAATGAGCTTTGGATGGAATTTTTCTGATAAACCATGTGGAAGTTATGCCTTGGTCAAGTTACAGTTGACTTTTTCAACTGTCCAAATATGGAAACTTTTGCATCTTGAGACTTTTTGAGCCATGCCTTGAAAATTATGATCAAGAATTGATCAAATGATGTTTGTGGCTTCAAAATAAGATGTTGACCAAAAATTTGAACTTTTGACTGTCAAATGACCATTTTGCCCCTGCAGTTGACTGCAGGGCAATTAGGTTTTTTGACTGTGCAATTTTGTGCTGTAAGTCTTGAAACTTGACATGAGGATGCTTGACAATGTTTGTAGGCATATGGGACTTGTTTGGACCCCTGGAAACTTCAATTTCTTTGCCAGAACCAAAACCCTAGTTTTTGACTGTTAGGAGGCCCTTGAACTGTGCAACCCTTGGGATATTTTGAAGCATGCTTTTGGCAAATCTTGAAGAATATGGGAGGGCAAATTTTGGGGTACAACACAGTCCAAGAAAACCAGCTCAAAAGCCTCCCTATGTGGCCCATAGAAGTCCAAAAATCTGTCCAAGTTCTTCATAAAAGCATGTCAACATAAACCATAACAACTAGTCTGCAATACAGTCCAAAAATGCCCAGACTTGCACCAAAATAGAAACAGTCCAAGCTGCACTCAAAAGACAAAAACTAGAAAAAGCCAAAACTGTCAAAATTCAAAGTTTTTTCCCTCCTGTTTTTTCACCCTAATCAGATAACAAGTTTTTACTGTTTTATAGAGGAGAGACATACAAAACTAAAAAAGGAGAAGAACAAAAAACTACAAAAAACTCAGAACCAAAAATTTTAAGAGATCCCTTTGTTTCAAACCAACAAAGCATCATAGTATCCACAGAAATATCATCAAACCATCTCCAAACCAACAGAACATCATGGTATCCATCAAAACATCATCAAACCATCACCAAAACTAACTGAAACATCATAGAACCATCACAAAAAACGAGAACAAAACTAGCAAACTAGCAAACCACAAAATCTCAGAATCAACAAGTTCAAGAGATCCTTTTGTCTCAAACTAACTGAAACATACTAGAACCATCACAAAAAAGCAAAATAGAACTAGCAAACTAGCAAACCACAAAAACTCAGAATCAACAAGTTCAAGAAATCTATTTGTCTCAAATCAACCAGAACATCATAGTATTCATCAAAAACAGCCATCCCAACCATCATCGAAAAAATAGCAGACAAAAAATAGAACCAAAGTCCATCATCCAAACCTTGTCATCAAACATCATTATTCAAAACCCAGCAAATCACTAGCAAACTAACAACAAAAACCCTAATCTGATAACGAGGATAAACACGAACTCAGAAGGAGAAAGAAGTCACTCATAAACACAGAGTCAGAGCTATCTTACCGAAAAGAAAATTAGGAGGTTAGTAAGGTTATAGATCTGGACCTCACCAAACGATCTCTTTCTTCTCTTTCCTTCCTCTCACTGAATATACCGTTGCATGCATCACTATCTTCGCCATTTTCATCAAACGAAAATTAGGGTTTCATTTTCCCCCTTTATAGATTTAGGGTCACCAAGTAAAAATCTACAGAAATTAGTCACGAATTAGTAACTAGCAGAAAAAGACGATTAGAAAAATGTAAGAAAAGTAAGGTTTTGAGACACGCCGCCGCCGTCACCGCCGTAAGGCGATTTCCGGCGCGGCCAAAGGGTCTTCTCTGGTGAAGGCCCATGGCAAGAGAGAAGAGAGAGGGCAGATCATTCAAGAGAGAGAAAAAACGTTAAGTTATGAGGCCTGACTTCAGTGTAAGTGAGTTTTGTGTTGTTTGATAACAACACTCTGGCCCAATCCAGTGGTGACACTTGTCACCATCTCTTTAGTTGCCCTGAATGATCCCCCACTTGCAATCCCGTGTTAATTTGATGCGCCCTCATCATCCATCCCTCTGATCAATTATCACTCCCTTTCAACGCGTCTTATATGCATGCCCATGGTACACCTCCAGGAAGTTGCTACACTGGATTAGCCAGAAGCATCTGGCCCTATTAATTTCTGCACCCCCTGTTTTACTTTTTTTTGCAGGCCCATTTCTATTTTTCTTCTTTATATTTTGTTGTTGTTAATATTCTCTTCTTCATTATTTGATTTTTATTTTTTCAGCATATATTTAAAAAAAATGTAAATATGTTAACATTTGTTTTAAATAATTATTAACTTTAAAATAATTTTTGTTTGACATTATTAATTAAGTCCTTAATTAATTTTATTAAACGGGAAGAGTTTTAACCTAAATAATTATTTAACGGTTTGGACTTGTATTGTGTGATTCAAGTAGTTATTTCTTACTGTCACCCCCATTCATTAATTTGTACCCCCATTTCCGAAGCTCTGTAATAACGTAGAATTTCAATTTCCGCATTTTTATTGTTTTATTCAATACTGTATAGTAATTATGCGTGTATGGCAAGATCAAAAAAATCAATCGTTAGTTAACCTAATTTCAAAGATCAAATTAACTTGAATCAAACACACTTTTTCACACGCGCACCTCTAGGGTAACCTCGCTCGTTGCCTTGGAAATACAGTCATGTCCCTCGAGTATGGGACATTTTAGCAAATGACCCTTTGATAAAAAGATCGTAGTCCCTCGATGACCCTCGATGACCCTCGATGTTGCCTTCGATAAAATGATCTCGTCCCTTACCAAAATTGCTAAAGCGTCACGTAAGTTGCTTTCAATGGCTGTAAAATTGACCCGCGCATGTCCCTTTACATCCAACGATGGGGCTTATTACCAAATCAATGGTAAGATAGCAACATCTAAAGGAGGAATAAAAGAACCTTGAGAACTTTCGAGTAGGTATATTCGCTCCTAGTTACTCACTTGCTCATGACAAAAAACATTTTACACCAACACTTTCATCTCAAAACATTTTCAAAAGACAAAACCTTTTGTATACGTTCTTATAGAGACGAGAACCATTGCGAACATCTTTTCAAAATACCTTATAAAAACACAATCCACAAACACATATTTGAACCGTCTTTCGAGACAAAAATTTATATGCGTTCTTATAGAAACGAGAACCATTATAAAGAGATTTTCAAAACACTTTCAAAGCCCACATCACAAGCCCACTATCAAAGCAAAAAGCAAGTGATCCAAACGAGTAACTAAGAGCCCATGGAAAATCATGGATGAAAAGGGTGCTAATATCTTCCCTTTTCATACTCTACCCCCCGAACCCGAGAAATAATCTCGAAAGGTCTTTCCTGTGCTTTTTTACCTTTCCTTTTGGATAAAAGAAAAGTCGGTGGCGACTCTTACTATCCGCATAAATGCGATCGAAACGCAAAACACTAAGTCAGTTCTCCCACCATATCACAGAACTAGCGACTCTGCTGGGGAGAAACTTGAAAAGTGGGGTTACCTTAGGGTTAGATCACCTTTACATGCTTTCATTATTTGATTTGTGTTCTTTATATTTAGTTCTTTGTATTGGGCTTGCTTTGATCCTCCACCCAGATTTGGGACACCTTTTTAGGTAAATAGCAATAGATTGTGGAAACTGTACGACGTAGACTAATATGGTTGAAACAATGGCTATGTTAGTGTGACACATTTGTGGGTACCGATATCCCTCGTGGTGAATCGAGGAGAATATGGGACCACTGAGTGGCGTCATGAAGCACTAATTGAATTTAGAACCCTAATTGAACAAACTTGGCCATTAGGACATAGTGAGATAGCCGGTTTCAGTGTAGAGCTAAAAATTGGTTGATACTCGATACTACACTCATTGAGGCTAGACTTTTGAGATATCTCGGCCGCAAGAAAAGATTGTTGTGCTGAGACAATTCCTAAGAGAAAAGGTCGGTGATATTGAGATCTTTTAGAACCCGATCGCTATTACTAGAACAGGTTGAGCCAACTAAACTTCAAGAGGGTGCTTACCTACAAAACTCATGCAAGCCTAAAACATAGGGACCTGTTTGCTGTGTGTATATATTTACTTGTACATAAACATCATAAACATCATGAACATCATACGCATGCTCATTAACCATTTCAAGGATTTAGAAATTTATCTTTGTTTTTGTTTTGTAGATCATGAATTCCCTCCGAAGAAACACCATCCGAATCAGCTTTGTAAAAGCACACCCTCAATTTTAAGAGCTAGCTTCAAGAGTGCCCGGGGATTCTCCTTTTACCAAGAACTATGGTCGACTCCTCAGTTTGGCTACATCCGACTTCCAAGAAGAAATGATGTGTGTACTATTCCAATTCTTTGATCACGTACATCATTGTTTCACTTTCTCGGACTATTAGTTGGTACCTACATTGGAAGATTTATCCCTACTCTTAGGGGTGCCCGTGCTTGATCAGATACCGTTCACCGGTCTAGAAGGGATTCCAAAACCTGAAGTCATCGCCGAAGCTTTGCATATGAAGAGGGCTGACATCATAGCCAATTGGGAGACAAGAAGCGGGGTTAAAGGCTTTATAGCTAAGTTTCTATTGGAAAAAGCTCGTTCATTCTGGGACGACATGGATTTCCAAGCTTTCGAAGATATCCTAGCTCTTCTCATTTATGGTTTGGTTCTGTTTCCCAATTCAGACCAATTCATAGATGTTAATGCCATCAAAGTCTTTCTCTCTCGCAATCCTATACCTACCTTACTAGGAGACATCTTGCATTGCCTTCATACCCGCACCATGAAGAAAAGAGGTACTCTTTTGTGTTGTATCCCCCTACTCGCTAAGTGGTTCACTTTACACCTACCTCAATCAGCATTGAAGAACGAGCAAAGACTGACATGGTCCCAAAGGATGATGTCTCTCACCCACTCTGATATCTGTTGGTGTTCGAGATCCTTGGAAGATGACTCTATCATTGACCACTGTGGGGAGTTCCCTAACGTACCTCTGCTTGGTATTAGGGGCGGGGGGGTATCACCTACAACCCTTGCTTAGCTCTTCGACAGTTTGGGTATGCCCGAAGAGACGGCCCTCACGAGATGCTCATCCAAGGTCTAGTGTTCGACTACGACAAAGAAGACCAAGGTTACCGCCAGAGGTTTACACGTGCTTGGGGAATGGTGAATAAGGTGGACAGTAGGACTTTGGGACATAAAAACTCTATCCCTCTCGAGCCTTACCTTAGGTGGGTACGGGCTCGTGCCGAGAGTCTCTTGATGCATTACACTTCCATCCTTCCTGTCATCATTGAGTCTGTTATTGAAGGAGACGTCTCATACACCATTCTTCATCCTGACATGCCTACCTCTCTCGAAGACCTACAGAAAGCCTGGGTTCAGTTGAAGGAAGAGCGAAACACCTTTGAAGCCCAGTATTACGCCAGTGAGAAGAAGGTTCTGGAGCTCACCAAACTGCTTCATGAAGAGAAAAACCTGAATGCCTACATTGCTCCAAAGAGGATGCGTTCAGTCTTTTTGTCTTAGGAGTTTGGTTGTATTTTGTTTCTTTCATTGTAAGCCCAAGGAGGCATGATGTATTCAAACTTGGTTTTATTAATATAACGTGTGTTCTTTTTGGTTTGAATAAATTTAAATCTCTAAATTTCCTTGAAATCATTTGCATATTGCATCTTCATTCATCATAACATCATACAGGTTTCTCATAACATGTCACCTTATCCTTCTACTGTTTATTTCAGTGAGATGGATGTTGAATAGACGGTGAAAGATCTTCAGGCGCAGAACTCCCAATTTCAACAAATGCTCTTGGCTCTGACAAAAGGACAAGAGGAGTTGAAGACTCTGCTGGCCAAAGAGAAGAAGAAGAAAGCGAAGAAGTCAACCGGTGTTGTGATCATGGGAAGAAGGTTTAAAGGACAAGCCAAACGGACTTTGGACTTTGTGACATCATCGGGTGAAGGAGATAATCAAGGAGAAGGGACCCAGGAAGTGAACAACGACCCAACATCTACGGAAGAGGAAGAACCTAATTACTCTGAGGAGAAATATCCTCCTGCTGATGATAAATACAAACAGCTAGAGGATCGTTTGAATGGTATGGAGATTAAGAGGGTACCTGGTTTGGATTTTGAAGAATTAGGACTTATCTCAGGGGTTGTCATCCCACAAAAATTCAAGGTTCCCACTTTCGCCAAATACGACGTTGTCTCTTGCCCAAAGCTACATCTAAGGTCATACGTCAGAAAGATTCAACCCCACACGGCTGACAAGAATCTGTGGGTGCATTTCTTCAAAGAGAGCTTATCTGGGACGAAGTTGGATTGGTTCTATCAATTGGAAGGGACCAATGTTTGCAATTGGGAAGATTTGGTCGTCGCTTTCTACAAACAATATCAGTATAATGCTGATTTAGCTCCAAATAGGACGCAATTGCAAGGCATGTCTATGGGAATAGGTGAAGGTTTCAAAACCTATGCTAAAAAATGGAGGGATCTCGCAGGCAGAGTACAACACCCTCTATCTGACAAGGAATTTATGGATATGTTCTTAGGCACCTTGTCGGGACCTTTCTTTAACCACCTGATTGGGAGTTCCTTAGCTGGATTTACTGAATTAATCATGACGGGTGAGTGGGTCGAGGCCGGTATAAAAAGTGGGAAAATTTAAAGAGATGTGTTGTACCCCAAAATTTGCCCTCTCATGTTTCCCAAAGTCTTCCCCCTGCATGGTTGATCACAAACCCTTGCCTAAGGAAAAAGAAAATTTTTGAGTGGTGCTTTAAGTCATTTCGATTGGCATTCTGTCAAGCCCTTCGATTGGCATTATGGACAAGCATTTCGATTGGCATTATGTCAAGGCTTTCGATTAGCATTCTGAAAGATCCTTCGATTGATGTTCTGAAGGAGCCTTTCGATTGGCATTATGGACAAGCATTTCGATTGGCATTATGTCAAGGCTTTCGATTGGCATTCTGAAAGACCCTTCGATTGGTGTTCTGATGGAGTCTTTCGATTGGCATTATGGACAAGCATTTCGATTGGCATTATGTCAAGGCTTTCGATTGACATTATGAAAGACCCTTCGATTGGTGTTCTGAAGGAGCCTTTCGATTGGCATTATGGACAAGTACTTCGATTGGCATTATAACAGTGTCCTTCGATTGGAATTCCAAAAAGGTCCATTCGAAGAAGCATTCAAAGGGTCCATTCGAAGAAGCTTTCAAAAAGCATTCGAAGGAGGCCATCAGCCCATTCGAAAGGGAGCATTCAAAGGCCAGTTACATGTCATTCAAAATTCAAAAAGGGACAAGATCCCATGTGTTTAGCCAATGTTACAAACTCTCATTCATGGCTTTCAAACACATAATTAACGTTACAAATTCCCATTCATGGTTGTCAAACACATAATCAAGGTCATTTAAACCTTTGTCTTCCTTCCCCCTCACACCCCTATAAATACAAGGGCCAACATACATATCAAAAGACACGAAAATATACAGAAAAATAGAGAACTTGGAGATACGCTGCCAAAAGTCATCAGCACTTCCAGGAAGCCATACCCAATCCTTGCACAAGCCAAAGCTGCCACCCAGCGAACACCTCCACCCTCAGAACTACAGATCGAAGCACTCTGTTTGGTAAAAAAAATCTAATCTCAAACTCATTTTTAAATTCATTTTGATTGCATATTAATATTATTACTGCTGTTTGTGAATGATTTAATGTGCTACATATAAGCTACAACGCAGAGATGAGATTGGGCCATTGCTTGGGCACAATCTGAGTTTCTCCTTTGAATCCCAGGATAAAACAAACCCAGACCCAGATTCAACAGGTGTGAATAAGGGGGAGATTCGAACCGGGGGGGTAAAATCCCCCCTGGACCTTTAACACGTGTTTCGTTTTTGCAGGAAATATATTCTCAGGATCCTGTTCAGAGTTTCGAAGCTCAGCAACTTAACTTCGAACTGGACCCAGGACATCCAGATCGAAGGATGACATATCCAGATCGAACACCTTCAGAGTGCAGCCCCTCATGCACCTTCGATCCAGCCTCTTCACTGGGTCGAAAGACAGCCTGCACCTCTTTCGACCCAGACCTCCAGAATTATATTTTTTTCTTGTTTTGCTGCCTGGCCCATTTGTACTTTGTTTTTGTTTATTTCTTTTAGTTTTTTTTAATCAACATAAAAAATCATAAAAATAAATAACTTAGAATTAGAATTTAATTTAGTTAATTATTTTAACTTATTTTCTTCAATTTTAAAATCAGTAGACTTAGGATTTATTTGAATTCAATCCTTTTCATAAACACAAAAATGCAAAAAAAATATTAGGTATTGTTTTAGAGTTAATTTTAATCATTTTTTTTAATTAACTAAATTTGACTTAATTGAACATTTAGCATTTTCCCAAAAATAAAATAAAACAACAAAAAGATCATATGCTTAGGATTTTTAAGATTCACGCGCGTTTATTTTATTGTAACTACTTATTATTCCCCCAATTTTGGACATGTAAATAATCCCCCTCCCCGAAGCCTTGTAATAGCGTAGGATTTACAATTTCCGCACTTTAAATTCCTGTATATATATTAACTACTTAGATGTATGCTAACTAGGATTGTATGACAAGATCTAAAAACAAATGGTAGAACACCTAAAAATACAAAGATGATATAAATTGAAAATTGACACACTTGCACATGCCACTCCTAGGGTAGACCTCACTTGGTTGCCTCAAATGTGGTCATTAAGTATATGATGTTTTAGAGGTCGTCCTTCTGTCCAAAGATCAAAGTTGCCTCGAAATGGTTGCCTCGATAAAAATGATCTAAGACATTAGGGTTACCACTAAGGTGTCCTAACATTGCTTTAGTGACCACACGTCCCATAAATTGAATTGACTCGAAA
Organism: Vicia faba; assembly: GCA_948472305.1. Classification (NCBI taxonomy): domain Eukaryota; kingdom Viridiplantae; phylum Streptophyta; class Magnoliopsida; order Fabales; family Fabaceae; genus Vicia; species Vicia faba. The sequence continues at coordinate 342,103 of CATIWC010001190.1, read as the reverse complement.
ACTCCAACGACGGTGCTACCTACTCCTCAATAGTGAGATAGCATTGTCTAAAGGACATTAGCACAATTTAATTCCTTTTTGAGTAGGTAGAGGTTCTTAAGTACTTGCTCCTTTAAAAAACAAAACAATACTTTTCGCACTTACACTTTCTTCAAAAACAAAACAAAACTCTTTTCAAAATCCACAAACACAAAGAAAAAGCAAACTTTTGAAAACATAGTGAGCAAGTACCTAAGAGCCCGTGGATAACCACAGATAGAAAGGGTGCTAATACCTTCCCTTTTTATAATCTACCTCCCGAACCCGAGAAAAAAATCTCGAAAAGGAATTTTTCTGTGCTTTTGTCCTCTCCTTGTTGGATAAAATAAAAGACGGTGGCGACTCTTGCTTAACCGCGACATTTTGCGAAAACAAACGCAAACGTGAACCAACATTCCAAAACAGTCAGTTCTCATTCCCACCGATCACAAGATGCATCCTCAAGTATGATGAATAAGCCCTTTGTTGGAAAAAAGGAGGTCAGTGCTGCATATGACTATAGGAATCAAAACAAAACTGACCGTCGCCCGCCGGTAGGGGCTGTTATGATTTCTAATCCCGTGCCAAATCAGTAGCGAAATTATCAACGCAAATTGGAAGCGCCCATGAGACAATTTACCCGGATCAACATGACCATGTCTCAAGTTTTACCACACCTTCTGAAGACCAATCTGGAAAATCTAAAGGAAGCTCCCAAGAACCCCAATACTGCTTCTCCTTGCTACAACCCAAATGCTCGATGTGCCTATCATTCTGAAAGCCTAGGGCACGATACAAATGACTGTTGGGCCTTAAAGAATAAGGTGTAAGACCTTATCAATGCGAAAGAGATTGAATTTGATCCCCCAGAAACGCCTAATGTAATAACGGCGCCAATGCCCAGACATGGCCAAGGTATCAACGCCATTGATGATGATCGCTTTGTCTCCTCTATGAATGATTTAGTTACACCTCTATTGACCATTAAACATAATCTACTGCAAGCCAGTCTGTTCCCAGGCTACGATGAAGATTGTCACTTATGCAAGTCTCTAACGAACGACTGTTTGTTACTAAAGATAGGCGTCCAGTGCCTGATGACTAGTAAAGAAATCCTATTTGAAAAGCTTCCTCCTACCAGAAGTTCTTATCAAGATGTTTCGATAATCACCATTTCCGATAATCCTCCCAAGGTCTCCACCAAAAGACCCGTCAAGATTACATCTGTTCCAAGGTCTGCACCTTTAATCATCACTATGCCAAGACCAATGTCTTACTCTTCGGATAAAGCTGTTCCCTGGAATTATGGGGCTGACGTTTATTACTATGGCGTCAAGCAAGATCAATTGGCTGTCAAAGACGAAGTTGCGAGAGATATTGATCCCGATATCGGTAATATCACTGGGACCAGCAAAATAACAAGAAGTGGAAGAGTCTTCTCACCTGAGATTTCTCCAAAGACCATTACTACTCCTATGATCATTCCTACTGCCACTCCTACCGACACTCCCAATGATACTCCTATTGTTATCCCTGCTACCCATACAAGGGGAAAAGAGGATTTGAATGAGCCCTTCCAAGCAAGAGAGTGTCCCGAGATCATTCTTGAAGCTTCTAGAGAGGTGATAGAAGAAATACTAAAGATAATCAAGAATAGTGACTACAACATTGTAGAACAATTGGGGCAGACCCACTCGAAGATATCATTGTTATCCTTACTTTTGTGTTCTAAGGCCCACGCCGAAGCCTTGGTAAAGTTTCTTAAGACCGCCCACGTGCCCCAAGAGACCTCCATCGACCAATTTGAAAACTGTGTGGCCAGTCTAACTGCTGATAAGGGATTGGGATTTTCCGACGCTGATTTAACCTCTAAGGGAAGGAAGCACAACGATGCCTTGCATATTTCCATTGAATGCAGGGGCACCACACTTGCCCATGTTCTGGTGGATACTGGCTCATCATTAAATGTCTTGCCCAAAAATGCTCTCGATCGACTGGACTGCGAGGGGCTCATCTTAAAACCTAGCAACATCATAGTAAGGGCCTTTGATGGTTCCAAGAGGACAATACACTGAGAGGTTAGTATCCCTATAAAAATTAGGACTCATAATTTTGACTCAACTTTCTATGTGATGAACATCCTCCCTTTGTACTCTTGTCTATTGGGTCGACCCTGGATCCATGGTGCTGGTGCCGTCACTTCTACCCTGCACCAAATGCTAAAATACCCAATTAAAGGAAAGATTGTCATAGTTCACGGAGAGGAGGAGTACATGGTTATCCATTTGAACTCTTTCAGGTATGTTGGAATGGATGGTGAATTCATCGAGACTCCCTGTCAGAACTTTGAGGAGGTTCCAACAACAGTCGTGGCAACCAAGTATACTCCAAAGGTCCAGAAGATTACCAGACCTCCACTGAAGATGGCCTCTTTGAAAGATGCTCGAGAAGTAGTTGAAGAAGGAGGGTGTACCATTTGGGGCCAGCTTCCGGATATTCCCTACATGTTCGACAAATTTGGGTTGGGATTCAATACAGAGGCTCAAAGAGCTGTTCAACATTCTCGTACTGGGGGGCCACCTCTGCGTATCAGCAATCAAGGAGTTAATGCAGTCGAAGACAGTGATGGCAACTGTGACATAGACAAATGGATTTTCCCAACCACCGGCGGAGGGCTCAACAATTGGGAGGCCAAAGATTTCATTCCTATTACTTTTATTCAAGAGTAATTGTCTTTTAATATTTTCAGGCTTATAATATTTAAACAATTCAGACTTTTAAAACCTTGTGTCTTACCCGAGGCACAACGGTCCATTTGTGAGGGTTGTCACTTCATTCTCATATGTCATTAATGAATCATGGACGTTTTTGCATCAAATTTTGTGTTCTTTGTCTTTCTTTCTTACATTTTATTTCTTTCAAAGGTAGCTATGCTCTTACACACACTCACTTATTAAAATATAGATCTACGTCCACTCAGGATCCCATGGGTAACGGTTCTGCTACGGCCTATTGTGACTTTGAAAATCCGATCTACCAAGCCGACGACGAAAGTGAGGAAGATTGTGAGGTGCCAGGGGAGTTGGCTAGGTTGTTGCAACAGGAAGAAAGGACCATTCAGTCGCATGAATAGCCGGTTGAAACAATTAACTTAGGTACTGAGAAGGATAAAAAGGAGGTCAAGGTGGGTTCCAATTTGGAACCCAGTGTCAAGGAGCGCCTGATTCAGTTATTACACGACTATGTTGAAGTCTTCGCCTGGTCATATGAAGACATGTCGAGACTTGATACAGACATTGTGGTACATCGTCTGCATACAAGGGAAGATTGTCCCCCAGTAAAGCAAAAGGTTCTCCGCATGAGGCCTGATATGTCAGAAAATATCAAGGCAGAAGTCATGAAGCAATTCAATGCTGGATTTTTGGTTGTCACCTCTTATCCCCAATGGGTGGACAATGTTGTTCCTGTGCCCAAGAAAGACGGTAAAGTGCGAATGTGTGTGGACTACAAAGATTTGAATAGGGCAAGCCCCAAAGATGATTTCCCACTTCCCCACATCGACATTCTAGTTGACAATACGGCATAACACAAAGTGTTTTCCTTCATGGACGGTTTCTCAGGTTACAACCAAATCAAAATGGCGCCTGAGGATATGGAGAAAACATCCTTTGTTACACAATGGGGCACATTCTGCTATAAGGTCATGCCATTCAGACTGAAGAATGCAGGGGCAACTTATCAATGCGCCATGGTAGCTTTATTTCATGACATGATACATCATGAAATAGAGGTCTACGTAGACGATATGATAGCCAGATCACAAACGGAAGAAGAACATCTTGATCACTTACAGAAACTGTTTGAGAGGCTGAAGAAGTACAAGTTGAGATTGAATCCAAATAAGTGCACGTTCGGAGTACGGTCTGGTAAGCTCCTAGGCTTTGTCATTAGCAACAAAGGTATCGAGGTTGGTCCTGCCAAGGTTAAAGCGATACAAGAAATGCCATCTCCTCGTACTGAGAAGGAAGTCAGAGGATTCTTGGGACATTTGAATTACATCGCTAGGTTTATTTCTCACTTGACAGCTACTTGTGAGCCAATCTTCAAGCTCTTGAAGAAAGATCAAGTAGTCAAATGGAATGATGAATGCCAATTTTCTTTTGACAAAATCAAGGAATACTTACAAGAGCCTTATGTGTTGTTACCACCTGTCGAGCGAAGGCCTTTAATCCTATATTTGACTGTTTTAGAAAACTCAATGGTGTGTGTGTTGGGGCAGCATTACGAGTCTGGCCGAAAAGAGCATGCTATTTATTACCTGAGCAAAAATTTTACCGACTGTGAAGCAAGATATTCACTTCTCGAGAAAACTTGATGCGCTCTTGCATGGGCTGCTCGCTGACTGAGACAATATATGCTGACCCATACTACTCTGTTGATATCTAAAATGGATCCGATAAAATACATCTTTGAGAAGCCCGCTCTTTCTGGGAGAATAGCGAGATGGCAGATGATCCTGACAGAATATGACATACAATATACTACCCAGAAAGCTATAAAGGGTAGTGTATTGGTTGATCACCTCGCTCACCAAGCTGTGGAAGACTATCAGTCCATGAAGTTTGAGTTTCCGGATGAAGACATCATGACATTAGACAACTGTGAAGAAATCAGGCCACATGACGGACCTGAACAAGGATCCCGATGGTCCCTATTCTTTGGTGGAGCATCCAATGCACTGGACAATGGTATCGGTGCCGTACTCATATCTCCGGAAGGATGTCATACCCCCTTTACTACCAGGCTTTACTTCAACTGTACAAATAACATGGCAGAATATGAAGCATGCATCTTCGGTCTCAAAGCTGCTATAGACTTGGGGATCAAATCCTTGGATATATTGGGAGATTCAACTTTGGTCATCAGTCAAGTCAAAGGGGAATGGGACACCAAACACCCCAATCTTATCCCTTACAAAGAACATGTCTTGACGTTGCTACCGCATTTTGAGAAGATTACCTTCGAGCATTTCCCGCGAGAAGAAAATTAGCTAGCAGACGCACTAGCTACAATGTCATCTATGTTTAAACTTTAATTGGGATAACGAGGCTCCTCAAATCACCATTGAGAGGATGGATGAACCAACCTACTGTCACGAGATCGGTACTGAAGAAGTAGTGGATCGACCTTGGTTCCATGAAATTAAAAGGTATCTCGAGTCTCAGGAATATCCAGAAGGAGCTTCAGTAAATGACAAGAAGTTCCTAAGAAGATTCTCGGCTAAGTTCTTCCTTAGTAACAGTATTTTGTACAAACGCAGTCATGACTCTGTATTACTTCGGTGTGTAGACAAGGTTGAGGCTGAAAGGATCATGGTTGAATTACACGAAGGCACTTTTGGTACCCATTCTAACGAAGTTAGATCTCAACGAAGTTAGACTTCCCCAGTGGAATCTTCTACAACAACAGGTATGCAAGTTCTCGCTAAGGAATCTCTTATGCGATCGACACTCCTGCAGATGGCATCTATAAGCCCATCCTCCTACCAACAATCTCCAAATGGCATCTGTAAGCCCATTCCTGACATCACAATGCTGATACTACACCATGCGAGTGCAAATTTCTGGGCACTCTAGTGTTCAATCATCTTCCACCTTCGGATCACGAAAGGCACGCAAGCCAATCTACATCCTCAGGTTTAAGAAGATTGAACAGGGGCAACTGTTGTACCCCAAAATTTTCCCTCTCATGTTTCCCAAAGTCTTCCCCCTGCATGGTTGATCACAAACCCTTGCCTAAGGAAAAAGAAAATTTTTGAGTGGTGCTTTAAGTCATTTCGATTGGCATTCTGTCAAGCCCTTCGATTGGCATTATGGACAAGCATTTCGATTGGCATTATGTCAAGGCTTTCGATTGGCATTCTGAAAGATCCTTCGATTGGTGTTCTGAAGGATCCTTTTGATTGGCATTATGGACAAGCATTTCGATTGGAATTATGTCAAGGCTTTCGATTGGCATTCTGAAAGACCCTTCGATTGGTGTTTTGAAGGAGCCTTTCGATTGGAATTATGGACAAGCATTTCGATTGGCATTATGTCAAGCTTTCGATTGGCATTCTGAAAGACCCTTCGATTGGTGTTCTGAAGGAGCCTTTCGATTGGCATTATGGACAAGTACTTCGATTGGCATTATAACAGTGTCCTTCGATTGGAATTCCAAAAAGGTCCATTCGAAGAAGCATTCAAAGGGTCCATTCGAAGAAGCTTTCAAAAAGAATTCGAAGGAGGCCATCAACCCATTCGAAAGGGAGCATTCAAAGGCCAGTTACATGTCATTCAAAATTCAAAAAGGGACAAGATCCCATGTGTTTTGCCAACGTTACAAACTCTCATTCATGGCTTTCAAACACATAATTAACGTTACAAATTCCCATTCATGGCTGTCAAACACATAACCAAGGTCATTTAAACCTTTGTCTTCATGTCCCCTCACACCCCTATAAATACAAGGGCCAGCATACATATCAAAAGACACGAAAATATACAGAAAAATAGAGAACTTGGAGATACGCTGCCAAAAGTCATCAGTATTTCCAGGAAGCCATACCCAATCCTTGCACAAGCCAAAGCTGCCACCCAGCGAACACCTCCACCCTCAGAACTACAAATCGAAGCACCTCTGTTTGGTAAAAAAAATCTAATCTCAAACTCATTTTTAAATTCATTTTGATTGCATATTAATATTATTACTGCTGTTTGTGAATGATTTAATGTGCTACATATAAGCTACAGCGCAGAGATGAGATTGTGCCATTGCTTGGGCACAATCTGAGTTTCTCCTTTGAATCCCAGGATAAAACAAACCCAGACCCAGATTCAGCAGGTGCGAATAAGGGGTAGATTCGAACCGGGGGGGGGGGGGTAAAATCCCCCCTGGACCTTTAACACGTGTTTCGTTTTTGCAGGAAATATATTCTCAAGATCCTGTTCAGAGTTTCGAAGCTCAGCAGCTTAACTTCGAACTGGGTACAGGACATCCATATCGAAGGATGACATATCCAGATCGAACACCTTCAAAGTGCAGCCCCTCATGCACCTTCAATCCAGCCTCTTCACTGGGTCGAAAGACAGCCTGCACCTCTTTCGACCCAGACCTCCAGAATTATATTTTTTTCTTGTTTTGCTGTCTGGCCCATTTGTACTTTGTTTACTTTGTTTTTGTTTATTTCTTTTTGTTTGTTTTTTTTAATCAACATAAAAAATCATAAAAATAAATAACTTAGAATTAGGATTTAATTTAGTTAATTATTTTAACTTATTTTCTTCAATTTTAAAATTAGTAGACTTAGGATTTATTTGAATTCAATCCTTTTCATAAACACAAAAATGCAAAAAAATATTAGGTATTGTTTTAGAGTTAATTTTAATCATTTTTTTTAATTAATTAAATTTGACTTAATTGAACATTTAGTATTTTCCCAAAAATAAAATAAAACAACAAAAAGATCATATGCTTAGGATTTTTAAGATTCACGCGCGTTTATTTTGTTGTAACTGCTTATTATTCCCCCAATTTTGGACATGTAAATAATCCCCCTCCCCGAAGCCTTGTAATAGCGTAGGATTTACAATTTCCGCACTTTAAATTCCTGTATATATATTAACTGCTTAGATGTATGCTAACTAGGATTGTATGACAAGATCTAAAAACAAATGGTAGAACACCTAAAAATACAAAGATGATATAAATTGAAAATTGACACACTTGCACATGCCACTCCTAGGGTAGACCTCACTTGGTTGCCGCAAATGTGGTCATTAAGTATAGGATGTTTTAGAGGTCGTCCTTCTGTCCAAAGATCAAAGTTGCCTCGAAATGGTTGCCTCGATAAAAATGATCTAAGACATTAGGGTTACCACTAAGGCGTCCTAACATTGCTTTAGTGACCACACGTCCCATAAATCGAATTGACCCGAAAACTCCAACGACGGTGCTACCTACTCCTCAATAGTGGGATAGCATTGTCTAAAGGACATTAGCACATTTTAATTCCTTTTTGAGTAGGTAGAGGTTCTCAAGTACTTGCTCCTTTAAACAATAAAACAAAACTTTTCGCACTTACACTTTCTTCAAAAACAAAACAAAACTCTTTTCAAAACCCACAAACACAAAGAAAAAGCAAACTTTTGAAAACATAGTGAGCAAGTACCTAAGAGCTCGTCGATAACCACGGATAGAAAGGGTGTTAATACCTTCCCTTTCTATAATCTACCTCCCGAACCCGAGAAAAAAATCTCAAAAAGGAATTTTTCTGTGCTTTTGTCCTTTCCTTGTTGGATAAAATAAAAGACGGTGGCGACTCTTGCTTAACTGCGACATTTTGCGAAAATAAACGCAAACGCGAACCAGCATTCCAAAACAGTCAGTTCTCATTCCCACCGATCACAGAACTGGCGACTCTGCTGGGGATTGAATAAGTGAGGTGTACCTTAGGACTAGATCACTTGTGTTTTCATTTGTATTGCTTTGTATGCTTTTAATTTTGTGGGCTTGTATCAGAGTTCTATAAATCCTCCACCCGGATTTCGGGAACATTCATAGATAGCAATACATTGTGGAAACTGTGTGGGGTATACCAACACGGTTGAAGCTATAGCTATATTAGTGCGACATATTTGTGAGTACCGGTAGCCTTTGAGTCAATCAAAGAGAATACGAGGCCGCTGAGTGATGTCACTAAGCACTAATGACCTAGAACCTTACTTGACCATCTTGGCCTTTTTTAGGGGTAGTGAGATGACCGACTTTGGTGCAGTCCGAAGTTGGTAGATACTCGATACTACACTCATTGAGGATTGTTTTCTTGGAATATTTTGGTCGCCAGTTAAGTGGCTAAACCGAAACGATGAACATAGGAAACAATCCAATAATATTGAGCTCCTTAGAACCCGGTTACTATTTATAGGACAGGTTTTGAGCCAACTAAACTCAAGAGGGTACTTACCTATGAAACCTCCTGCAAGCCTGAAACTAGGGTTTTTGTGTGACTTGCTTGTACATGTGTTTGTGCATACATCATAAAGCATCATATGCATCTGCTAACCATTTCAAGGGTTTAGATCTTCATCTTTGTTCTTGTTTTGCAGGACATGGAGTCTCTCCGCAGGAAAATAATTCAAGTCAACCTTGTAAGAATCCCTCTTCAACTCAAGGAGCTTACATCCAGGATTCCCGAGAATTCTCTCTTCAGCAAAAGACATGGTAGACTCCTCAGCTTGGTCAACACCAACATTGAAGAAGACATGATGAAAGTTCTCTTCCAGTTCTTTGACCCCATACACCACTGTTTCATATTCCCTGATTATCAATTGGTGCCTACTTTGGAGGAATTTTCTCAACTCCTGAGAATTCCTATTCTTAGTCAACTACCCTACAATAGTACGGAAAAGGAAGTTAAACTTCCCCAGTGGAATCTTCTACAACAACAGGTATGCAAGTTCTCGCTAAGGAATCTCTTATGCGATCGACACTCCTACAGATGGCATCTATAAGCCTATCCTCCTACCAACAATCTCCAAATGGCATCTGTAAGCCCATTCCTGACATCACAATGCTGATACTACACCATGCGAGTGCAAATTTCTGGGCACTCTAGTGTTCAATCATCTTCCACCTTTGGATCACGAAAGGCACGCAAGCCAATCTACATCCTCAGGTTTAAGAAGATTGAACAGGGGCAACTGTTGTACCCCAAAATTTTCCCTCTCATGTTTCCCAAAGTCTTCCCCCTGCATGGTTGATCATAAACCCTTGCCTAAGGAAAAAGAAAATTTTTGAGTGGTGCTTTAAGTCATTTCGATTGGCATTCTGTCAAGCCCTTCGATTAGCATTATGGACAAGCATTTCGATTGGCATTATGTCAAGGCTTTCGATTGGCATTCTGAAAGATCCTTCGATTGGTGTTCTGAAGGAGCCTTTCGATTGGCATTATTGACAAGCATTTCGATTGGCATTATGTCAAGGCTTTCGATTGGCATTCTGAAAGACCCTTCGATTGGTGTTCTGAAGGAGCCTTTCAATTGGCATTATGGACAAGCATTTCGATTGGCATTATGTCAAGGCTTTCGATTGGCATTCTGAAAGACCCTTCGATTGGTGTTCTGAAGGAGCCTTTAGATTGGCATTATGGACAAGTACTTCGATTGGCATTATAATAGTGTCCTTCGATTGGAATTCCAAAAATGTCCATTCGAAGAAGCATTCAAAGGGTCTATTCGAAGAAGCTTTCAAAAAGCATTCGAAGGAGGCCATCAGCCCATTCGAAAGGGAGCATTCGAAAGGGGATGTGGAAGCAGCTAATAAGAACATTAAGAAGATTGTGCAGAAGTTGACAGTGACATACAAAGACTGGCACGAGATGTTACCATTTGCTCTTCATGGGTACCGTACCTCAGCATCGACGTCAACAGGGGCAACAACCTATTCCTTGGTTTATGGCATGGAGGCAGTCTTGCCCATTGAAGTTCAAATACCCTCTCTTCGGATCATGAAGGATGCAGGTTTGAGCGAAGACGACTGGATCCAGACCCGACTTGATCAATTGAATCTAATCGACAAAAAGAGACTTACTGCTATTTGTCACGGTCAGACGTACCAAAAACGAATGATCAAGGCATTTAACAAGAAAGTCAGACGACAAGAGTATCAAGTTGGGGACCTGGTGATCAAGCGTATCATTCTACCTTAAGGTGATCCCAGGGGCAAATGGACCCCTACCTACGAAGGGCCATTTGTGGTTAAGAACATTTTCTCAGGAGGAGCTATGATTCTAACCACCATGGATGGTGACGACCTTCCTCACCCCGTCAATGCAGACATAGTGAAAAGATACTACGCATAATCAAAGACCCACTAGGTTGACTGGCCTAGGCAAAAATAAGGGCTTCCCGGCGAACCAAAAGGGTTCGGGCAAAAATAAGGGATGAAAATAAAAAAAATCTGTACACCCGGCAAGTCGAAAACCTGAAAAGGCGGCTTGGGCAAAAATGGGTATCCCGGTGGACTGAAAACCCGAAAGGGCGGTCCAGGCAAAAGTTAGGGATTAAAGCGTAACACTATGTCTCATTGGATCACCTCGCATCCGGACTTCGGTATCAACTATCAGGCTCGGACGACACCAGCCAATCAGATTCATCTTCAACTAAGCAGCAAAGTGATGAGATGCTTGAAGATATAAAGGCAATAGCAGAGTTGGAACCCAGTGGGACCATTCACATAGTTGTTTTATTTCCTTTTCACAAATTGTATAAATTCTATTTTGTTCGGCGGTGTTCTCTTACTAGGACATTAGCCTCTTGTACAAAACGCCTATTTACAGGCCAAACTTCAAAATCAATACAAATTCATTTTCAAACAAATTTCAAACTGTTTTTCCTTTATCTGTTTTGTTTTGCAAAGAACGTCCAATGTTCATTTTTGATATATGCATTTGACATTAATTGCTGCTCATAAATATTTACATGCGAAACAAAAGACAAATTACGGGTGGTATCAGAAGTAGGGGCAATAAGAATTGTCTGAGCGGTCTAGTTGCTCTGTCCACCAGGTACCAAGGTATATATTCAGCTGAAGAATATGGCTAAGATACCTTCACTCCCCGCAGGATAAGACAGTAATGATAGCTCTCTCAGCTAAAAATTGCAACTACGGACGAGTCGGGAATACTCTCCCCAAGCAGAGTTGGTCTACCATCAGCCCTGAAAAGGTCGGGTATCCCCAGAAGGTCTTAATATTCCCCAATGGAGTATAAAGATATTCTCCAGCAAGCGTAAGAGCATCCCCGACAGTATTAATATTCCTCAACAGAGTATAAGAATGTTTCCCGGAGGAATACAAGATACCCCTAGTGGAGCCATTTCCCCAGCGCAGCCTAAAAAGGCTTCCCCGCCAGAGTTGAATCATCTTACCCAGTAGATTCTGGAAGCTTGTCCCCTGCAGAATACAAATGCATCTCCTCGGCCAAATTCAGAAGGTTATCCTCACAAGAGTCTAACTGGGTTATCCTCAGCAAGTTGCAACGGAAAGATTATCCCCAGCAAAGTTCTTTCTTTCCCCCCAGCAGGACTTCTATCCTCAACAGGTTCAATATCACCAGCAACGGTAATCTGTCCCCAGCGGAGTTTATCATTGAAATCCTCAACAGAGCTTATCAACGGAATCCCCAGCGGAGTTATCGTTAAAATCATCAGCAAAACATCTCTCCCCCACAGAGTATTTCCCCTCAGAGTAATCTCTTCATCAAGTTTATTCCCCAACGGAGTTCTTTTCTCCTGCAGGTTTATTCTCACAATCATCTTCATTCATCATCCCCAGCCGAAACGAAGAACTCAACTCTATTCGCCAATAGCTCTGGGATTTATGTTCCCTAGCTAAAACATCACATTCCCATACATCATGAGACATGCATTACGCATCATACGAATACAATCTCATTTATTTTTGAGAACATCATTGCCTGATCCATATCATGCATTGCATATGACTGACCTTTACCTTTCAGGAAAAATGCAGTTAAGTTCTCAGCTTGGTCGAATATCTGACCAGTTCTTAAATCTCAATTGAATTATCATCGGTTGAATTTCAGATAAGGTTCTCAATCTCGACAGCTTCCTCCGTCATAGTGTGGACAAGTTCTATAACCTCAGCGGTTTACTCCATTGAGCACGAGAAAATTCCTAGATCTTGATGAAGATGTTTCCCTACGTCATAGTATGGACGAGTACTATAACCTCAATGGTATACTCCATTGAGCACGAGTCAGTTCCTAGATCTTGATGTCTTCCTCCGTCATAGTGTGGACAAGTTCTATAACCTCAGCAGTTTACTCCATTGAGCACGAGACAGTTCCTAGATCTTGATGAAGATGTTTCCCTACGTCATAGTATGGACGAGTACTATAACCTCAACGGTATACTCCATTGAGCACGAGTCAGTTCCTAGATCATGATGTCTTCCTCCGTCATAGTGTGGACAAGTCCTATAACCTCAACAGTTTACTCCATTGAGCACGAGATAGTTCCTAGATCTTGATGAAGATGTTTCCCTACGTCATAGTGTGGACGAGTACTATAACCTCAACGGTATACTCCATTGAGCACGAGTCAGTTCCTAGATCTTGATGTTCTCCTCTGTCATAGTGTGGACAAGTTCTATAACCTCAGCGGTTTACTCCATTGAGCACGAGACAGTTCCTAGATCTTGATGAAGATGTTTCCCTACGTCATAGTATGGACGAGTACTATAACCTCAACAGTATACTCCATTGAGCACGAGTCAGTTCCTAGATATTGATGTTCTCCTCCGTCATAGTGTGGACAAGTTATATAACCTCAACGGTATACTCCATTGAGCACGAGTCAGTTCCTAGATCTTGATGTTCTCCTCCGTCATAGTGTGGACAAGTTCTATAACCTCAACGGTTTACTCCATTGAGCACGAGACAGTTCCTAGATCTTGATGAAGATGTTTCCCTACGTCATAGTGTGGACAAGTTCTATAACCCTAACGGTATACTCCCGGTGGGCACGAGACAGTTCCTAGATCTTGATGAAGATGTTTCCCCCCAATTGAATTATGGACAGATTCCTAAAACTCAGTTGAAGCATTCTCTCAGTTGAAGTACAAGCAGGTTCTTAAATCTCAACGAAGTTAGACTTCCCCAGTGGAATCTTCTACAACAACAGGTATGCAAGTTCTCACTAAGGAATCTCTTATGCGATCGAAACTCCTGCAGATGGCATCTATAAGCCCATCCTCCTACCAACAATCTCCAAATGGCATCTGTAAGCCCGTTCCTGACATCACAATGCTGATACTACACCATGCGAGTGCAAATTTCTGGGCACTCTAGTGTTCAATCATCTTCCACCTTCGGATCACGAAAGGCACGCAAGCCAATCTACATCCTCAGGTTTAAGAAGATTGAACAGGGGAAACTGTTGTACCCCAAAATTTGCCCTCTCATGTTTCCCAAAGTCTTCCCCCTGTATGGTTGATCACAAACCCTTGCCTAAGGAAAAAGAAAATTTTTGAGTGGTGCTTTAAGTCATTTCGATTGGCATTCTGTCAAGCCCTTCGATTGGCATTATGGACAAGTATTTCGATTGGCATTATGTCAAGGCTTTCGATTGGCATTCTGAAAGATCCTTCGATTGGTGTTCTGAAGGAGCCTTTCGATTGGCATTATGGACAAGCATTTCGATTGGCATTATGTCAAGGCTTTCGATTTGCATTCTGAAAGACCCTTCGATTGGTGTTCTAAAGGAGCCTTTCGATTGGCATTATGGACAAGCATTTCGATTGGCATTATGTCAAGGCTTTCGATTGGCATTCTGAAAGACCCTTCGATTGGTGTTCTGAAGGAGCCTTTCGATTGGCATTATGGACAAGTACTTCGATTGGCATTATAACAGTGTCCTTCGATTGGAATTCCAAAAAGGTCCATTCAAAGAAGCATTCAAAGGGTCCATTCGAAGAAGCTTTCAAAAAGCATTCGAAGGAGGCCATCAACCCATTCGAAAGGGAGCATTCAAAGGCCAGTTACATGTCATTCAAAATTCAAAAAGGGACAAGATCCCATGTGTTTAGCCAACGTTACAAACTCTCATTCATGGCTTCCAAACACATAATTAACGTTACAAATTCCCATTCATGGCTGTCAAACACATAATCAAGGTCATTTAAACCTTTGTCTTCCTGTCCCCTCACACCCCTATAAATACAAGGGCCAGCATACATATCAAAAGACACGAAAATATACAGAAAAATAGAGAACTTGGAGATACGCTGCCAAAAGTCATCAGCACTTCCAGGAAGCCATACCCAATCCTTGTACAAGCCAAAGCTGCCACCCGGCGAACACCTCCACCCTCAGAACTACAGATCGAAGCACCTCTGTTTGGTAAAAAAAATCTAATCTCAAACTCATTTTTAAATTCATTTTGATTGCATATTAATATTATTACTGCTGTTTGTGAATGATTTAATGTGCTACATATAAGCTACAACGCATAGATGAGATTGTGCCATTTCTTGGGCACAATCTGAGTTTCTCCTTTGAATCCCAGGATAAAACAAACCCAGACCCAGATTCAGCAGGTGCGAATAAGTGGGAGATTCGAACCGGGGGGTAAAATCCCCCCTAGACCTTTAACACGTGTTTCGTTTTTGCAGGAAATATATTCTCAGGATCCTGTTCAGAGTTTCGAAGCTCAGCAGCTTAACTTCGAACTGGACCCAGGACATCCAGATCGAAGGATGACATATCCAGATCGAACACCTTAAGAGTGCAGCCCCTCATGCACCTTCGATCCAGCCTCTTCACTAGGTCGAAAGACAGCCTGCACCTCTTTCGACCCAGACCTCCAGAATTATATTTTTTTCTTGTTTTGCTGCCTGACCCATTTGTACTTTGTTTACTTTGTTTTTGTTTATTTCTTTTAGTTTGTTTTTTTTAATCAACATAAAAAATCATAAAAATAAATAAATTAGAATTAGGATTTAATTTAGTTAATTATTTTAACTTATTTTCTTCAATTTTAAAATCAGTAGACTTAGGATTTATTTGAATTCAATCCTTTTCATAAACACAAAAATGCAAAAAAATATTTGGTATTGTTTTAGAGTTAATTTTAATCATTTTTTTAATTAACTAAATTTAACTTAATTGAACATTTAGCATTTTCCCAAAAATAAAATAAAACAACAAAAAGATCATATGCTTAGGATTTTTAAGATTCACGCGCGTTTATTTTATTGTAACTGCTTATTATTCCCCCAATTTTGGACATGTAAATAATCCCCCTCCCCGAAGCCTTGTAATAGCGTAGGATTTACAATTTCCGCACTTTAAATTCCTATATATATATTAACTGCTTAGATGTATGCTAACTAGGATTGTATGATAAGATCTAAAAACAAATGGTAGAACACATAAAAATACAAAGATGATATAAATTGAAAATTGACACACTTGCACATGCCACTCCTAGGGTACACCTCACTTGGTTGCCTCAAATGTGGTCATTAAGTATAAGATGTTTTAGAGGTCGTCCTTTTGTCCAAAGATCAAAGTTGCCTCGAAATGGTTGCCTCGATAAAAATGATCTAAGACATTAGGGTTACCACTAAGGCATCCTAACATTGCTTTAGTGACCACACGTCCCATAAATCGAATTGACCCGAAAACTCCAACGACGGTGCTACCTACTCCTCAATAGTGGGATAGCATTGTCTAAAGGACATTAGCACAATTTAATTCCTTTTTGAGTAGGTAGAGGTTCTTAAGTACTTGCTCCTTTAAAAAACAAAACAAAACTTTTCGCACTTACACTTTCTTCAAAAACAAAACAAAACTCTTTTCAAAACCCACAAACACAAAGAAAAAGCAAACTTTTGAAAACATAGTGAGCAAGTACCTAAGAGCCTGTGGATAACCACGGATAGAAAGGGTGCTAATACCTTCCCTTTCTATAATCTACCTCCCGAACCCGAGAAAAAATCTCGAAAAGGAATTTTTTTGTGCTTTTGTCCTTTCCTTGTTGGATAAAATAAAAGACGGTGGCGACTCTTGCTTAACCGCGACATTTTGCAAAAACAAACGCAAACGCGAACCAGCATTCTAAAACAGTCAGTTCTCATTCCCACCGATCACAAGATGCATCCTCAAGTATGATGAAGAAGCCCTTTGTTGGAAAAAAGGAGGTCAGTGCTGCATATGACTATAGGAATCAAAACAAAACTGACCGTCGCCCGCCGGTAGGGGCTGTTATGATTTCTAATCCCGTGCCAAATCAGCAGCGAAATTATCAGCGCAAATCGGAAGCACCCATGAGACAATTTACCCGGATCAACATGACCATGTCTCAAGTTTTACCACACCTTCTGAAGACCAATCTGGAAAATCTAAAGGAAGCTCCCAAGAACCCCAATACTGCTTCTCCTTGCTACAACCCAAATGCTCGATGTGCCTATCATTCTGAAAGCCCAGGGCATGATACAAATGACTGTTGGGCCTTAAAGAATAAGGTGTAAGACCTTATCGATGCGAAAGAGATTGAATTTGATCCCCCAGAAACGCCTAATGTAATAACGACGCCAATGCCCAGACATGGCCAAGGTATAAACGCCATTGATGATGATCGCTTTGTCTCCTCTGTGAATGATTTAGTTACTCCTCTATTGACCATTAAACATAATCTACTGCAAGCCAGTCTGTTCCCAGGCTACGATGAAGATTGTCACTTATGCAAGTCTCTAACGAACGACTGTTTGTTACTAAAGATAGGCGTCCAGTGCCTGATGACTAGTAAAGAAATCCTATTTGAAAAGCTTCCTCCTACCAGAAGTTCTTATCAAGATGTTTCGATAATCACCATTTCCGATAATCCTCCCAGGGTCTCCACCAAAAGACCCGTCAAGATTACATCTGTTCCAAGGTCTGCACCTTTAATCATCATTATGCCAAGACCAATGTCTTACTCTTCGGATAAAGCTGTTCCCTGGAATTATGGGGCTGACGTTTATTACTATGGCGTCAAGCAAGATCAATTGGCTGTCAAAGACGAAGTTGCGAGAGATATTGATCCCGATATCGGTAATATCATTGGGACCAGCAAAATAACAAGAAGTGGAAGAGTCTTCTCACCTGAGATTTCTCCAAAGACCATTACTACTCCTATGATCATTCCTACTGCCACTCCTACCGACACTCCCAATGATACTCCTATTGTTATCCCTGCTACCGATACAAGGGGAAAAGAGGATTTGAATGAGCCTGTCCAAGCAAGAGAGTGTCCCGAGATCATTCTTGAAGCTTCTAAAGAGGTGATAGAAGAAATACTAAAGATAATCAAGAAAAGTGACTACAACATTGTAGAACAATTGGGGCAGACCCACTCGAAGATATCATTGTTGTACTTACTTTTGTGTTCTAAGGCCCACGCAGAAGCCTTGGTAAAGTTTCTTAAGACCGCCCATGTGCCCCAAGAGACCTCCATCGACTAATTTGAAAACTGTGTGGCCAGTCTAACTGCTGATAACGGATTGGGCTTTTCCGACGCTGATTTAACCTCTAAGGGAAGGAAGCACAACGATGCCTTGCATATTTCCATTGAATGCAGGGGCACCACACTTGCCCATGTTCTGGTGGATACTGGCTCATCATTGAATGTCTTGCCCAAAAATGCTCTCGATCGACTGGACTGCGAGGGGCTCATCTTAAAACCTAGCAACATCATAGTAAGGGTCTTTTATGGTTCCAACAGGACAAAACACAAAGAGGTTAGTATCCCCATAAAAACTGGGACTCATAATTTTGACTCAACTTTCTATGTGATAGACATCCTCCCTTCGTACTCTTGTCTATTGGGTCGACTCTGGATCCATGGTGCTGGTGCTGTCACTTCTACCCTGCACCAAATGCTAAAATACCCAATTAAAGGAAAGACTGTCATAGTTCACGGAGAGGAGGAGTACATGGTTATCCATCTGAACTCTTTCAGGTATGTTGAAATGGATGGTGAATTCATCGAGACTCCCTGTCAGAACTTTGAGGAGGTTCCAGCAACAGTCGTGGCAACCAAGTATACTCCAAAGGTCCCGAAGATTACCAGACCTCCACTGAAGATGGCCTCTTTGAAAGATGCTCGAGCAGTAGTTGAAGAAGGAGGGTGTACCATTCGGGGCCAGCTTCTGGATATTCCCTACAAGTTCGACAAATTTGGGTTGGGATTCAATACAGAGGCTCAAAGAGTTGTTCGACGTTCTCGTACTAGGGGGCCACCTCTGCGTATCAGCAATCAAGGAGTTAATGCAGTCGAAGACAGTGATGGCAACTGTGACATAGACGAATGGATTTTCCCAACCACCGGCGGAGGGCTCAACAATTGGGAGGCCAAAGATTTCATTCCTATTACTTTTATTCAAGAGTAATTGTATTTTAATATTTTCAGGCTTATAATATTTAAACAATTCAGACTTTTAAAACCTTGTCTTACCCGAGGCACAACGGTCCATTTGTGAGGGTTATCACTTCATTCTCATATGTCATTAATGAATCATGGACGTTTTTGCATCAAATTTTGTGTTCTTTGTCTTTCTTTCTTACATTTTATGTCTTTCAAAGCTAGCTATGCTCTTACACACACTCACTTATTAAAATATAGATCTACGTCCACTCAGGATCCTATGGGTAACGGTTCTGCTACGGCCTATTGTGACTTTGAAAATCCGATCTACCAAGCCGACGACGAAAGTGAGGAAGATTGTGAGGTGCCAGGGGAGTTTGCTAGGTTGTTGCAACAGGAAGAAAGGACCATTCAGCCGCATGAAGAGCCGGTTGAAACAATTAACTTAGGTACTGAGGAGGATAAAAGGAGGTCAAGGTGGGTGCCAATTTGGAACCCAGTGATTAGGAGCGCCTGATTCAGTTATTACACGACTATGTTGAAGTCTTCGCCTGGTCGTATGAAGACGTGTCGGGACTTGATACAGACATTGTGGTACATCGTCTGCATACAAGGGAAGATTGTCCCCCAGTAAAGCAAAAGGTTCTCCGCATGAGGCCTGATATGTCAGAAAAGATCAAGGCAGAAGTCATGAAGCAATTCAATGCTAGATTTTTGGCTGTCACCTCTTATTCCCAATGGGTGGACAATGTTGTTCTTGTGCCCAAGAAATACGGTAAAGTGAGAATGTGTGTGGACTACAGAGATTTGAATAGGGCAAGCCCCAAAGATGATTTCCCACTTCCCCACATTGACATTCTAGTTGACAATACGGCATAACACAAAGTGTTTTCCTTCATGGACGGTTTCCCAGGTTACAACCAAATCAAAATGGCGCCTGAGGATATGGAGAAAACAACCTTTGTTACACAGTGGGGCACATTCTACTATAAGGTCATGCCATTCGGACTGAAGAATGCAGGGGCAACTTATCAATGCGCCATGGTAGATTTATTTCATGACATGATACATCATGAAATAGAGGTCTACGTAGACGATATGATAGCCAGATCGCAAACGGAAGAAGAGCATCTTGATCACTTACAGAAACTGTTTGAGAGGCTGAAGAAGTACAAGTTGAGATTGAATCCAAATAAGTGCACGTTCGGAGTACGGTCTGGTAAGCTCCTAGGCTTTGTCATTAGCAACAAAGGTATCGAGGTTGATCCTACCAAGGTTAAAGCGATACAAGAAATGCCATCTCCTCGTACTGAGAAGGAAGTCAGAGGATTCTTGGGACGTTTGAATTACATCGCTAGGTTTATTTCTCACTTGACAGCTACTTGTGAGCCAATCTTCAAGCTCTTGAAGAAATATCAAGTAGTCAAATGGAATGATGAATGCCAAGTTTCTTTTGACAAAATCAAGGAATACTTACAAGAGCCTCATGTGTTGTTACCACCTATCGAGGGAAGGTCTTTAATCCTATATTTGACTGTTTTAGAAAACTCAATGGGGTGTGTGTTGGGGCAGCATTACGAGTCTGGCCAAAAAGAGCATGCTATTTATTACCTGAGCAAAAAGTTTACCGACTGTGAAGCAAGATATTCACTGCTCGAGAAAACTTGTTGCGCTCTTGCATGGGCTTCTCGCCGACTGAGACAATATATGCTGACTCATACTACTCTGTTGATATCTAAAATGGATCCGATAAAATACATCTTTGAGAAGCCCGCTCTTTCTGGGAGAATAGCGAGATGGCAGATGATCCTGACAGAATATGACATACAATATACTACCCAGAAAGCTATAAAGGGTAGTGTAATGGTTGATCACCTCGCTCACCAAGCCGTGGAAGACTATCAGTCCATGAAGTTTGATTTTCCGGATGAAGACATCATGACATTAGACAACTGTGAAGAAATCAGGCCACATGACGGACCTGAACAAGGATCCCGATGGTCCCTATTCTTTGATGGAGCATCCAATGCACTGGACAATGGTATCGGTGCCGTACTCATATCTCCGGAAGGATGTCATACCCCCTTTACTACCAGGCTTTACTTCAACTGTACAAATAACATGGCAGAATATGAAGCATGCATCTTCGGTCTCAAAGCTGCTATAGACTTGGGGATCAAATCCTTGGATATATTGGGAGATTCAACTTTGGTCATCAGTCAAGTCAAAGGGGAATGGGACACCAAACACCCCAATCTTATCCCTTACAAAGAACATGTCTTGACGTTGCTATTGCATTTTGAGAAGATTACCTTTGAGCATTTCCCGCGAGAAGAAAATTAGCTAGCAAACGCACTAGCTACAATGTCATCTATTTTTAAACTTTAATTGGGATAACGAGGCTCCTCAAATCACCATTGAGAGGATGGATGAACCAACCTACTGTCACGAGATCGGTACTGAAGAAGTAGTGGATCGACCTTGGTTCCATGAAATTAAAAGGTATCTCGAGTCTCAGGAATATCCAGAAGGAGCTTCAGTAAATGACAAAAAGTTCCTAAGAATATTCTCAGCTAAGTTCTTCCTTAGTAACAGTATTTTGTACAAACACAGTCATGACTCTGTATTTCTTCGGTGTGTAGACAAGGTTGAGGCTGAAAGGATCATGGTTGAATTACACGAAGACACTTTTGGTAGCCATTCCAGTGGGCATACAATGGCAAAGAAAATCCTATGGGCAGGCTATTATTGGTCTACCATGGAGGCATATTGCTACCAACACTCTCGGACTTGCCATAAGTGTCAGATTTATGCTGATAAAGTGCACGTACCTCCGGTTCCTCTGAACGTCTTGACGGCTCCTCGGACCTTTGTTATGTGGGGAATCGATATGATTAGGAAAATCAAGCCAATAACCTCCAATGGACACCGCTTCATCTTAGTGGCCATCGACTATTTTACAAAGTGGGTTGAGGAAGCTTCCTTCACTTTCGTTACTAAGAATATGGTCGCCCAGTTCATCAAACAAAATCTCATCTGTCGGTACGGTATCCCAGAGAGAATCCTCACTGATAATGGTACGAATCTAAACAACACTATGATCACCGCCTTGTGCAAGCAATTCAAGATTCAGCATCACAATTCTTCCCCTTACCGGCCAAAGATGAATGGTGCTATAGAAGCTTCTAACAAAAACATTAAGAAGATCATACAGAAATTGACAGTCATATACAAAGAATGACATGAGATACTACCGTTCGCTCTCCACGGGTATCGTACCACAACTCGCACATCAACCGGGGCAACACCCTATTCTCTGGTATACGACATGGAGGTTGTCTTACCTATTGAGGTCTATATTGCCTCTCTGAGGATCATGAAAGATGCTGGTTTGAACGAAGAAGATTGGATCCAGACTCGAATTGACCAGTTGAACTTGACTGATGAGAAGAGGCTTGCAGCTATCTGTCATGGTCAGATGTACCAAAAACGCATGATCAAAGCTTTTAATAAAAAGGTCAAATGTCAGGTATATCGAGTCGGTGACTTGGTAATCAAGCGTATCATTTTGCCACAAGGTGATCCTAGGGGCAAATGGACTCCTACATATGAAAGACCGTTTGTGATCAAAAGCATATTCTCTGGTGGGGCAATGATATTGACCACTATGGATGGCGACGACCTTCCTCACCCTGTCAATACGGACATAGTTAAAAGATACTACGCATGAACAAGGACCCGCTAGGTCGACTGACCTAGGCAAAAATTAGGGCATCCCGGCGGACCAAAGGGTTCAGGCAAAAATTAGGGATAAAATACAAAAAAAACGGTACACCCGGCAAGTCGAAAGCCCGAAAGGGCGGTTTGGGAAAAAAAGGGTATCTCGGTGGATCAAAAACCCGAAAGGGCGGTCCAAGCAAAAGTTAGGGAATTAAAGCGTATGACTATTTCCCGTTGGATCATCTTGTAGACAATCTTCAGCATCGACCAATTAACTCAAACGGTTATAACCAATCCAATCAACTTCGCCAAAGGCAACAAATGGACAAGACATTCAGAGACATGAATACTATAACAGAAGGGGAACCCCATGGGATTATTGCACATAGCTATCTTTTCTTTGTATCAATTTTCATTTACGACGACATTCTCTTACTAGAATGTTCGTCTCATTGTACAAAAATACTTATTTAAGTTAATACAAAAATACCCCCTTTGGAAGTGCAAAACCATATATTTTTCTTGTTTCTGTATTTTGTTTACAAAAACTTCCATTGATTTATTTTTGAACATATGCATTTGGACGTGATTACTGTTACAAATAAACAGAAAATGGAAAGACAATTATTAATGACTTTAAAAAATAGGATAATATCTATAAGCCATTCCATAAGATCCCCGCCGGTACTTTCTTTGGAAAGAGAGAAATCAAATACATCCTACTACAGAATCATTGACATATCTCCAGTATGCAGCTTGTTGGTATCGAGCGCTCTCATACCCCTGACAGAGCGAAACTTCCAACTACCGCTCCGGAGGTTCCCTAGTAAGTTGCCCAACTTCTCAGGTCTCCCCAGCAGGATTTCACGAAGTCTACAAGCAATGTTCGACGTTCCCCTTCTACAACATAGTTTACCTCTCTAATGATTGGAAACTCACTCATCAGTGCTTCAAGAGGGATTTATCTTCCCCGCTTCCAACAACACTACGGCACGAACAATCTTTAAGTCCATACATTTGCACTCATACATCATAAAATTAAGTATATACAATGCAATCTAATTTATTTTTGAGGAACAACATCACACCATGCATTGCATACATCATAGCATTGCATACAATTAACTCTTCACCTTTTACAGGAAAGAGTCAATCGATAGGAAATTATCATCAATAAAGTTCCAACAGACGAATATTTTCAAACAAGAAAAGACTGGTGGACCATCTACATAAAAAAATATTTCTTCCAGATTCTTACTGGTTCAGATAAATCTCTCAACGGTTTATTATGATTCATTTCCAGATTCTTACTGGTTCAGATAAATCTCTCAACGGTTTATTCTGATTTGTTTCCAGATTTTCACTAGTTCAGATAAATCTCTCAACGGTTTATTCTGATTTGTTTCCAGATTCTTATTGGTTCAGATAAATCTCTCAACGATTTATTCTGATTCGTTTCCAGATTCTTACTGGTTCAGATAAATCTATCAACGGTTTATTTTGATTCGTTTCCAGATTCTTACTGGTTCAGATAAATCTCTCAACGGTTTATTCTGATTCATTTCCAGATTCTTACTGCTTTAGATAAATCTCTCAACAGTTTATTCTGATTCATTTCCAAATTTTCACTGGTTCAGATAAATCTCTCAACGGTTTATTCTAATTTGTTTCCAGATTCTTACTGGTTCAGATAAATCTCTCAACGGTTTATTCTGATTCGTTTCCAGATTCTTACTGTTTCGGATGAATCTCTCAACAGGTTTATTCTGATTCATTTTCTGTTAAAATCAAGTTCAGGCTTTCTGTCAACAATCATCTTTGGATGGCATCTATAAGCCCATCTCTGACAACTCCCTATCATTTCTCCAAATGGCATCTTTAAGCCCATTCTCTTCACAATCAACCAGCGCATCATCGAGTGCAAATTTCTGGGCACTCTAGTGTTCAATCATCTTCCACTCTCAAGCCACGAATGACAAACATGTCAATCTTGCTTTTCAAGTTTAAGAAGATTGAACAGGGGCAGCTGTTGTACCCCAAAATTTGCCCTCCCATTTTTCACTCAAGATGTTATCCCAAGGTTTCTTAAATACTCAATTTGGCTCAAAAGTTGATCAAACAGATTCTCTTCCTAGGCAACTGTTATACCCCAAAATTTGCCCTCCCATATTCCTCAAGAAATTGCCAAGCCAAGCTAGAAAAATTCCCCAAGGGTTGTGCAGTACAACAGTCTCCCCTACAGTCAAAACTAGGGTTTGGGTTCTGATCAAAGGAAGGAAATTTTCAAAGGCCCAATCAAGTCTCATATGCTTACAAACATGGTCAAGCATCCTCATATCAAGTTTCAAGGCATTCAGCTCAAGATTGCACAGTCAAAACCCTAAATTGCACTACAGTCAACTGTAGGGGCAAAATGGTCATTTGGCAGTCAAAAGTTCAAATTTTTGGTCAACATATCATTTTGAAGCCACAAACATCATTTGATCAATGCTTGATCATGATTCTCAAAATTTGGCTCAGAAATCATCAAAGATGCAAAAGTTGCTATATTTGGACAGTTGAAAAAGTCAACTGAAATTGACCAGGGCATAACTTTCACATGGATTATCAGAAAAATTCCACCCAAAGCTCATTTTGAAGAGAAAGACATTTCCTACAACTCATCTTCATACTTCAAGTCCAAGAAATGCTCTCACAAAAAGTTATCAATTTCAACATTATAGGTCATTTTCAAAAGTCAACAAAAAGGGACTTTAAGTCAAAGACCATAACTTGAGATTGGTAAATCAAAATGACATGGGACCAAAGGCATTGGTTATAGGACTCAAAGACCTTTCCAAAATGTTCAATAACATGTGAAAAGCTTAAAAATTGAGCAAGTTATGCCTTGTAGAAGTTGGGAAATGTTTGTGAAATGGCAAAAGTCAACTATCCTTGAAACTCCAATTTTTGACAAAAGGGCCCACTTTTTCCACTTGGTTCATCCTTGTCATGCCACACACGTGTCCCATGATTAATTTCAAGACCAAATATTGATTTTTCTATTTTATTTAATTTTTGATAATTTAATTCATTTTAAATCTTTGAAAATTCAAATAAAATTCAAAAACCAATGGAATAGTGTCATGTGAATTTGGACAACTTCCATATATCATGGGCCAACTCAAAAACTCAGGCTAGGGTTAAAATTCACACTAAGTCTTGGTTTTGGCTTAAAAGAAGGAAAATTGGTTAATGGTGAAAACCCTAGGACTAGTTCCTTCATGAGCATGAATTAAGGCCAAATAATAAGCTAATTTCCATCCATCATAAGCACTAAGTCAAACCCTAACCATAACATACCATATGCTGCGCTGAAAAGCCTATTAAAAACTTGAAAATTTAGCCATATAACAAAAATTCTGAAATCAAGGTTCGAGCAGTTTTGAAGCCTTAATTCTTTTTCTAATAGCATCCTGAGACACCATTGAACGATTCTCAATCACTAACATCAACCAAAACGCCCTGAATTGGTATCCATAAGTCAAACTGTGAAGCAAAATTCTTGAAATCGCATAGCATAATCCAAGCATCCTTTTGCATTTTTCTTTATGGATTCTTGCTCATAATGATGTTTCTAAGCTAACCAACACATTCAATTATGTTTTTGTGCCATATATGCGTTTTTGCCATTGTTAGATATTAGGGTTACAGGTTTTCCAAATTGGGGCTTTCGTGATAAGGAAAAATTAGCCCATGAGAATATGATCATTCAAACCAGCTCACCAAGACGAAGAGATTCATGCATTCGCGAACAATTTATATACACCCAGCATCTAATCGCTATTTTCTTGTAGGTGGTATACAGCAACGCGTGCAAAACCGTTCCCATAGGCTTGTGTTTCAGAAAAAGTGAGGAAGATGATGTGTTGTCCCTCACTGATTCGTTGATTTTAAATTTCGCGCTTTTAATTACTAACGCGCTGATTCTTTCTTTTTGTTAATTGCGTATTATTACTATATCAATTAATCCAAACAGCTCAGCTGGCAGGCACCTCCCTTGGCAATATCCAAGACCTGGGTTCGAACCCCAGGTCTCATGCTATTTCAATATTGTTTTTCATGTATAATTCCCATGCAGGCATGATCTTAAGACGTACCATACTCCTTCATCATCCCACCATCCACGCGTCCATCCCATTCAGATCAAAGGCGTAGGATCAAGGAACACAATAAACCCCAGTCAAAGCATCACACAAGATTGGAAAAGTCAAACGGGTTTCAAGCCATTGGGCCAGAAATGCTAGGCCTATACCTCCTGAATTGGGCTACACCCCACCCTGGTTTGCCCATTTAATTTATTTTCCTTATATCTTTTAATTATTATTTTATTTGTTTTGTTGTTTTAATTCAATAATTATTTTTTACAAAGATATAAAAACATCACAAAAATCAGAAAAGTCAAAAAATTTAATAATTATTTTATTTTAAATATTGTTTTTTTGTATAAATAATAACATGTAAATATTTAGTTTTAATTAGGTTTTCAACTTTAATTCCTTTTAATAAAAATCAAAACAAAAACATAGAACTAGGTTAATTAATAATGTTCATTCCTCTTAAATTTTTCTTTTTTATCATAATATAATTATTAATTTATTCTATTTTATAATTAAATGTATATAAATAACTTAGATTTAAATTAGGTTAAAAATTAAATCTTTTCCTTAATAACTTAAAAAATATTAGAATTAGGGTTTACAACCAATTTTTTTGTTTTAATTAATTCTTTTCCTTTTTTCTTTAAAATCTTAAAAAATACAAAAATACAAAAAACATTCATTTTTCTTTAATTTTAATTCTTCATTAGTTCTAATTAATTAATTCATTAACTTTCAATACTTTTGCAAAAGGGTCCAACGCCCTAGTTTTGTTTTTAATTCCTTTATTTCGCACATTTATTTTATATCGTTTAAATAATTATGTATATGCCCCAAAGCCTTGTAACAACTTTTACTTTATTTCTCGCACTTTTATTTTATTGCTTTTTTTACTTTCAGTCAAATCGGGTTCGGTTTATTTTGGCGATGTGGACCCGCGCCATTTGTAATAGTTTAGATTTATTTTCTCGCAAACTTTATAACTGTTAAATGCATGCAAGAATGAATGGCCCTAATTAAAATCAAGCGTAGAACACAACAAACATGACAAGCCAAATAATTGAAACATGACACACAATTCGCACACACCACCCCTAGGGTACGCCTCACTGTTGCCTTTCGAAAGGTGGTCGTCGAGTAGAAGACGTCTTAGTAAGTCCTCATGATCCGGGAACCTGGCATGAGGGTAGCTTCTAAGGTGTCTTCCCATTGCTTTGGTGATCACCACGTCCCTAAAACTCGAATTGACCCGAACGCCTCCAACGGTGGTGCTACCTCCCTCTCAATGGTGGGATGGCACTACTTTAAAGGACATTTACACAGACGAATTCCTTAGGGTAGGTAGGTTCTCAAGGATACTTGCTCTAATTTCAAACAAATCAAAATACTTTTCACACCAACACACTTTCAAAAAAACTTTCAAAACAAACTTTTCAAACACTCTGACGTACGAGTTGAACTGAAACTTTTCAAAGAATATTTTTGAAACCCACATTGAAAAGCAAGCAAACATTTTGAAAACACATTGAGCAAGTATCTAAGAGCCCATGGATAACCATGGATAGAAAGGGTGCTAACACCTTCCCTTTCTATAACCTACCTCCCGAACCGAGAGCAATCTCTTTAAAGGAATTTTTCTGTGCTTTTGTCCTTTCCATTTGGAGAAAATAAAAGACGGTGGCGACTCTTGCTTCCGCGACATTTCGCGAACCAGCGTTAAACAGTCAGTTCCAGATCCACCGATCACAGAACTGGCGACTCTGCTGGGGAAACCTTTATAAAGTGAGGTGTACCTTAGGGCTAGTTCATAACTGTGTTTTCAATTGTTTTCCTTGTGTGCTTTAAAATTGTGGGTTGCTTGGGAATTCTATAGATCCTAACCCGGATCTGGGGGATACCTTCTTAGAAAGTAGCAACAAGGCTGTGAGGGAACTGTGCGGGGTATACCGACATGGTTGAAACAGTCTGCTACGTTGATGTGGCACTTTGGTGTGTACCGGTAACCCTTGAGTTCAGTCAAGGAGAGTACGGGGCCTCCGCGTGGTGTCGTGAAGCATCAACAGACCTTAGGAACCTTAATTGAACTATCTTGGCCTCTTTAGGGTAGTGAGATAACTGACTTTGGTGCAGTCCGAGGTTGGTTGATACTCGATACTACACTCAATTGAGGGTTGCTTTCCTGGAATATTTCAGTCTCCAGTTCAGTGGCTAAATCGAAACGATGAACAATGAAAGCAATCCAATGATATTGGGAACCTTAGAACCCGGTTACTTTGATTAGGACAGGTTGAACCCACCAACTTCAAGAGGGTACCACCCAGACCCCATGCTGGCCTTAAACCTTAAGGGTCTGTCTTGTGTGCCTTGTGTGCCTTACATGTTTGTCTTTGTAAATATCTGTGGTGTGTTTAATCATAACATCATGACATCATCCAGCATCATATGCATTAACTAACCATTTCAGGGGTTCGAATTTTCATCTTTGTTCTTGTTTTGTAGGACATGGAAACTGTTCGTAGAAAGACAATTCAAATCAGTCTTGTAAGGATCCCTCCTCAGCTTAAGGAGCTTATATCCAGGATTCCCGAGAACTCTTCATTCAGTGAAAGGCATGGAAGCCTCATCAGCTTGGTCAACACCAACATTGAGGAAGATATGATAAAAGTCCTGTTCCAATTCTTTGACCCTCTGCATCACTGTTTCACCTTCTTGGACTATCAGTTGGTACCTACATTGGAGGAGTTCTCCCGACTCCTGAAGATCCCTATTCTTGATCAGCTACCCTTCAACGGTACAGAAAAGGAACCTAAGCTTGAAGAGATTGCTAAAGCCTTGCACCTACGGTCATCTGACCTCAAGGGACATTGGGAAGTTAGAAGTGGTATCAAAGGGTTCTTAGCCAGGTTTCTGTTTGAAAAGGCCTATGAATGTTGGAACTCCCTTGACTTACAAGCTTTTGAAGAGGTTGTGGCCCTTCTTGTTTATGGTTTGGTGTTGTTCCCTAACCCAGACCAGCTCGTTGATATCAATGCTGTCCAGATCTTTATGTCCAGGAATCCTATACCTACGTTGCTGGGGGACCTCCTTCACTCATGTTACACTCGAACCATGAGAAAAAGAGGTGTCCTTATGTGTTGCACTCCTCTCCTGGGAAAGTGGTTTATTTCGCACCTTCCACAATCAGTCCTGAAGAACGAGCGGGGTTTGAGATGGTCACAACGGTTGATGACTCTTACACATGCAGATATACATTGGTGCCCTAGGTCCAGAGAAGATGTCACTATCATTGATCGTTGCGGGGAGTATCCTAATGTTCCTTTACTTGGAATCGGAGGGGGTATTACTTATAGTCCATGCCTGGCTTGGAGACAATTTGGTTATGCTCGGAGGGATGGTCCTCATGACATGTTGATTCCTGACATAGTTTTTGACTTCGACAACGATACTCAAGGACTTCGCCAGAGATTTATCAGAGCTTGGAGGATGCCTAGTAGGATAGACCGCAAGACACTGGGGCACAGGAACTCCATCCCTTTGGAGCCTTACCTCAAATGGGTACGAGCCCGCTCTCAGAAATTAGTAATGCCTTATCCTCACATGCTTCCAGTAATCAAAGAGCCTGCCTTGGAAGGAGAGGTGTCTCACGTTGTTCAGCACCCTGATATGCCCACATCCTGGGAAGAGATGCAGAAGAGCTGGATCCAGCTTAAGGAAGAGCGGAATTCTCTTGAGACTAGTTTGCATGCCAGTGAAAAGAAGGTCTTGGAGCTCACCCGCCTGTTGCATGAGGAAAGGAATCTCAACACTTACATAGCTCCAAAGAAGATGCGCAACATATTTTGGGATTGAGTTGATCTTTTTGTACTTTTGCCCATGAGGCTTTGATGTATTAAACAATGATTTTCTTAATAATAACGTGTGTTCCTTTTGGTCTACAACAAATTTGAATTTTCGAACTCTTGAATGCATCGCATAAACACATATCATCCATCATGTGCATCATAGGTACTCTTCTTTTCAGGTTGTTTACTGTTCTTCGCTGTTTATTTCAGCATCATGAATCCTGAATCATCAACCGAGGCGTCTATCAAGGCTCTTCAAGCGCAGAACGTCCAATTTCAGGCGCAGAACGCCCAATTTCAGGAGCTGATCAAGGGCTTGGCTCAGGGTCAACAAGAGTTGAAGACCATGCTTTTGAAGAAGACTAAGAAGAAGAGGAGGTCTGTGCTATTTAACACTGGGCGCAGACTCGGGAACACTTTGGTTGAAGCTGAAAGGACTCCTCCATCTGTGACGGAAGGTAGTCACCAAGAAAGGGAGGTCCCTACTCCTGTGGGCTCTGATACTGAAACAGACTTCAACGACGAACAGTACCCTCCTGCTGAAGACCGGTACAAACAGCTGGAAGACAGATTAAAGGCTATGGAAGTTCAGCGGGTGCCTGGATTGGATTTCGGAGACTTGGGGTTATCTACTGGGGTGGTGATCCCCCACAAGTTCAAAACACCTGCCTTCGTGAAGTATGATGGGGCTTCCTGTCCCAAGATGCACCTCCGTTCTTATGTAAGGAAGATCCAGCCTTACACAGCAGACAAGAACCTTTGGATCCACTTCTTCCAGGAGAGTCTTTCAGGGACTCACCTCGATTGGTTCTATCAGCTGGATGGAATCAGCATTCGTGACTGGGAGGATCTGGCCACTGCTTTTTACAAGCAGTATCAGTATAATGCCGACCTCGCTCCTACGCGTACCCAGCTCCAGGGTATGTCGCTAGGGTCGGGTGAAGGTTTTAAGGAGTACGCTCAGAAATGGAGAGACCTGGCTGGCAGGGTGCAGCCACCATTGACGGATCGGGAGCTGGTAGATATGTTCTTGGGGACCCTATCTGGTCCATTTTTCAATCATCTCATTGGTAATTCCTCTGCTGGGTTTACTGATTTGATCCTGACTGGTGAAAGGATCGAGGCCGGTATAAAATCGGGGAAGATACAGAAAGTTGCCTCCTCTAGTACTGAGAAGAAACCCTTCAAAAAGGAGGCTAGTGCTGTATATAGCTCCCGGAGAACAGAGCGACCTGAACACCGCCAATCTGTCAGCGCTGTAATGATTGCCAAACCTGCTGCCGCTCCTCGGCCAACTAATCCTCAAAAGTTTGAAAGACCCCGGAGAGAGTATACCCGGTTAAGCATGACCTTATCACAGATCCTGCCACAGTTGCTATCCACCAATTTAGTGACTGTCAGGGAGGCTCCAAAGTTTCCCAATACTGCATCCCCCAAGTTCAATCCAAATGCTCGCTGTGCTTATCACTCTGATAGCCCGGGGCATAACACAGATGACTGTTGGGCCCTAAAGAATAAGGTTCAAGACCTCATTGATGCAAAGGAAATACAGTTTGAGGCGCCCGAGAGGCCGAATGTTGTAACTGCTCCCATGCCCCTGCATGGAGTGAATGTTGTTGAGGAGAATTTGTATGTAGCTTCGGTGGATGATGTTGCTACTCCGTTGCTGATGGTCAAGAGGAATCTGTTGCTAGCCGGTTTATTTCCGGGATGTAGCGAAAGTTGCCCTCTATGTGTTGCTTCCCCTGCTGGTTGTTCTCTGTTGAAGTCAGGCATCCAAAACCTGATAGATAGTAGAGAGATTTTGTTCAGAAAGACTGCTGTTCCTGCTGCTCCTGTTGAAGAAGTGTCGATCGTTACCATCTTCAACAACCATTCCAAGGCTCCTTCAAAGAAGCCTATACAAATTTTGTCAGTTCACAAGAGTGCTCCCATCACCATTACTGTTCCGGGGCCTATACCCTACAAATCTGATAAGGCTGTCCCATGGCACTATGGGGCGGATGTTTATGTTCTGGGTGTGAAACAAGAGTGCAACATTGATACTGGTGTCTCCAACATCACCGGGCCTGCTAAGGTCACTCGTAGTGGAAGACTGTTCTCGCCAGACATTGCTCCTCCGGCAATTCATAGGCCTTTGATCTTCACACCTGCCAGAGTGCCTGTTTCTCCCCCTGACCAAGTATCCACCCCTGCTACTGAGTCATCTGATACTCGGGGCAAGGGAATTGCTGCTGATATGCCTGCCAGGACGGAGGCACCAAAGACCATTGTTGAGGCTTCCAAGCAGGAAATGGAAGAAATCCTCAAGATAATAAAGAAAAGTGATTTCAACGTTGTAGAACAGCTGGGGCACACCCCCTCTAAAATCTCCATGTTGTCACTGCTGCTGTGTTCAGAGGCCCATGCGAAGGCTCTGATTGCTTTCTTAAAGACAGCCCACGTACCCCAAGAGACGTCTGCTGACCAGTTCACCGACTGTGTGGCCAACCTAACTGCTGATAATGGCCTGGGTTTCTCTGATGCCGATCTGACAGCAAAGGGGAAGAACCATAATGATGCTCTGCATGTCTCCATTGAATGCAGGGGCACTACTCTTGCTCATGTGCTGGTCGACACAGGTTCTTCATTAAACGTGCTGCCCAAGAAGGCTCTGGATAGGCTGGATTGTGAGGGTCTAGAGCTCAAACCAACTCACATTGTTGTCCGGGCCTTTGACGGGTCCAAAAGAACGGTACATGGTGAAGTGGACATCCCAATCAGGGTTGGGTCACAGGTATTTGATTCAAAATTCTATGTGATGGACATCCATCCGTCCTATTCTTGTTTGCTGGGTCGCCCATGGATCCACAAGGCTGGAGCTGTGACCTCCACATTGCATCAGAAGCTCAAGTACCCGGTCAGGGGGAAGATCGTAACAGTGCAAGGGGAGGAGGAGTACATGGTCAGCCACCTCAACTCTTTCAGATACGTAGAAATGGATGGGGAGTTCATTGAAACCCCCTTTCAACATTTTGAGGAAGTGCCACAAACCCTGGCAGCAGCAGAAGCAGATGAAGAGGTTTCTCCTATGAAGATGGCCTCCTTAAAGGACGCCCGGGCTGTGATCGAAAAAGGTGAATGTGCAAACTGGGGCAAGCTCCCTGATCTTACTCCTAAGACTAACAAGTTTGGGCTGGGTTTCACCACAGAAGCTCAGAAAGCGGTGCGCAAGGCAAGAATTGGAAGACCTCCGGTGCTCATCACTCACTCAGAAGTGAATGCTATTGGAGAGGAAGATGAAATAGAAGAGTCATAGTTCGATAGCTGGATCTACCCGACGGCCGACGGTGGATTGACCAATTGGACTGCTAAAGATTTTACACCCATAACTTTTGTTCCTCAGTAATGAATTTCTTTGTTTTTGATTTGTAATAAACAATAATTTGAAACTATATGGCCCGGTGTCTTACCCGGGGCACCGTGGTTTTATTTATGAGGGCTTTTGTTTGTCACTGTCATATATCATGAATAAAAGCATTGGACGTTTTTCACATTTCAAATTTTGCGCTCCTTTTCTTTCCTTTCTTCACATATTGCAAAACAGCTGTATTTACACACACACTCACTCATACAGGTTTCAATCCACTCTGGATCTCACTGGTAACGACTCTGCTACTGCCAGTTATGACTTCGAAAATCCGATCAACTTAGCCGCAGACGAAGGTGAAGATGATTGCGAAGTGCCTGGTGAACTTGCAAGACTGTTACAACAGGAGGAGAGGGCAATTCAACCCCATGAAGAGCCAGTGGAAATAATAAACTTGGGTACTGAGGAAGACAAGAAAGAGGTGAAGATTGGTGCCAACCTAGAACTCAGCGTGAAGCAACGGTTGACTCAGATGCTGCATGACTATAAAGAAATCTTTGCCTGGTCCTACGAAGATATGCCCGGATTAGATACCGACATTGTGGTCCATCACTTACCAACTAAAGAAGATTGCCCTCCGGTTAAGCAAAAGGTCCGCCGTATGCGTCCAGAGATGTCCGAGAAGATTAAAGCCGAGGTGATGAAGCAGTTTGATGCCGGGTTTCTTGCAGTGACTTCTTACCCTCAGTGGGTTGCTAATGTGGTGCCGGTACCTAAGAAGGACGGCAAGGTCAGGATGTGTGTCGATTACAGGGATCTGAACAGGGCCAGCCCCAAGGATGACTTCCCTCTACCCCACATTGATGTCCTTGTTGATAATACGGCTCAGCATAAAGTGTTCTCTTTCATGGATGGTTTTTCAGGCTACAATCAGATCAAGATGGCTCCGGAAGACATGGAAAAGACTACATTTGTTACTCAGTGGGGCACCTTCTGCTACAAAGTCATGCCTTTTGGACTAAAGAATGCTGGGGCAACCTACCAACGTGCCATGGTTGCTTTATTTCATGACATGATCCATCATGAGATAGAAGTATATGTTGACGACATGATTGCTAGGTCCCAGACTGAGGAAGAACACCTTGATCATCTACAGAAACTGTTTGACCGGTTGAAACTGTACAAGCTGAGGTTGAATCCGAATAAGTGCACCTTCGGGGTAAGATCGGGGAAGTTGCTAGGCTTTGTGGTAAGCGACAAGGGAATTCAAGTAGACCCTGCTAAGGTCAAAGCCATTCAAGAGATGCCAGTTCCTAAGACAGAGAAGGAAGTCAGAGGTTTTCTAGGACGTCTGAATTACATTGCTCGGTTCATCTCGCACTTAACTGCTACCTGTGAACCAATCTTCAAGCTGCTGAAGAAAGATCAGGTAGTACGTTGGAATGATGAATGTCAGGCTGCTTTTGACAGAATCAAAGAATATCTCCAAGAACCCCCCATCCTTATGCCACCAGTTGAAGGGAGACCTTTGATACTTTACCTGACAGTGCTTGATAATGCAATGGGGTGTGTGCTGGGTCAGCATGACGAGTCTGGCCGAAAAGAGCATGCCATTTATTACCTTAGCAAAAAGTTTACCGACTGTGAGACCCGATACTCACTGCTTGAGAAAACTTGCTGCGCTTTGGTATGGGCTGCTCGCCGGCTGAGACAGTACATGCTGACTCACACTACCTTGTTGATCTCAAAAATGGATCCTATAAAGTACATATTCGAAAAGCCTGCTCTGTCTGGGAGAATTGCAAGATGGCAGATGATCTTGACGGAATACGACATTCAGTACACGACCCAAAAAGCCATCAAGGGAAGTGTATTGGCAGACCACCTAGCACATCAAGCTGTGGATGACTACCAATCGATGAACTTCGAGTTTCCAGATGAAAGCATTATGATAGTAACTGACTGTGAAATACCCGGACCGGATGAAGGACCTGAACCAGGATCCCGATGGTCTATGCACTTTGACGGAGCCTCCAATGCTTTGGGAAATGGTATCGGCGCCATAATCGTATCTCCACAAGGTACTCATACTCCACTCACCGCCCAGCTGTGTTTCAACTGTACCAACAACATGGCGGAGTATGAAGCGTGTATTATGGGTCTTCAAGCTGCGATCGACCTGAGGATCAAATTTCTGAGTGTCTTCGGAGATTCCGCTCTCGTGATCAATCAGATCAAAGGAGAGTGGGATACGAAACATCCAAACTTGATTCCTTACAGAGAATGCGTGTTGGCCCTGATCCCCCACTTCACAGAGATAATATTTGAGCACTTTCCAAGAGAAGAGAATCAGTTGGCGGACGCGTTAGCTACAATGTCTTCAATGTTCAGGGTTAAATGGGATAATGAAGCTCCCCGGATCATCATCTGGAAACTGGACGAACCGGCATACTGTTGTGATCTCGAAACTGAATTGGTAACTGAGAAGCCTTGGTACCACGAAGTGAAGAGATATCTGGAAGCACAGGAATACCCTGAAGGAGCATCTGTCAATGATAAGAAATTCCTGAGGAGGTTTGCAGCCAAGTTCTTTCTTAGCAACGGCATCTTGTACGAGCGAAACCAGGATTCAACCCTACTGCGTTGTGTAGATAAGACTGAAGCAGAAAGAATCATGGAAGAGCTACATGAAGGGACCTTTGGTACACACTCCAGTGGACATACCATGGCAAAGAAGATCCTACGGGCAGGGTATTACTGGTCCACCATGGAAGCTGATTGCTACCAACATTCTAGGACATGCCATAAATGCCAGATCTACGCAGACAAGGTGCATGTTCCTCCGGTTCCCCTGAATGTTCTGACTGCGCCTTGGCCATTTGCAATGTGGGGCATAAACATGATCGGTGAGATTAAACCTACGGCATCTAATGGACATCGCTTCATCCTAGTGGCAATTGACTATTTTACGAAGTGGGTTGAGGCAGCATCCTATGCTACGGTAACCAAGACCGTTGTGGCACGGTTCATTCGGCACAATCTGATCTGTCGGTACGGTGTCCCTGAGCGGATTATTACAGATAACGGTACTAATCTGAACAATAAGATGATCGCTGAGCTCTGCGAACAGTTCAAGATACAGCACCACAATTCCTCTCCTTACAGACCGAAGATGAATGGGGCTGTAGAAGCAGCTAATAAAAACATCAAGAAGATCGTGCAGAAGATGACAGTAACGTATAAAGATTGGCACGAGATGTTACCGTTCGCTCTGCATGGGTATCGTACTTCAGCTAGGACGTCAACCGGGGCAACTCCTTTCTCTCTGGTTTATGGCATGGAGGCAGTCTTGCCGATCGAAGTACACATTCCTTCTCTCCGGATAATGAAGGATGCAAAACTGAATGAAGATGATTGGATCCAGACACGACTTGATCAGCTCAACCTTATTGACGAAAAGAGACTTGCTGCTATCTGCCATGGTCAGACGTATCAGAAACGAATGATCAGGGCATTTAACAAAAAGGTCAGACCACAGGAATATCAAGTTGGGGATCTGGTGATCAAGCAAATCATCCTTCCTCAGAGTGATCCAAGGGGCAAATGGACCCCTACGTACGAAGGGCCATTTGTGGTTAAGCATGTGTTCTCAGGAGGAGCAATGATATTAACCAACATGGATGGTGACGACCTTCCTCACCCCGCCAATGCAGACATAGTTAAAAAATACTACGCATGAAAAAAGACCCGCTAGGCTGACATGTCTAGGCAAAAATTAGGGCTTCCCGTCGAACCAAAAGGGTTCGGGCAAAATGAAGGGATAAAAATGAAAAATCTGTACACCCGGCAAGTCGAAAACCTGAAAAGGCGGCTTGGGCAAGAAGGGGTATCCCGGTGGACTGAAAACCCGAAAGGGCAGTCCAGGCAAAAGTTAGGGATAAAAACGTAATACTATGTCTCATCAGATCACTTTGCATCCAGAATCCGGTACCTACATCAAGTTCAGACGGCATCGATCAGTCAGCTTCACCTTCAACCAAGGTCATCAAGTGATGAGACGCTCAGAGTTATAAAGGCGATAGCAGAGTTGAAACCCAGTGGATCATTCATATTTCACACAGCTGTTTATTTTCTTTTGTACAAAACTTGTATAAACTCTCTTATTCGGCGACGTTCCGCTTACTAGGACGTCAGCCTCTTGTACACAAAACGCCTATTCATAGGCTATTCAAAATCAATACAAATATACTTTTCAGTTAAACGTGCCAACTGTTTTTCTTTTTCTGTTTTGTTTTGCGAAGAACGTCCAAGGTTCAATTTGTGATATATGCATTGACAATAATTTGCTAGCTCATGAATATTTGCATACGAAACAAAGAATTAATTGCAGGTGACACTAGAAACAGGGGCAATAAAGAGTTGTCTGAGCAGCCTAATTGTTCTATCCTCCAAGGTACCAGAGAGTGAGACAGCAAGTCAGTGCATTATTCCTCAAACAAAGTTAACAAGTCTCAAGGAAATTGGGTATCCTCCAGTAGATCCCAATATGCCCCAGCAGCATATATTCTTAACAAGCATCCCCGGCAGTCTTGGTCTAAAGATTGTTCCCCGGCGGCATACATCAACATTCAAAGGAATCACTTCCCCAGCATATCTTAAATTCCCCAGGAGAGTCCCATCCAAGTTCCCCAGGAAAGATGGAATTCATCTCCCCAAGCAGTAAGCTTCTCCCCAGTATATTCTGGAAGCTCATCCCCTAGCAGAGCATGAACGCGTCGTCCGGCTTCATTTAAAGAGTTATTTCCTTAACAGGATATAACTGGGTTATCCTCAGCCAAAAGCCACGGAAAGGTCGTCGTCAACATAGTTTCTTTCCTATCCCCAGCGAAGTCCATTAACACTTCCAACAACAAAGACATCCTCAGCAAATTACTGCTATCAACACTCAGCAAAGCATCTCTATCCCCACAGAGTATCGCTTCCCAGCATGATCGCTAGAGTATCTTTTCTCCCCGCAGAATCTTCCATTCGCCAAGTTTATTCCGCAACGGAGTCATCTTCTCCTACCGGTATCCTTGCAGTTGTCATCCCCAGCGGAAGCAAAATCTATTCTTCGACATCAGCCCAGGATACGACTCCCCGGCACCCGTCAAGGATTTATTTTCCTAGACGAAAACATACATAAAACGTCATATACATCATTATAGCATGCATAACGCACTGCATCATACAAATCTCATTTATGTTGAGAACATCATTGCTTGATCCATATCATGCATTGCATATGACTGACTTTTATCTTTCAGGAAAGATCCAGTTAAGTTCTCAAGCTACATTTCAAGACCTAGACCGGTTCAGTTAAATCGTCCCAAGATTTTCCTGATGCTTATCCAGTCAAAGGCCTTCTCTGGTTCAGTCAGATCGACCCTAAGATCTCCCTGATGCTTATCCAGTTGAAGACATTTCAAGACCTAGACCGGTTCAGTTAAATCGTCCCAAGATTTTCCTGATGCTTATCCAGTCAAAGGCCTTCTCTGGTTCAGTCAGATCGACCCTAAGATCTCCCTGATGCTCATCCAGTTGAAGACATTTCAAGACCTAGACCGGTTCAGTTAAATCGTCCCAAGATTTTCCTGATGCTTATCCAGTCAAAGGCCTTCTCTGGTTCAGTCAGATCGACCCTAAGATCTCCCTGATGCTCATCCAGTTGAAGACATTTCAAGACCTAGACCGGTTCAGTTAAATCGTCCCAAGATTTTCCTGATGCTTATCCAGTCAAAGGCCTTCTCTGGTTCAGTCAGATCGACCCTAAGATCTCCCTGATGCTTATCCAGTTGAAGACATTTCAAGACCTAGACCGGTTCAGTTAAATCGACCCTAATATTTTCCTGATTCTTACCCAGTCAAAGGCCTCTCTGGTTCAGTCAGATCGACCCTAAGATCTCCCTGATTCTTATCCCAGTAGAAGACACCCCAGATTTTTCTCAACGAGCGTTGTTGAAGTTAAAGTCGCCCAAGACTCTCTTACCATTCATGCTAAGGTAGTAATCATCCCTGGTTCTTTCATCGCCGTTTGAAGCTCCAGACTCAGCTCCTGTAACCAGTCAGGACACATCTATACCAGGCATCTAAACATCAGTCCCTGCAACGTGTCAGGTACTCATTTTCTGTTTTGCAGGTATGCAGGTTCTCGCCAAGGAATCCCTTACGCAATCAAACATCCAGATGACATCTATAAGCCCATTCCACCATCACTGCCACTATGTGAGCGCAAATTTCTGGGCA
Source organism: Vicia faba (assembly GCA_948472305.1). Lineage (NCBI taxonomy): Eukaryota > Viridiplantae > Streptophyta > Magnoliopsida > Fabales > Fabaceae > Vicia > Vicia faba. The sequence goes on along the minus strand of CATIWC010001190.1, from coordinate 301,785 downwards.
CTCTAGTGTCCAATCATCTTTTACCCTCGGATTACGAAAGGCACGTCAGCCAATCTGCATCCTCAGGTCTAAGAAGATTGAACAGGGGCAACTGTTATACCCCAAAATTTGCCCTCCCATATTCCTCAAGAAATTGCCAAGCCAAGCTAGAAAAATTCCCCAAGGGTTGTGCAGTACAACAGTCTCCCCTACAGTCAAAACTAGGGTTTGGGTTCTGATCAAAGGAAGGAAATTTTCAAAGGCCCAATCAAGTCTCATATGCTTACAAACATGGTCAAGCATCCTCATATCAAGTTTCAAGGCATTCAGCTCAAGATTGCACAGTCAAAACCCTAAATTGCACTACAGTCAACTGTAGGGGCAAAATGGTCATTTGGCAGTCAAAAGTTCAAATTTTTGGTCAACATATCATTTTGAAGCCACAAACATCATTTGATCAATGCTTGATCATGATTCTCAAAATTTGGCTCAGAAATCATCAAAGATGCAAAAGTTGCTATATTTGGACAGCTGAAAAAGTCAACTGAAATTGACCAGGGCATAACTTTCACATGGATTATCAGAAAAATTCCACCCAAAGCTCATTTTGAAGAGAAAGACATTTCCTACAACTCATCTTCATACTTCAAGTCCAAGAAATGCTCTCACAAAAAGTTATCAATTTCAACATTATAGGTCATTTTCAAAAGTCAACAAAAAGGGACTTTAAGTCAAAGACCATAACTTGAGATTGGTAAATCAAAATGACATGGGACCAAAGGCATTGGTTAGAGGACTCAAAGACCTTTCCAAAATGTTCAAGAACATGTGAAAAGCTTAAAAATTGAGCAAGTTATGCCTTGTAGAAGTTGGGAAATTTTTGTGAAATGGCAAAAGTCAACTATCCTTGAAACTCCAATTTTTGACAAAAGGGCCCACTTTTTCCACTTGGTTCATCCTTTTCATGCCACACACGTGTCCCATGATTAATTTCAAGACCAAATATTGATTTTTCTATTTTATTTAATTTTTGATAATTTAATTCATTTTAAATCTTTGAAAATTCAAATAAAATTCAAAAACCAATGGAATAGTGTCATGTGAATTTGGACAACTTCCATATATCATGGGCCAACTCAAAAACTCAGGCTAGGGTTAAAATTCACACTAAGTCTTGGTTTTGGCTTAAAAGAAGGAAAATTGGTTAATGGTGAAAACCCTAGGACTAGTTCCTTCATGAGCATGAATTAAGGCCAAATAATAAGCTAATTTCCATCCATCATAAGCACTAAGTCAAACCCTAACCATAACATACCATATGCTGCGCTGAAAAGCCTATTAAAAACTTGAAAATTTAGCCATATAACAAAAATTCTGAAATCAAGGTTCGAGCAGTTTTGAAGCCTTAATTCTTTTTCTAATAGCATCCTGAGACACCATTGAACGATTCTCAATCACTAACATCAACCAAAACGCCCTGAATTGGTATCCATAAGTCAAACTGTGAAGCAAAATTCTTGAAATCGCATAGCATAATCCAAGCATCCTTTTGCATTTTTCTTTATGGATTCTTGCTCATAATGATGTTTCTAAGCTAACCAACACATTCAATTATGTTTTTGTGCCATATATGCGTTTTTGCCATTGTTAGATATTAGGGTTACAGGTTTTCCAAATTGGGGCTTTCGTGATAAGGAAAAATTAGCCCATGAGAATATGATCATTTAAACCAGCTCACCAAGACGAAGAGATTCATGCATTCGCGAACAATTTATATACACCCAGCATCTAATCGCTATTTTCTTGTAGGTGGTATACAACAACGCGTGCAAAACCGTTCCCATAGGCTTGTGTTTCAGAAAAAGTGAGGAAGATGATGTGTTGTCCCTCACTGATTCGTTGATTTTAAATTTCGCGCTTTTAATTACTAACGCGCTGATTCTTTCTTTTTGTTAATTGCGTATTATTACTATATCAATTAATCCAAACAGCTCAGCTGGCAGGCACCTCCCTTGGCAATATCCAAGACCTGGGTTCGAACCCCAGGTCTCATGCTATTTCAATATTGTTTTTCATGTATAATTCCCATGCAGGCATGATCTTAAGACGTACCATACTCCTTCATCATCCCACCATCCACGCGTCCATCCCATTCAGATCAAAGGCGTAGGATCAAGGAACACAATAAACCCCAGTCAAAGCATCACACAAGATTGGAAAAGTCAAACGGGTTTCAAGCCATTGGGCCAGAAATGCTAGGCCTATACCTCCTGAATTGGGCTACACCCCACCCTGGTTTGCCCATTTAATTTATTTTCCTTATATCTTTTAATTATTATTTTATTTGTTTTGTTGTTTTAATTCAATAATTATTTTTTACAAAGATATAAAAACATCACAAAAATCAGAAAAGTCAAAAAATTTAATAATTATTTTATTTTAAATATTGTTTTTTTGTATAAATAATAACATGTAAATATTTAGTTTTAATTAGGTTTTCAACTTTAATTCCTTTTAATAAAAATCAAAACAAAAACATAGAACTAGGTTAATTAATAATGTTCATTCCTCTTAAATTTTTCTTTTTTATCATAATATAATTATTAATTTATTCTATTTTATAATTAAATGTATATAAATAACTTAGATTTAAATTAGGTTAAAAATTAAATCTTTTCCTTAATAACTTAAAAAATATTAGAATTAGGGTTTACAACCAATTTTTTTGTTTTAATTAATTCTTTTCCTTTTTTCTTTAAAATCTTAAAAAATACAAAAATACAAAAAACATTCCTTTTTCTTTAATTTTAATTCTTCATTAGTTCTAATTAATTAATTCATTAACTTTCAATACTTTTGCAAAAGGGTCCAACGCCCTAGTTTTATTTTTAATTCCTTTATTTCGCACATTTATTTTATATCGTTTAAATAATTATGTATATGCCCCAAAGCCTTGTAACAACTTTTACTTTATTTCTCGCACTTTTATTTTATTGCTTTTTTTACTTTCAGTCAAATCGGGTTCGGTTTATTTTGGCGATGTGGACCCGCGCCATTTGTAATAGTTTAGATTTATTTTCTCGCAAACTTTATAACTGTTAAATGCATGCAAGAATGAATGGCCCTAATTAAAATCAAGCGTAGAACATAACAAACATGACAAGCCAAATAATTGAAACATGACACACAATTCGCACACACCACCCCTAGGGTACGCCTCACTGTTGCCTTTCGAAAGGTGGTCGTCGAGTAGAAGACGTCTTAGTAAGTCCTCATGATCCGGGAACCTGGCATGAGGGTAGCTTCTAAGGTGTCTTCCCATTGCTTTGGTGATCACCACGTCCCTAAAACTCGAATTGACCCGAACGCCTCCAACGGTGGTGCTACCTCCCTCTCAATGGTGGGATGGCACTACTTTAAAGGACATTTACACAGACGAATTCCTTAGGGTAGGTAGGTTCTCAAGGATACTTGCTCTAATTTCAAACAAATCAAAATACTTTTCACACCAACACACTTTCAAAAAAACTTTCAAAACAAACTTTTCAAACACTCTGGCGTACGAGTTGAACTGAAACTTTTCAAAGAATATTTTTGAAACCCACATTGAAAAGCAAGCAAACATTTTGAAAACACATTGAGCAAGTATCTAAGAGCCCATGGATAACCATGGATAGAAAGGGTGCTAACACCTTCCCTTTCTATAACCTACCTCCCGAACCGAGAGCAATCTCTTTAAAGGAATTTTTCTGTGCTTTTGTCCTTTCCATTTGGAGAAAATAAAAGACGGTAGCGACTCTTGCTTCCGCGACATTTCGCGAACCAGCGTTAAACAGTCAGTTCCAGATCCACCGATCACAGCAACCAATAAGCAATTAGGGTTTTTGTACTTCTCAAAGGTTTGCCCAATCCATGGCCCAGATAACTGCAAAGGCATTTGTGTGATTTCTATTTGTTTTCTTAACTATAATCTTCTGAAGATTGAAGTTACTTATGAGGGCATATTCTGTTTGAATAAGGTGCAAGGTCTAAAGCTATCATCTTTAAGCAATCATGATTGAGGGTTCAATTAATCATTTGGGTTTGAGCTTTTGAACATTTATTTTGTTTAAGAGTGCAAGATACATGATTCATCCTATCATATTATGTTTACTTGAAGTGCAAGTTATCAAGCCAGGATGCTTATTCAAAACATTCAAACCAAGAATTGCAAAATTAAAATAAAAACTCAGAAGTTTTGTACAACAAAATTTTCATTATTACTCAAGCTTTGTTCATTACAACTTTGTGGGTCTTTCACAAATGATTACAAGTGATTACAAAAATTACAAGTAAAATACAAACTTCAAATCTACAAAGGAAATTTGCTTCTTCTTCAAGACTCCTTGCTTCATCCTCAAGAAATTCCCCATTTGCTAGCCTTTGTCTTGCTTGCCATTTGTTCGTACATGTGACAGAAGAAAAGAAAATATTAGCAAAAATCAATATTAAAAAATCCAAGCAAATTTGATTTTTCATCATTAGGGTTTGCTTTTAGGAATCAGAATTTTGTCTGTCCATTTTCCCCTATTTTTTCAAATCTCAAAACCTAGGTTTTGGTTCACAAAAAAAGGGTAAAAAGAAATAAATATACAAATTGGACAGGCAAGGCAACAAGTTCAAACAACATCAGTCAAAATGCACAAGTCAAACAATACCAAACATCCAAACTGCATCACAAAAAAGGAAGTGCTTTGCAAAGCAATTACAGCAGCACAAGATGCAAGGCAACAGGCTGCAAATAGCAGACATCAAGCGAGCTGTCCAAATCAGAAATCAAAGGCAGCAACACAAAGCTACAACAGAACAAAGCAAACAATATGCAAGCAACAAGCCAAAAGCATCAAATGCTATAATATAAGTCAGCATCATCACTTTCCCAAGAAAATAAACAAACCCTTCAGAAATGCATCAAAAGCAAAAATTCTTTATCTCACAAAGAGAGGAAAGAGGAAAGATATCACCTAGCCAGCAAATGCTAAGACAAACAGATTACTATAAGAAATAGTCCAAGAAAACCTGCTCAAAAGCCTCCCTATGCTGCCCATAGCAGTCCAAAAATCTGTCCAAGTTATGCACAAAAGCATGTCAACATAAACCATATCAACTAGTTTCCAATACAGTCCAAAAATGCCCAGACTTGCACCAAAATGGAAACAGTCCAAGCTGCACTCAAAAGCCAAAAACTAGAAAAGCCAAAACTATCAAAATTCAAAGTTTTTTCCCTCCTGTTTTTTCACCCTAATCAGATAACAAGTTTTTACTGTTTTATAGAGGAGAGACATACAGAACTAAAAAAGGAGAAGAACAAAAAACTACAAAAAACTCAAAACCAAAAAGTTCAAGAGATCCCTTTGTTTCAAACCAACAGAGCATCATAGTATCCACAGAAACATCATCAAACCATCTCCAAACCAACAGAACATCATGGTATCCATCAAAACACCATCAAACCATCACCAAAACTAACTCAAACATCATCAAACCATCACAAAAAACCAGAATAGAACTAGCAAACTAGCAAACCACAAAAACTCAGAATCAACAAGTTTAAGAGATCCTTTTGTCTCAAAATAACTGAAACATCATAGAACCATCACAAAAAACCAGAACATAGCTAGCAAACCACAAAAACTCAGAATCAACAAGTTCAAGAAATCTCTTTGTCTCAAATCAACTAGAACATCATAGTATTCATCAAAAACAACCATCCCAACCATCATCCAAAAAACAACAGACAAAAACAAATAGAACCAAAGTCCATTATCCAAAACTTGTCATCAAACATCATTATTCAAAACCCAACAAATCACTAGCAAACAAACAACAAAAACCCTAATATGATAACCAGGACAAACATGAACTCAGAAGGAGAAAGAAGTCACTCACAAACACAGAGTCAGAGCTATCTTACCGAAAAGAACATTAGGAGGTTAGTAAGGTTATAGATCTGGACCTCACCAAACGATCTCTTTCTTCTCTTTCCTTCCTCTCATTGAATATACCGTTGCATGCATCGCTATCTTCGCCGTTTTCGTCAAACGAAAATTAGGGTTTCATTTTCCCCCTTTCTAGATTTAGGGTCACCAAGTAAAAATATGCAGAAATTAGTCACGAATTAGTAACTAGCAGAAAAAGACGATCCGAAAAATGTAAGAAAAGTAAGGTTTTGAGACACGCCGCCGCCGTCACCGCCGTAAGGCGATTTCCGGCGTGGCCAAAGGGTCTTCTCCGGTGAAGGTCCATGGCAAGAGAGAAGAGAGAGGGCAGAGTGTTCAAGAGAGAGAAAAAACGTTAAGTTATAAGGCCTAGCTTCAGTGTAAGTGAGTTTTGTGTTGTTTGATAACAACACTCTGGCCCAATCCGGTGGTGACACTTGTCACCATCTCTTTAGTTGCCCTGAATGATCCCCCACTTACAACCCCATGTTAATTTGATTCACCCTCATCATCCATCCCTCTGATCAATTATCACTCCCTTTCAACGCGTCTTAGATGCATGCCCATAGTACACCTCCAGGAAGTTGCTACACTAGATTAGCCAGAAGCATTTGGGCATATTAATTTCTGCACCCCCTGTTTTACTTTTTTTGCAGGCCCATTTCTATTTTTCTTCTTTATATTTTTTTGTTGTTAATATTCTCTTCTTCATTATTTGATTTTTATTTTTTCAGCATATATTTAAAAAAATGCAAATATGTTAACATTTGTTTTAAATAATTATTAACTTTAAAAAAAAATTGTTTGACATTATTAATTAAGTCCTTAATTAATTTTATTAAACGGGAATAGTTTTAACCTAAATAATTATTTAACGGTTTGGACTTGTATTGTGTGATTCAAGTAGTTATTTCTTACTGTCATCCCCATTCATTAATTTGTACCCCCATTTCCGAAGCTCTGTATAACGTAGAATTTCAATTTCCGCATTTTTATTGTTTTATTCAATACTGTATAGTAATTATGCGTGTATGGCAAGATCAAAAAATCAATCGTTAGTTAACCTAATTTCAAAGATCAAATTAACTTGAATCAAACACACTTTTTCACACGCGCACCTCTAGGGTAACCTCGCTCGTTGCCTCGGAAATACAGTCATGTCCCTCGAGTATGGGAAGTTTTAGAAAATGACCCTTCAATAAAAAGATCGTAGTCCCTCGATGACCCTCGATGTTGCCTTTGATAAAACGATCTCGTCCCTTACTAAAATTGCTAAAGCGTCACGTAAGTTGCTTTCAATGGCTGTAAAATTGACCCGCGCCTGTCCCTTTACATCCAACGATGGGGCTTCTTACCAAATTAATGGTAAGATAGAAACATCTAAAGGAGGAATAAAAGAACTTTGAGACCTTTAGAGTAGGTAGATTCGCTCCTAGTTACTCACTTGCTCATGACAAAAAACATTTTACACCAACACTTTCATCTCAAAACATTTTCAAAAGACAAAACCTTTTGTATACGTTCTTATAGAGACGAGAACCATTGCGAACATATTTTCAAAACACCTTCTAAAAACACAATCCACAAACACATCTTTGAACCGTCTTTCGAGACAAAAATTTGTACGCATTCTTATAGAAATGAGAACCATTATAAAGAGATTTTCAAAACACTTTCAAAGGCCACATCACAAACACACTATCAAAACAAAAAGCAAGTGATCCAAACGAGTAACTAAGAGCCCATGGAAAATCATGGATGAAAAGGGTGCTAATACCTTCCCTTTTCATAATCTACCCCCCCGAACCCAAGAAATAATCTCGAAAGGTCTTTCCTGTGCTTTTTTACCTTTCCTTTTGGATAAAAGAAAAGTCGGTGGCGACTCTTGCTATCCGCACAAATGTGATCGAAACGCAAAACACCAAGTCAGTTCTCCCACCGTATCACACTTTGTATAATCAATTAGAGCCATTCCGTTATATTCTCATCTTAGGATAAAATTAATGGTGACAACTCTATATTTTTTACCGGTTATTACAGATACGTGGATGTATGGAAAGTATTGAGGCGCTTTGTTATTAGCAGTTGCATAAAATGGAACCGAAACATATTTTTGATCGCCTTTGTGTTGGTTGAAGGTGAAACTGGTGAGGCTTAGATTTTCTTTCTAAAAACATGTGAATGCACGTTACACCTCAACCCAACCTATGTTTGATATTAGACAAACACAAGTCCATAAAAAGTGCATATAATAACCCTAAGAATGGCTAGTAATTTCCACCTTATACACATGTCTTTTATATCAGACACATAACACAACTTTATGTGAGAAATCAGAGACAAGGAGCTTGTCAAAGAAGTTGTTAACATGGGTAATGTTCTGCATCAACCCTTGGTTAAAATTTTATTTTACCATATTAAGTTAAACTAATATTTTTATTTTTTATAGACAGGTTACACATTAAATGAATCTACTTACGAATACTACATGGGAGAGATACGTAAGTCAAATATCCAAGCATACAACTGGGTAGAAAAATATTCCGAGAGAGAAATAGTGTAGGGCGTTTAATGGAGGGCAACGATGGGGTCATATGACTACTAACCTCGCAGAATCAATGAACTCAGTTTTGAAGGCTACTCGTAATCTTCCTATCACAGCTTTGGTGAGATCAACATACTTTAGGTTGGGTGAACTGTTTGGGAAAAGAGGCCATGAATGGACTAAAAAGTTGAGTTCAGGTCAAACCTACACAAAAAACTGCATCAAAGGGGTTGACGAAGAGGTTGCTAAAGCAGCTAGTCATAATGTTCAGAAATTTGGTCGTCAAAGGTATTAATTCTTAGTTGAAGAAACTATGAATCATAATGAGTGTCGACCTACTAGGCATTTCAATGTCGACCTCAGAAACCAAACATGTGATTATGGAAAATTTCAAATCTTCCATGTTCCTTGCTCACATGCCATTGTAGTGTGCTCTACGATTCACCAGTATTATACTTTGCATATAGATGATATGTTCAAAGTTGTTAGTGTGTTCAAAGTCTATGAATAAAGCTTCCTTGGGGTTCCGAGTGAACCAAGTTGGCCTCGGTACGAAGGAGACACTTTTTTCCACAATGACACCATGAGAAGAAGAAAGAAAGATTGTCCAAACAGTACTCACATAAGAACTGAAATGGACGATGTTCCAAAGGAACCAAGGAGATGTGGTATTTGTCGTGAATTCGGGCATATGCGCAGAAAAGGTCCAAACATAGCTGGACCTTCTAATTAATTGTGTTTGATGTTTTAGTTAATTGTCTCACCGTATTGTAATTTCTTTCTACAACAACGATAAATCTAATTTAAATTTCAAACTTTTGGTTACATCACAAGACTGTTTACAACAACACACTGACTTAAAATAAAATTACATCACAATTAGGATAACATCAACCAACAAATATCAAATACAGTTACATCAAACACTCGTAGACATACACCTTCTTATCTTACTCAACGATGACAACTAGAACAAGCGGATCATGAACGCCTTGATTAACTTCCCCACTGTACGTTGAAAATATACAATAAACAAACAAAATATTTTCTACACGATCCCAATAATACATGTAGGTGTCATTTGGGTTTGCATTCGTCAAGGTTATGTATGGACAATAGTAATCCATTATTTTTAACCTTTCGAGCTTGACCATCAAGTTATTGAAAATCTGCATTGATGGCTTGAACCACTCTTTTGAAATTCCAACAAGGATTTAGACATACCCTCATGTGATTATCTGTTTCAAAAAACACAACAACCCAAACAGACATAATTAAGAAATATGTGAATTTAATAAAAAAGATAAGACATAATTCAACCTTCTTGAACACCTCTATTTATAGAAGACCATACCCTATCTCAGATGACAGCCCCCAGCTATCAAGTTTTTTTGACGGGAAAATTTTATACAACATATAATTTAAATATTAATAATTATATATTTAAAAGATTTAATTTGTAATAATAATAAGATATTATGAAAATATATTAAATATATTATTATTCATAATTAAAAATTTAAAAACATTAAAATAATTTTTCTATTTTTTTATTATTTAGTTTCATTTTTTCATATTTTTTAAATAATTTTAATAATTAAAAACATTAAAAACTAAAATTTAAATAAATTTTTATATAAATAATAAAAAATAAAATAATTGAATCCTCCATCCAAAACGGAGGCCCCATGAAGGGACTCTGCTGCATCCGCCATCTGAGATAGAAATATCCCATTAAACAATAAAAAAAAAGGTAAAAAGGTGACAAATTGGGACTTTTATTTCATAGGGTGGCAGTTCGGGAAAATTTCTTTTCAGCAGATGGCAATTGGGTCAAAAACCCAGCAATATAAGCATTTGGCCCTAACTTTATTCCTCATAGGTTTTGGAACATCATGCCACTAACTTTATGCTTTTATGCTTAATATTCTCAACAAAGAGGGGCATATCCTTGCACTTATCATCACACTCACAAATGCTCGATTCGTAAAAATAAAAAACATATCCGAGTGATTATAAACCTATCTCTTTATAATGTGATGATAAAAATTTCCACAATATACATTACTAATAGAATAAATATTCTTTTTCTCACCATTACCGATCCTAATTAAAATGATTTTGTTCCTTATAAGCTCATTATCGACAATGCTATTGTAGTCTTTAAAACTTTTAATCACCCAAATAAATCTAGAAAGGGAAAAAGGGTATGTTGCTTTAAGCTTGAATTGAATAAGGTTTATGATAGATTGTAATAAGGGTTATTAGGAGGACTTTGAACTCGATGGATGTCCTTACTAATATTGATGATACTATCTTAAAGTGTACTTCTATGATCTGCTTCTCTATTTCATTAACTATTACCCCTTTGATACTTTTATCCCTATTATGGGTATTAGAAACGAGAACCATCTCTCACGCTATATTTTCATTATGTGTCACAATGTGTTCTTCCATCTTATTAGAAATATTTAGGACCATTATAACAAAAATGACTTTAAGCAACAATGCAAAACCGCGTCCTAAAGTAAGAAAACTGCAGACTAAAACTTTAGAGGGCGGTTTTAATGACGTGGAATTAACAGTCGTTGCCTATTTTTTTAGAGCGCGGTTTTTTCATTTCTACCCATGGATTCTTAACACCCTCGCTAAAATATTAAAAGTCCCCAGTTTTAGTTGCAGTTTTAGGCCGCGATTTCCAAGTAGCAACATAAAATAACTATTCCCAAAACATGAAAAGGAACTTGTTATAAATAGCAACAGATAAAAATAGTAGCTTAATATTTAATTTCATTTAAACAAGACACATAACCACGCCTAAAACATAAGAAAAGTCCACAGTTACACATAGAAAGCGTTGCCTATAGATTGAAAAACAAATATGTTATTGATTTTATTTAAATTTCATGTTGTGTCCTTTAGACTTTTAAAGATGTAATTAATATATAATTTTCTATTTATTTATATGATAATATTTCGGTCATATACCTTCACAATACTCTAATAGATTATTTGTCAATATAGTAAGTGTAAGAACAAATTGAAAAATATATCAATATGAAGTATTTTAATAAGATGAGTTATAATGAATTCTTTGAAATGTAAGAATAAATATTTTCAAAATAAATTCAAATGTTATGTAACTCCATAAAACAAAATATAACCGCCGATATTTGAATTAAATATGATGATTTTCATCATATTCATGTTAGTGCGCGAGACACTTTTAGGGAGGAGAAGATATAGAGAGAATAAGGAAATAAAGATTTGTATTATTGAACTGTATAATTAATGATACAAACTAGGACTATTTATATACAATGCTAATTGGGCTTGAGTCTACACAACTTTGATTATATTTAAATATTAAATATAATCAAATCAAATATAATATAATATTCTAACAAATCTAATTTAATATTTCAGCACCCCTCATAATCCAAGTTGTCGAACACACCCAAAAAATATTCAATCTGAACAATTCCTACTTTCTTTCTCAAATCCAAGAATCTGTCGACCTTCAATCCTTTGGTGAAAATGTCGGCCAACTGTGCTTCACTCGAGCAATGCCTTACTTCAAGTTCACCTTGATTTACCTTTTCCCTCAAGAAGTGAAATCTTGCTTTGATATGTTTACTTCCATGCATAAGAACTTTCAATGAAAAGGCTCAGCTGGGAAAATGAGAATTCCTGAGTAAGATATCTCAATAAGGCAACTCTGTTAGGAAAATGAGAGATCCCGAGCAAGAGACCTCAGAAAGTAGCCTCTTATGGGAAGTGAGATAATCTTCAACACGACTCAGCTTGGGAAAAATGAACAATTCTCAAACATACTTGGCTGGTGGATGAGAAAAGATTCTCAGCATAAAGAGTCTTAAGCTAAGCTTCCGCTGGGGAGATGAGAGAATTCTTGATTAATAAATCTTGGTGAAGAGACTTCGTTGGGGAATAAGAAAATTCTCAACTGGTACCCTCGATTGGGGAATGAGGAACTCTGCTTTGGGGAATAAACATTCTCTAATAAGCACAAAACATCAAATATCTGTTGGGGATGTAGATTTTCTACCACAATATCTTATCAATCACAAACTACCAGACAAGGAATCTCCGCTTGGCGATGTTGGAGAGAAGAAAACTTCAAGTTTTATTGGGAAATATTATCCAAGAATTTCCAAATCAGTCACACCTTTTTAGCCACAATCCCTTTTCTTGGGGAAGACTCGCTGGGGAGAAGTAGAAACTTCAGTGCTATTGGGGAAACGAACCAAGTTGGGAATACTGTAGTAATCTTAAAAGATGTTGTTCTGTTATTGGAAAATTATACATAAGCGAGTGAATGATAGTTCCTGCCAAAACAAATCACACCAAACGTTCCCCAGGTATAGTATGAAGGAATTTCACTTGAGAAGGCCCTTGTAGAAACATGGTACCGTACTGACTTGAGATAAAAATCCCTAGTGTATTCAAGCTCTGAATAATTATCTTACACAACTGGTTCATGGAGAGATTTGTCGAATCTCGACGTAACTGCTTCAGATTGATTGACCTTTGAAAAGATTTTCCTCGAGAGGACTTCCTGAGATCTGTGCCATTATTGATAAGTTTCCCCAGTGTTATGTTCTTCGGAACACTTCCCCTGACTAAACAATGTTGGAAGTGGCTTCAATGACACTTGGGTAATGGCCCCTGATTACCCGGAGCTTTGAGAGATTCTTCAATTTCTTGATATAACTGCCCCATATTGGCGAAACTTTGAAAATATTTCTTGATGTGACTGCCCCAGATTGAATAAATTTGCAAACTTCATTCCCTTTAAGGGTACTCAATCAGTAAAGCATCACACTGTTCATACTCATCACAGTCTCTAGAAAGCATGCCCCTTAGGGTACTCAGACTGTAAAGCACTAAACTAATTACGCTTAACAGAGTCCCTGGACAACATGTCCCTTGATATTATCAATTCTTTTAAGACAACTAACATTTGATTTAACAGGGTATTCAAACCTCTCTTCTTTGACAAGATTAAGTTCTTCACTGATGATCATTGTGTAAACTCCCTTGTTGTCAAGTAGTTGTTTTGCATGAAGAATAATGTTTATTATGAGAATGATAATTATAATGCAACACTTATGCAAGTCTTGAAGTTTTTATGAAAGTGACATTGCGACTTGTGAAAAAATTACTTTTAGAATGCAACATTGCAAACACTTTTTTTTATGAATGGTAAAACGAGTATATGATACCAACACAGATATTTAGCACGCATTTTGGGAGTTAGTTAAATTCTATCTCATTGTAATATGCTTTCGAATTAACCCATGCTTCAGTTAGGACTTTTTAGGGTTGTAACGTGGCTTGGTTCACGGTTTTAGAAAAAAGGATTTTAAGGCTCAAAATCATTTGGTACCCACCCATTCTCCATGATGTTCTCCAGTCCTAAGTTCAGCTAACTCAATACAAGAACTCATCTCTCAAGAGGATTTTGTGATGATTGAGGAATCCACTACATTTTTGGACACGACAATCACTCACATTCATTTTTGGTGTTTGATCACACGACTTTGTTCCTTGCCGAGGATTTTACTTTGTAATCCTTTCTTGCCTTTTAGGATTTCCATTTTTTCTCACTTTTCATAACTTTTTCCTGGACAAATTCTTTTGGATTTTGATTTTGAAGTCTAGCGGGATGCCCTAATTTTTGCCTAAGTCACTCGTTTTCAAGTTTTTTGACTTAGCGGGATTTCTTTCTTTTTTTCTTTCATCATTGTTTCTTTCTTTTTTGAACAAATCGTATGGCCTTGAGTCGTTTTCGACTTGTTGTGAAGATTGTGGATGCCTTATTCCTTGGTTGGTGAGGGATAACCATTGTGGTTTCATGACTCTCTAGACCTCTTGATGTGAGGGAATAACCATTGTGGTTTTGATTTTTTTCTTACCTCCTAATGCGAGGGATAAGGTGTGGTGATGCTCAGATGGGATACTCCTTTTGAAATTTGAATGCTCTATCAGATTATCTGAACCCTACCCTACCCCTGGGTTTAAAAATGAGGGTTTTTTCTGAACATGAAAGAAACTCCTACTTCAAGGCTCAAGGGGGTTAACGAGGATATATCTCCCTTATATCTCCAGTGTTTGGGGATTTGAAATAATGCTTGTACATAGTCAACATGGTCTTACTCAAAAGCATATAAACTAGAGATTTTTGCGTTTTTCAATTATTGTCATCCTCCCCCCAATCTTTTCCTAGGCAAGATACTTGGTAAAGTTGGCATCAATATTCAAGAAAATAAATTTATGAGTGATAACAAATGGATGAGTGTGAATTAATGGATTACTTCAAGACAAACATACTCATTGTATTAAGATTAAAATTAAAAAACAAACAATTTTCTACATGCAAGAAATGTTTAAACAAACAAGCAAGAATACTAATGAAAATGAAACAAAGAAACAAAAGATTGTCATTGTAGAGGAGGCTTGACTTCATATGGACTTATTGATTCCAGAGACTTTCTGCAGTCTTGATTCTCATTTAGGAAAGAGATTCCCCTTCTCATCTGTTGTGAACACAATAGTCTCTGAATTGATCCAATCTTGCTCCTTGTCTCTGGATGACATACTGTATTTACCCGAATAGCCAAGTGCCCCAGAATATTATTCATAGAGCATTCTCTCAAAAGATAGGATGGATGCTTTACCAAGCAAACTTGTATACTGAATCACCAAGTGTCTTCTACTTCACATAAGAGATAAAGAGTCTGAAACATTTTGCTAAACACGAAAGGAAATTGGAAAAGATGCCCTTCAGGTGTTGGATTTTATACTTAAAAACCCTTTCATTCCCCGATATCATGACCAGGTGCCCCAGAATGGAAGACACACCTAGTATTAGCATCAAAATCAGGGGTTAAGTTTATGGGGGAGAGGACCCAAATTATGAAACTTAATCAGTTGAAGCTCCAAGAAATAAGGAGATAACTGGCCATAGAGCTTTGGAATTGGGTCATATTGATGCTCAAACTTCTTTTGTCTCTTGTTGATAGGCCTTGCCCCACATATTCAATTAGGGAACAAATACTGGTTGCAGACGAGGAGACCCAAGAACACCAAGTTGTGGAAGATATCCATAAAATACCTCGTGATTTGAAAGAGATCTCAAAGGATGGGGAGGAATAACAACTTCTATTGTAGCAGCAAGTATAAGATCACTTTCCTTTGCTAACAATGTATTATGAGTTTTTATAACCAAACTCAATTGAGTCTACTAAGTCTTCAATTGGTTGTTTTCTTCTTTTAAGAGCTCCTAATCACAGGCCAAACCTGGCATATCTACCATAAATAAACCCATCTCAACCTTCATCTCAGTTAATTCCCCCACGAAGTTGTTCCATAACTAATTTCTGAGCACAGTGTCCGCCACGAAAAAACACACAGAGTCGCCACCAAACTCTATTTATCCCGAAGGAAGGGAAGATATCGAGAGAAACCTAAAGAAATGGATAAGATGGTCTTATAACCAAGAGAAAGGGTATGGAAGTCGGTTACGTGAGGGGAAGGTATTAGCACCCCAAGCGCATGTGGTACTCCATAAGATCCACTTAAGTTTGCTCTAATCTAAGGGTGTGTAAAAATCTATGTCTGGAGCTTAATGCTAAGAGGGAATGCATGCGAAAGGAAACACGGTGAAAAGAAGGAATATTGACAAATTTTTTCTCGCCTAGGCCCCGCAACCTAGTGCCTACATACTCCCTCGTGCAATGGGAAAGTAAGAGCACCATTGTTCGGCTCACATGTTTCAGTTTGTTGTATGTTTTTACCTTGAAAAAGGGTTTTAAAAGAAAAGCCAAGCGACAAAATGAAGTTTGAATTGATTGGTGTTTTTTACCTTGAAAAAGGGTTTTTGTAGTACGAGTGTTTTGAAGTTTAAAAGAAAAAGAAAAGAAGAGTTTTAGTTTTAATGAAAATGCAAAAGAGAAAGGAAAAGGTCTAAGGGAAACTAGAAAAGTAAGCCTAGAGTTGTCATGCAAAATGGATCCTATAGTTGAGGATAAAAGGGAAACCTACCTAGCATTGGCATTCATGGTTTGCAACCTAAGGTGTATCTTAATTCGCTTCCTAAGATTGAATCGAGAAATCCTATTAGAGCATGTCAAAGGTGCAATAGAAAGTAAACATACAAAGCTTGAGGAGTATCCACTCATTCAAGTAACACACACCTAAATGAGATATCACGTTACCAAGGAAGGAAATGGAGAGGGATCACGCCTAACCATGATATCATGTCATCTAGATAGGACAAGGGAGAAGGGGAACCTAACCATGATATCGAGTCATCAAGGTAGGATAAAGGGAGGCTTAACCAAGATATCGAATCATCGAGGCAAGGAAGAATGAGAAAATAAGTAGTTCTTAACCATGATATCATGTTATCAAGAAAAAAAGGATAAGGGGTGTCAACTCTTAACCAAGATATCACACTATCTAGGCAAGAGAAGAACGAGAGTGAGTCATCATAAGCGACTAAAAACCTAACTAAGATATCACATTATTGAGGTAGGAGATGGAAGACAATAATGAGATCACATCAGAGCGTCAACATGCACAACACGCGAACTAATGACAAGGCGTGGGGTTGATTGGAAACCCTTCTCCACTTGATCAACTCGATACAAGAATAACATAATTTGTAGCATTGACGTACTACGTGAGCTACAAATGACTTGTGGACTAGAAATTGTGGGGGTTGATTATGAAACCTCCTCCATTTGAATTCTTTGAGGACTTATCAATGGGGAGTGGGAATGGGACGCCTTCTTTGAGGTCTTTGGCACAAATGTAAACACACATAATGATAAACAAACAATCGCACAAGTAGAAATTGCTTAATATAGGTCTTTTAAAACAACATTACCCGCCTAACGCAAGACTCCTAGAATATGCATCTCTAGTCCTACTTCTTATGGCATCAGAAAAGTGCTAAATAATCATGCATATCTATTCCTACTTCTCATGGCATCAGAAAAGTGGTAAACAAATGCAGAAAATAAACCAGAAATATACCAAACGAATAAGAGTTCATTATATAGAAGGTACAAGCAAAGAAACCCATAATACTTCAAGCGAGATAGCATCAACAAACAAACCAAATCATATACAACATCCAATACAGTCATCCAATATTACAATGCGAAAATAAATCGCAAGTTATGCGCACTCCAAGCTAATGTCATGCACCAAGCAATGCTACACAAGAAAATAGTAAAAATCAGACAAATGTGTCACGATGAATCACCTTCCAAAACATGCACCATGTCACAAGAAGAGTTAGAAAATAACAAGGAATATCAAATGTAACTCAACAATCGACATCACAACTTAAAATGGCATATTATCATGCATAATGCAAAATCAAACAAGTAACAGAAGCACAAAATCAAATACTGGGTAACATGTGTGTTGTACCCCAAAATTTTCCCTCCCATATTTCACAAGGCATTGCAAGAATAATCTTCAAATGGCTCAAGATTGCTCAAGAGTTGGACAGTCAAGTCATCTCTTAAGGCAATCAATCTCAAATTAGGGTTTTGTGTTGCATCAAGGTCCTTACATCCAAATTACCTCAAGTTCTCCCCAATGTCCTAATATGTTCTAAAGGTCATCCATGTGTTTACCGTGGGAATTGGTAAACAACCGCTGATCTTCCAAAAGGTTACTTATTTGGTGACTCGCAGGATCGATCAGATTGATCCTAAGACATGGTTGATTTTGGGGTTTTGACTAAGTTTGGTAATGGTTAAATGACGAGAAATTAAAGAAGCTTTATGTAAATTGCATGAAGGAGAGAACTTGATAAAATAAAGAAAAGCTTGAAATGAAAGGCTTCGACTGGAAAAGTAAAGGAGAAAGCAAGTAAAGTTTCTGGAAAATAAATGACTTTGATTAATTAAAGTGGTGTTTCACACATACATTCTCAACAATTCTTTCTCTCACGCTGGGTACTCGAATCTATATGAGTGACTTGTATATATTTGTGAACACACGCGAAAAACTGCGTGAACTACTAATATTTATACTAAACACATCCCAAGTAACCGTCGGACAGTTACACTGCTTCGAGATGACTCCACTTGGCACGTTCACAGCGTTCGACGCTCCAGATCTTGGCATGTTGCACTTGGTAACCGCTGGGAACCGTTTTCCCTCCAAACGTTTGAATCTCAAACCGTTCCACTCTGAACAATCAAACACCTTCGTCGAGAAGCACCTTCGACGAGAAACACCTTCGACGTCGAAGGCAACCAAATTCTCCCTTGGAAGAAATTCTCTGAGTACATTGCCATCTTCTGACGAGCACTTCGATAGAACCAACCGATCGAAACCATCCTTCAGCTTTAATGGCTTATATTAATAAAACAAGGGTGTCGAATTTAGGAGCCAACAAATTACCCCCCAAGAATGCCTTATTTCGACTCTGAAAAGAAAAAGGCATTCTTTGAAATTCCATTCGACACCTGTCTTTTCATTCTTAGCCACAAATTAAACTGTGCACTTTTTGTCTTCTACCAACCACTGACAATCCCAAGAAAAAGCCATCATTTCATCCGTACCTAAGACGTCACCTCAGTACGGCGTGTAGCGTGCCCAATGTCTTTTCACAAATTGTCATCATGACAATTTCCCAAAAACGAGGGCGCACGCTGCACCTTTTCATTTCTGCAGAACGGCTATGTCAACAGGGGGACGCCACGTGTCCCACTACCTTCTGCCACATTAAATGGCCTCGAATTTGGGGATTTCCCAACCACTATAAATAGCGCCAAGTACCCATTGTGGGACTTTTTCACGCTATCCTGCCTTCAAACTTCCTTGTTGAACACAGAATCTCTGCAAACTTGCAAACACCTTGTTCTTCACTTCATCTTCAACCTTAACACCAACAATGGCCTCAGGTTCCTCTACCGCTCCTAGTTCTAATATCCCTTCCAGAAATGCTAAACCCAAGATCTTCTCAAATGTCCCCATAGTTACCCCTACAGGCCAACGAAGGGTTCCTGAACCCCTAGAAACGGCTGAATGTGAAGCTTATTCACACCAACTCATGATTCCGGTTGGATACTCCAACCAAATCTTTGCCATGTCTGGCCCGCTAACCCCATGCATCGATGAAGCCATGAAGATCAAAAGCTTCTTTCCAGTGCTTGAAAAGCTCAAACCTGTTGGATGCTCTAAAAAAGATGCAGAGGATAACGAAGATCCCGCTAAGGAGAAAATTGATCTTCGCTTCTTCAATAGGGGTGTTAGGGCTTTCAGGTCTAGCCCTAGCCTCACTCCTGACTATAGTGCTTGGCTGGAAAAAATGGAAAAAAGCCAGGCTTCGATCTGGAAGGACCTGGGGATATACGACCTAGTTATGCTGTCGAAGACGGGTCTCAACTACTCCCCTGAGATGTTGATAGCCTCCTTGCTTTTCTGGGATTACACTCATTTCACTTTCCACCTTCCTTGTGGGATGCTAACACCCACGCTTTTCGACGTGGCTACTATCACTGGCCTTCGACCTACTGGGGATTATTTCGACCCAGAGGAAATGTCGGAGGATCAGATTGGATTCTCAGCTACGAAACCCACCTACACCACCTATATCAACCATTACCATGATAAGTCGACAGCCACTGTGTCGGATGTAGAGCATATCGCATTTCTAGCCCTATGGCTGTCACGCTTTGTTTTCTGCACAAAGTCTTTACAGGTGACAAAGAAGATGGTCACCCTCGCCACCCAACTCCACCATGGCCAAAATATTTGTTTGGCAGAATTAATCTTGGCGAATCTGTACGAGTCGATTAGCAGCGGAGCGACTCTGTTGAAGATCATCGAGAATAGAGCCAGTCTGCTGCTTGCAGGACCTTTTTGGCTACTTCAGTTGTGGCTCAATGCCACCTTCGAGTCTTTCTTACCTCAGAAGACTCAAATAAATGAGCAAGCCCCTGAGATAGCAAATAGGTGTATCGAGGGCACCAGATTGGCTCTACTGACCCCGACTGAAGATGGGCTGGAGCTTCAACAAACTTTTGCAAACTTCGTCTTGATGTTTGCAAGAAGAAAAGAATTTGTTTCGACCATGGCTCCCTTTGCTCGACGAAAGGTTGGTCCAGAATGGTTCACGAGGCCCCATCCTAAGTCGTCAGGTGACCCTCAGGTCGAAGAACACACAATAATGTGGGAAGCATTTCTCACACCTAGAATAATGCCCCTGCGCTTTAAAAGCTCCAAGACTCACTTGAGCTTGATCGCGTATCAACCAAACTTGGTCTCTCGATAGTTTGGTATCATTCAAACACTTCCTTCTCCTATTTTTCCCAGGGAGAAATCCATGTTATATTTTTGCAACGACTATACTGAAGATGCTGCCACCAAGCATATCGATAGGTATGTTGGTCGAACAGTCCTTTCACTGTTCGACTATCAGCTTAACTTTCTCTGTTCACCATCCTTCGAAGACTGGTGGAAGAGTTACTACGCTGAAGAGTTCTTCGATGAGAAAGACTTTATGGACGAACTTCAGAAGTCTTTCGTTCTAGTCTTGTACAAAATAAAGAAATGTAAGTTCACTTTCCAAATTATTTTGCCTTTCCTTTTCGACTGGTAGCCTGTTAATTATAACTTGTCTTCTTTCAGTTGTTCGAAAGCCTGCAGCCAAGAAAGCTGCAGAAGGCCATCAGGGAGGAGGTCCCTTGACAAAACCTCCACCACCGGCGAAAAATATAGCACCGGCGAAAACTACAACAAGCCATCAGGGGGAAGGTCCTTCGAAAAAACCTTCAGCACCGGTAACCAGACTTGTATTATTTTCTTCTGGTTTTAACACTCTGACTTTCGATGTAGCTTCTAAATCGAACTCCAATTGGTTTTCAGGCACCTTCACCCAAGAAACGACCTGCACTGACGGTCGAATCTGGGAGTGACGAAGAAGACGACTCTCCCCCCGCTCCTCTAAAGAGGCGAAAACTGAAGAAAGACGTTCCTTCTCCTGAGACTCGATCCACAATCAGAATAAAGGTTGCTGGGAGAAAACCCAGGCCACCTCCAGTAATTATTGAAGAGCCAACGGAGGAGGAACTAAATGTTTTGCTCAATAAACCCGTCGAAAGCGACAATTCCAGCCCAGGGGCTGAAGTTCATCTGCAGGTAATTTCTTTGACCTTTTTTAACTCAGGTGTCGATGCTCGCGTTCGATTATGTCTCTTTCTAACCTAGAAGATTCTTCTTCTTCTTTTTCCAGGAAACCACTGAAAGCTCAGCGCCAAAGACTTCTGAAACACTAGATTCTGCTGAACTCAGTAGGCCACAAGAGAAGGAATTGGCGAATGATGAAGCCAATGCTGAAACAGATGAAGCCAATGCTGAAACAGAAGAACAACAGCCAAAGGAGATTCAAGTGGTCGATCTGTCAGAGGAACAACATGATGAAGGGGATCACGCTGACGCTGGCACTGCTGAAGTTCAAGTCGAAGATAGTCATGTCGATGCAGACGCTGCTCAACAGCTTCAACCCCAAAACAACGCTGCTGCAAAGGTTATCACCTCAACAAAGCATAGGTCCAAAGAAGACTTAGCACTCTTGAAGCAAACTAATCTTGTTGGCTATCTGAATGCCATTATCGAGAGCAAGGGAAGTTCCTCTGATCTTAGTCAGGAGGCTTCTACTCAATCGGGGAAGTCCACTGAGACTTCTCCTCTCGATGAGGCTTTGACGAAGGTCAAGGCTCAGTTCTTTAAGAAAGACTTGATGAAGGCTTTGGAGGGGGATCCCACTGCTCCATCGTGTTTGGGCGTTGTTTTGAATGCAGTAGACTTGCTAGCTGTGACTCCAGAGGTTTCGAGCTTTATCATGGAGTTATACTCCATTATTGATCAAGTCTCAGCAGACTATCAACGACAGAGGGGCTTCAACAGCCAGCTCGAAGCGTTATATGGCAAAAGTTCTTCAGCCTGGACTGCTGTAGCAGAGACGACCTCTCGAATTGCAGAGTTGTCGAAGCAAAAGGCATCTAAGCAAGAAGAAATTGATGCCATAGATCGAGACAATGCTTCCATAAAGGCGCAAATCGAAGAGCTGGAGGCCAAGATGAATGCCAATACTAAGCGCAAGGAGGAGCTTCTCTCGACTGTTTCAGACACCGAGAGTCAAGCTGAAATCACACAAGGCCTAGAGTTTGCTGAGAAAGCCCAAGCCTTCGATGACCAAATTGCCAAGCTTGCCCAGGAGAATGCCTTGTGCAACAAAAGACTGGAGTTGCAGCAGGCGAAGTACCTTCGACTCAAAGATTCTATCCCCTTCTGATTCACTTAGCCCTTTAACCATATATTGTAATATGTATTTGACAATATTGCCATTTTGGCTAATTTATAAAATTTTCCATTTTGGCTTATTTATGGTTAATTTAGTCATTACTTGATATTTATTTTTATCTCTTGGAGCATAGGTCTATACTTTTTCAAATATTTTCCATTTACTCTCAAGAGCCTTTTATATTCACCCAACTCTTCGACTTCATAAGCTCCACCAGAAAAAGTTTGGATAATTCTGAATGGTCCTTCCCATTTGGGTGACCATTTTCCCATGCTTCGATCCCTTCGATCCATGGGAAGAATTACCTTCCAAACTAATTCTCCAGGCGAGAATGCCTTAGGTTTCACTTTTTTATTGTAAGAGTCTTCCACTCTTTTCTTCTGAAGCCTTAGTAAGTCGAGAGCGTGCAGTCTTTCTTCGTCTAAATCTACTAGTTCGTCTAACATCATATCCCAATAAACTTCAGAGGGGATATCATGGTGTCTCTGAACCCTTGCAGATTGAAGACAAATTTCTGCTGGCAACACTGCGTCATGACCAAAAGTTAGCCTATATGGTGTTGTACCTATGGCTTCTTTTGGGGACGTTCGACAGGCCCACAAAATCTAGTCTAACGTCTTGTGCCAATTTTTTGGCTTCTTCCCAACATGCTTTTTTATCAAGCCAATCACTACTTTGTTCGCCGCTTCGACTTGACCGTTTGCCTGTGCATAATAAGGCATTGAGGTTAGGAGTTTAAAGCCTATTTCCTGAGCAAATTCCTGCATCTTTCGATCGGTGAAAACTGATCCTTGATCAGTAGTTATAGTTTCAGGGATTCCATATCTAAAGATAATGTTCTTTTGAATAAATTCAATGACATTTTCTTGGTCTACATTGACTAAAGGAATAGCTTCGATCCACTTAGTAAAATAATCAATGCCTACCAATATATACTTCTGGCTCTTTGATGATGCTGGTCGAATCTCTCCAATAAGATCCAACGCCCATCCTCTAAAGGGCCAAGGTTTCACTATCGAGTGAAGTTCGCTTGCTGGTACATGCTGGATGCCTGTATGGACTTGACATTCTTGACAACCCTTGGCGAACTCGATACAATCTTTCAACATGGTGGGCCAATATAGTCCTTGTCGAAACAACAACCATTTCATCTTATGGCCTACTTGGTGAGCCCCACATGCTCCAGCGTGCGTAGTCGAAAGGGCTATGTATGCTTCAGTTTCACTTAAGCACTTCAGCAATACCCCTTCAGGCGTCTTTTTAAATAACTCATTACCCATGAGTACGTAACTCAACGCCCTATATTTTGTTTTTCGTTCTATCGAAGCTACTGGATTTTGAAGATAATCCACAATGGGTTTCCTCCAATCTTGCTCTGACAAATTGTCTATGAACGAAATTTCGAAGTTACTTTGATCAGCATACCCTAGTCTTGTCGATTCCAAGTCTGTTGGTGACAGACAAGTTGCTTTTATATTTTCTCGAACTTCGATTGCTCTTTGTAATCTCGTTTTTGAAATTTTGTACCCAGATGCAATTTGTGCCAAATCGTTGGCTATTTGATTTTCCAATCTGGGTATGTGTCGAATGTTGACCATTTCAAATTTTTTCAATAAACGATTTGCTATCACAAAGTACATAATGAGATTTTCTCTTATGCATTTATATTCTTTTGTGACTTGCTTAATGACTAACTCTGAGTCTCCCATTATTTTGACTCGAGTTGCCCCCAATTCCAACAATATCTCAAGGCCAGTAATTAGAGCTTCATACTCAGCCTCATTGTTCGAACAAGAACCTGATATCTTGTACTTGAATGTTGTTGGAATTTTTTCTGGAGAAATAATCAAGACTCCTACTCCTGTTCCATCTTTATGGCTGGAACCATCGAAGTAGAATTTCCAAGGCTCTATCTCCACATAATTAATACTCTCAACTTGAATTGAGTGGTCGACTATAAAGTCTGCCACCACTTGTCCTTTTACTGCCTTAAGAGGCATAAAGGTCAAGGAGTATTCTGTTAATGCTAGTGCCCACTTGCCAATTCGACTGTGCAAGATGGGTTTCGACAACATGTACTTGAAAACATCAAAATGAGACGAAACATACACATCAACTGGTTTTATATATTGTTTGAGCTTTGTACAAGAGAAATACAGACATAGACACAATTTTTCAACTTCGCTATATCTAGTTTCTGCATTGTTCAAAACTCTACTAAGATAGTAAATGGGTCTTTCGACTCCATTTTCATCTTCTTGGGCTAACATGCTTCCCAAAGTTTTGTCGGATGCAGCTATGTACAATCTCATACTCCTATTGATACAAGGAGGCACAAAAATAGGTGGCTTTGTGAGGTACCCTTTGATTTTGTCGAAGGCTTCTTGTTTCTCTTGCCCCCATTTGAATCCCTCTTTGTTCAATCGAAGTAAGGGTGAAAAGGCTTGAGCTTTCCCACTTAGGTTAGATATGAATCTCCTTAAGAAATTTATCTTGCCTAACAGAGATTGCAGTTCCTTTTTGTTCGATGGCGCTTTCGCTTCCAGAATTGCCTTCGTCTTGTTCTTGTTGATTTCGATTCCTTTCTTGTGGACAAT
This sequence comes from Vicia faba, assembly GCA_948472305.1. Lineage (NCBI taxonomy): Eukaryota > Viridiplantae > Streptophyta > Magnoliopsida > Fabales > Fabaceae > Vicia > Vicia faba. Next base: position 276,333 of record CATIWC010001190.1, on the reverse strand, counting down.
GAAGCCCAAGAAATCTCCAGCTTTCACACAGAATGCACACTTCAAAGGGTTCATCTTGAGACCATGTTCTCTCATTCTTTCGAATGATTGTCGAAGGTGGTCTATGTGGTTCTTCCTGGAAACAGATTTTATAACAATGTCATCAATATATACTTGCATAAAGGTGTTAATAAAATCATGGAAGATGGAATTCATCGCTCGCTGATATGTTGCCCCAACATTCTTTAGGCCAAAAGGCATCACTACCCATTCGTAAGTGCCTAAAGCCCCAGGGCATCGAAAAGCTGTTTTCGACACATCTTCTTCAGCAATGAAAATTTGATTATATCCTGAATAACCATCGAGCATACTCAGGTACTCATAGCTAGCGGCAGAATCGACTAGCACGCCACAGGCATAGGATATTCATCTTTGGGTGTAGCAGCATTCAAATCTCTGAAATCTATGCACACCCTCAATGTACCATTTTTCTTAATCACTGGCACAATGTTTGCAATCCATTCGACATACCTCATAACGCGTATGAATTTGCACTTCAGCAGTCTTTCGACTTCCGTTTTGATCTTCGACAGTATTTCTGGAGCGAAGCGTCTTGGGCTTTGCTTGATTGGCTTCTTCCCAGGTTTGATTGGCAACTGAAGTTCTACCAATCCTCTATCGAGACCAGGCATTTCGTTGTAATCCCATGCAAAACAGTCCCTGAACTCTTTCAACAAATGGATTACTTCCAACCTGAGTTCTGGGTCTATTTTTGCGCTAATGTAAGTTGGCTTTTTCTCTAACCCTTCGCCCAAGTTGATTTCTTCTAAAGGATCCTGCGCTAGCATCTTGATGTTATTCGCTAAGGGGTCCTTTTCGAATCCCAAAGGCTCATCGTCATAGATGGCGTCGAGCCTTTGTTCCTGCATCCCTTCTGGAATGATATCAGGAGGTTCTGGATCGAAGTCCTTTCCAGGACCAGTAGAAGATAACTGTTGATCATTGGCCTGTGTGGCCATATATTTTACTTCGGCTTCGAGAGCCGTTATCATCTTTGTTTCAGCTACGTAAGCCGAAATTCGCTGCAATGATTGTGACTCAGTCATGGTCACTGAATTCACTTCCCCAACCAGTCGGTTGGATATTAGTTAACCCACTAAAGTCAATGTGGGACAAGTCTTCTCTGTCCCATTGAAAACCATGCTCAAGGTGCAGGTATAGGGAATAAAAAGTATTTGGCGCTGGCGCCAAGTCGAAGTCAGGTGTTGGGCATGGCCCAATGTGAGCCAGGTTCTTGTCGAAGTCTTCCAGCCCTAGGTGATTTACTTCGCCCAGGTAATAGCTTTGGTCCGCTTCTATGTTTTCGACCATTCCATCAGGACGCCATAGCAGTAACCTCTGGTGCATTGATGATGGTACAGCTCCAACACCATGAATCCATTCACGACCCAACAAAAGATTATAGTTAGGTTTGGCCGATATGACCATAAACATAGTTGGTCGAAGGATAGATCCCACCTTGATGTCCAGTTGGATCACACCCATAGTGGTCCCTATGCCGCCTTCATAATTCGACAGGACCATGTTGTGAGGCTTGATACTCTCATCACTTTTGCCTATTTTTCTTAGCATAAAGTGAGGGATGATGTTGATGGTTGCCCCACAATCTACCAAGATTTTATTTATTGTGGTTTCTTCGAGTTTAGCCCTTATAAATAAAGGCTTGAGGTGATTTTTCATCGCCTCTGTAGGAGGTTCGAAGAACCCATTCTGCTCTTCAGTAGCGCCATTATCCATGACGAAATAGCACACTGGCCTATGCTTGGCCATTTCTTGCTCCACTTCCCAATCGCTTGTTTCGACCTCCACCTGGCGGTTGAACTCCCTGGGCAGAACTGAGACTATGTTCACCATGATATCTAAGGTGTCATCCGACTCAGAACCATCATCGTTATCAACTTCACCATGGTTAGGCCAAACTAGCCTATTGGTTACTGGTTGTCTTTCCAGAGGTTTCCTTTGCTTTCTCTGAGGAACATTTGAACTGGATTCTGCCTTTGGTTCATTAGCAGCTTCCCTCTCAGCTTTTCGTCGCCTCTGGTATCTCCTCCATTGAGATCGAGACATGGGATTTTTCCCTTTGTAGTTGCTTGATACCTGTGTCACTTTAGGGGTAGCAACCTGAGGCACTTTCTTATGTATTAAAGATGAACCTCTTGGCACGTCGAAGGAGTGCCATCTTTCCTCGCTTGGTCTCTTTCGACCGGATGTTTTGTACCATGTATCAACTGGCACATTAGTCGGAGGCCTGAAAGTCAGTAGCCTCTTTTCTTGGTTTGAACCCCTTTGGGAGGCTCTTCTGGGGTCATGTCGAATATCAACACTTTCCCTTTTTCTATTTGCTGCTCTTACACCTTGAATATGTTCCGCAGCTTTTTTGTCGAAGATCGAACTGCATCTAGGACACAACATCACTTCTGACTTCTTTTTCTGGCATCTTTGCAGGAAATCTGCCAGATTTTCATTTTCCCGAGGGAAAGCAGTTTTGTTGGCTTGTTCTTGCCTCATGGCCTCCTCTGATGCTTTTGGTTCAGAGACTTCGACCATGTTGACATTCATGGTGTCTTTGTTGGCAAGAGTCAACTGCTTCATCTGAATCTCCAAGTCCTCTGTCTGGCCTTGAACTGCAGCCAAGTGAGAACTGGGTTTTGTTCCAGATTTTTGGGCTCCAACTGTCTCCAGCTTTGGGCTTTCGACCGCCTTTTGGACCGCTTCAATTGTCTTTCTGGATAGATTCCCATAAAAACTGCCAAAGATTGGCATGTTGACATGGTACTTTGAGACTTCGACCATTGTGATTCCTGGCCTCTTCGACTGGCTTCTGGATGCCTCGATCACGTTCACCTCTGAAGGTTCAGCATAATGGGCTTCAGCCTGCAACGGGTTAGAGTCCACAGTCATGGGGGTCTTGTCAGCAAACTTCAACCTCCCTTCTTCGATGGCGTCTTGCACAAGATTCCTGAAAAGAAAACATTGAGACGTTTTATGGCCCAGAAAATTATGATATTTACAAAAGCCTCTCTTCTTTCTTTGATCAAGAGGAGGCACTTTTACCCCTTAGGGTACTATCATTTGGCCATCTTTTACAAGCAAGTCAAAGATTTCATCACATTTTGTAATATCAAAACTATAAGTCTTTTTGGGGAACCTATCGTTGGTCCTTTCTGGACCCGTGGGATTTTTCCCACTTGAGGGGACTAACAGTTTGCAAGAGTATGGTGGCCCTTGTTTTAGTTCCGCTAAATCGACCTCGCCTTCTTCGACGGTTATAGTTTCGTCGAAGGTTTCTGGATCTTCGTCATCCATCTCGACATACGCTATCCTCTCTCTTTTGTGAGTTTTCGTTGCCTTGGCTTTTTCAGCTTTAAGGCGTTCTACATGTCGAACTCTATCGACCAATTGGGCCATGTCTCTCAGGTATTGAGTGTCTAACTTCTTCCTAATGGAATAATCTAAGCCGCCTGCGGCTATTTCGACTAACTCATGTTCTGGCACTTGTGTAAAGCATCTTTCTTTGACCAACCTAAACCTATTTAGATATTCGTCTATAGGTTCGGTGAAACGTCTCTTTACACTGGCCAATTCTTTCAGGCTTATCTTGGTTTGTCCCATGTAGAATTGCTCATGGAAGAATCTCTCCAACTGGGTCCAATGATGGATCGAATTGGGGGGAAGAGTTGTAAACCAAGTAAAAGCGTTCTTTGTTAAAGAACTTGGGAAGTACTTAATCCTCAGGTTTTCGTTGTTTGAAATATCTCCTGCTTCGATCAAGTATCTCGCCACGTGTTCGACAGTAGATTCTGTCGTGTCCCCAGAGAATTTAGTGAACTTAGGGACTTTGCATCTAGGAGGTAAGTCTGTTTGTAACACGTATTCTGACAGTGGGGATGTGAAGTTGGGCCTACGAAAGCCCATGTTCATCCCATTTTGAGTCATGATCCTTTCGATCATGGCTGCCAGATTATTTTCCAAACCCATATTTTGGCATTGGATATGCTGAACCACTTCGTCAGCATTTTGGTTTCTATTAACTAACCTTACCTCTGGGGCTATAACCCTAGGTTCTTCGACAGGCTGCTCCAATCGTGCCCTAAGGTTTTCTTCGACAGGCTGCTGGACTTGGTTGATAGTGGTTTCTTCCTCTAAGAATATACCTTGGTTTCCCCTTATTTGCGCCCTTTGGGGCTGTCGAATAGGTTGGGGTACTCCAAAGAAATCAGCCAAACGCGTCATTTGCGCTGTCATCTGCTGATTCGATTGGGTGGTGTTTTGTATTAGAGGATTCAGCATTGTACTTAAAGTTTGTGCCAACATTTGAACCATATCATGGTTGCTTTCGTCCATTTGTTGCCTCAAGACTACTGTCGAGGCATTTGTAAGGCCATGTGCTACTTGGGACGTTCCTCCTAAGAGTTGGGTCCTATTTCTGTTCGCCATACCTACTCCAGAACCTTGGAGTGGCGAAGAGGCACTCACTAAAGGGTCTGAAAAAGTGGACGCAGCGTTCGTCAGGCTAGCCAATTCAGAAGTTGGCATGCCATAGAGTGGTTCCCGATTTTGACCGCCTGTCATAAATCCTGGGGGAACATAAGGCCTGGTGCCTAGATTTCCCCTTGGTGGGGGAGTTCCCAAAGGCACTCTGGGGCCAGTGAACGGAGGTAATGGCCCCGTCGTTGTGACCGTTACTGCAGGTGTTGAACCAGCAGTTATCGCTTCACTTACGGTTGGGATTACCGTTGTTCCCACATTTGTTTGTGGGATTTCGTTATTGTTTGGCGGATTCGCCATCGCTTCTCTTCTTCTGGCAGTATTGGTATTGTTAGTGTATATTCTACCACTTCTCAATAACATGCAATACTTCTCGAAAAAGATGATATTCTGTGTAAAAAGGTTAAACTTCAAAATCAACACAAGGTCCCACCGGGTGTGCCAATTTGTTTACCGTGGGAATTGGTAAACGACCGCTGATCTTCCAAAAGGTTACTTATTTGGTGACTCGCAGGATCGATCAGATTGATCCTAAGACATGGTTGATTTTGGGGTTTTGACTAAGTTTGGTAATGGTTAAATGACGAGAAATTAAAGAAGCTTTATGTAAATTGCATGAAGGAGAGAACTTGATAAAATAAAGAAAAGCTTGAAATGAAAGGCTTCGACTGGAAAAGTAAAGGAGAAAGCAAGTAAAGTTTCTGGAAAATAAATGACTTTGATTAATTAAAGTGGTGTTTCACACATACATTCTGAAATTCTGGCTACAGATACTTAATGTCACGTCCGATGTTATGACACCGTATCTGACTTACTATATGACAGTAAATACAAAAGCAGTAAATAACACAGTCAATTGTTTACCCAGTTCAGTGTGCAACAACACCTACTCTGGGGGCTACCAAGCCAGGGAGAGAATCCACTATAAGAGATGTTAATTCAGGAATAAACCAACCAGTTTATCTCCTTCACTTAAGACCTACCCAATGCAATTCTAATCTAAGTACAACTTAAACCTGAGTTCCTACTCACTCCCCCTCAATCACAGCAGTGATACATAAACCAATTTGACTTGAGAATTGATGAAGACACTCTTCAAAATACACTCTTGATTAAGCTTCACAGCTTTTTAATCAAGTAACACAATCACTCGTGCTTCACAGCTTTGAGTGATGTACACAACTAACTTGACTCTGCTTCACAACTTTAGTCAAGTAACATTCAAACACTCTTGCTTCAAAGCTTTGAGTGCTACACAACCCTTACAATTGAAGCCTATTCCAAGACACTTATCACAATGATAATTGCTTGGAGTACAATACACAAATCTATACAGACTACAAACTTGATCTTCTAATCAATCAGCAGGGATGACTTCAAAAACCGCAGCTCTGTTGAATATATAGCAGCTGCAACTTCAGTTAGGGTTTCCAAAAACCTAGGGTTGATTCCTTTTGACCTAATGACCAGGTCACTGTACTTTGTTGATCAGGTTAGGATTTGAGCGAGGTTACTCCTCAGAAAACGCAGGATTCTGTTTAGGAAGGACTGAGTTATTTCCTGAAAAAACTCAGACTTATCCAATCCTGTAATCCTGCTAGTTCAGAACAGGATGTCATAACATCTGTTATGACATCTGAGAAAACCTGTCTACTGATTAGCTAAATGTGATCATTTTGCAAACATGCTCAGATACACACTTATAAACATCAGTATTTGAGTTACAATATTTTTCTGCATATGTACCTAAAGAGTTAGTACAACCTGAACTAGAATGTTATGACATCAGTCATGACATTCACACATACACTTGGATTTACCAAAAATGCAAGCCAATACTAAAACACCTACAAACTCCCCCTTTGGCAGATTTTTGGCTAAAGTCCCTAAACAATCAGAGATAGATAGATAGCAGCAGAAATAAGTGATAGCAGAAAAATATAGTGTTAAGTACTAATTAAGCAGTACCAAAAATATTCTCCCCCACTTTAGCCACAAATGGGCCAAAGATTACATGTTTATAAAGTAATACAGTTATCCAAGACAAAATAGCAGAACATACTTCCAAACTCCACCAGTAACACCACCAAGCAACAATCATCCTTCAAGCACTGTCATCAGACTCAGAGGATTCAGGCTTCTTTCTTTTCTTGTCAGCATTTCTCTCTTTGTTTGATGTCTCAACATTCTTAGAGACATTTGGATTTGTTTCAGCATTTGAGTTTTCTTGGTTCAGAGGAACAGAAATGCCAGGAACTGAGTGGTTCTCGTTCAGAATTCGGGAAACAATTTTTGCTATTGCTTGATTAACATAGGTTGTCCCTTCCCTATTTGCAATTTCAGGGGGTATTGAAGAGGAAGGATGAGATGGATTACCTGTATGTCTTGTTCTCCCCTCTTTGGCCTTGGTGGAGTTAATTCTATGAGAACAGATCTCCAGAACATCAGAGTCCAGACAGGAAGAGATTGTCCCAGAATCTTGATCAGATGAAGAGGTTGAGATGGTCGTATTGGATGATGATGGCGTTTGAGACATTTTGTCAGTTTTGAAGGACAAACAGCAAATGAGAAGAAATTCCTGATTGATGAGAAGTCGAGAGAGGAACAAAGCAAAGGAGTGCCTATTCAACTTCTTAAAACAGTTGTAGGAAATGAGAAAATACAATTTTAAACCAATCAGAACAGGCAGAAGTCCTTTGGTCTTTGTTTTAAGCAAAATTAATTGCTACAATTCCTCATGTTGGCAAATACCCAACTTACCCCTTAAGTTTTCAAATTGATTTGCATCCAAAGCCTTGGTAAAAATGTCAGCCAGCTGTAGCTCAGTGGCAACATGTTCCAATTTGATGGTCTTTTCTTCTACAAGGTCTCTAATAAAGTGATGTCGTATGTCAATATGTTTGGTCCTGCTATGCTGAATGGGATTCTTGGATATGTTGATTGTACTCAGATTGTCACAGTATAATGTCATAACATCTTGTGTGACGTTATACTCAGTGAGCATCTGTTTCATCCATAACATTTGAGAGCAGCTACTGCCAGCTGCAATATATTCAGCTTCAGCGGTGGAAAGAGACACACAATTCTGTTTCTTGCTGAACCAGGAAACCAGATTACTTCCCAAAAAGAAACATCCTCCAGAGGTGCTTTTTCTATCATCAGCACTACCAGCCCAATCAGCATCACAGTAGCCAGTCAGAGTCGGTTCACAGCCATGAGTATACAACAATCCATAGTTGTAAGTACCACTTACATACTTCAAAATTCTCTTCACTTGATTGATATGACTGACTTTGGGATCAACTTGGTATCTAGCACAAACTCCAACTGCAAAGGCAATATCAGGTCTGCTGGAAGTTAAGTACAACAGGCTTCCTATCATGCTTCTGTACAGACTTTGATCCACCTTAACCCCACTTGAATCTTTGGAGAGCTTTAGATGAGTAGGAGCAGGAGTCCTTTTGTGACTTGCATTCTCCATACCAAACTTATTTACAATATTCTTAGCATACTTGCTTTGAGATAAGAAGATTGAGTCCTCCATCTGTGAGACTTGTAGTCCAAGAAAATAAGTTAGTTCTCCCATGAGACTCATTTCAAATTCAGCCTGCATCTGGTCAGCAAAGTGTTTAACCATATGTTCTGACATTCCGCCAAACACTATATCATCAACATATATTTGGGCAACCATCAACTTCCCTCCTTCAGTTTTGACAAATAGAGTTTTGTCCAAGCCTCCTTTTCTGTAGCCTTTGTCTGAGAGAAACTTTGTTAACCTGTCATACCATGCTCTAGGAGCTTGTTTCAGCCCATATAGAGCTTTTCTCAATTTGTAGACATGATCAGGATGGGTTGGATCCACAAAACCTTTAGGTTGTTCCACATAAGCTTCCTCATTTAAGTACCCATTTAGAAAGGCACTTTTCACATCCATCTGAAATAACTTGAACTTCAGAAGACAAGCAATTGACAACAAGAGTCTGATTGATTCCAACCTAGCTACAGGTGCAAAGGTTTCATCAAAGTCAACCCCTTCAACTTGGGTGTATCCTTGAGCAACAAGTCTCGCCTTATTTCTGGTGACAACTCCTTCAACATCTGACTTGTTCTTGAATATCCATTTTGTCCCAATGATGTTAGTTCCTTCAGGTCTAGGAACCAGTTCCCAAACTTCATGCTGCTTGAATTGGTTCAGTTCATCTTGCATTGCACCAATCCAATATTCATCAGTCAAGGCTTCCTTGACATTTCTTGGTTCTATTTTGGACACAAAACAAGAATTTGAGATGATTTCTCTTGATCTTGTGATGACTCCACTATTAGGATCTCCTATGATGAGCTCTTTTGGATGATCCTTCTGAATTCTGATGGAAGGAGTCTTGCTAGCTTCCTTTGATTCTGATTCTGTTGTGGTGGAGTTGGGTAGATCATCCTGTTGGGTTGAAGTCTCAAAGAATGTCTCAACAGTACAAGGAACATCTGTTTCTTCATGATAGTCATCAATTATGACATTTATTGATTCCATCATGGTTTTGGTTCTGGAGTTGAATACTCTATAAGCTCTGCTGTTTGAGGAGTATCCTAGAAATATGCCTTCATCACTTTTGGAGTCCAGTTTTCTTCTCTGTTCCCGATCCGACAGGATATAGCATTTGCTGCCAAACACATGGAAGTACTTCACAGTTGGTTTTCTTCCTTTCCAGAGTTCATATATGGTGGATGAGGTTCCCTTTCTCAAGGTGACCCTGTTATGAACATAACAAGCTGTATTCATAGCTTCAGCCCAGAAATACATAGGAAGTTTTTTGGCATGTAACATTGCTCTGGAAGATTCTTGTATGGTCCTGTTTTTTCTTTCCACAACTCCATTTTGCTGAGGTGTTATGGGAGAAGAAAACTCATGACTGATTCCTTCTGAAGCACAGAAGTCATCAAACCTGCTGTTTTCAAATTCCTTGCCATGATCACTTCTGATTCTGACAATACATACTTCCTTCTCTCTTTGAATTCTTTTGCACAGTTCTCTAAAGACTTCAAATGCATCTGATTTTTCTCTAATGAAATTAATCCAGGTGAATCTGGAAAAATCATCCACAACCACATAAGCATATCTTTTACCACCAAGGCTTTCTACTTGCATTGGTCCCATCAGATCCATATGGAGGAGTTCTAGAACCTTAGTGGTGGTCAGATGTCTTGACTTTGGATGTGACATCCTTGTCTGCTTGCCCACCTGACATTCACCGCAAACTCTTCCTTCATCAATTAGCAGTTTTGGAATCCCTCTGACTGCCTCCAAGGAGATGATCCTCTTCATACCCCTTAGGTGAAGATGGCCAAGTTTTTGGTGCCACAGTTTCACCTCTTTCTCTTCTTTTGCAATGCAACACACAGATGAGAAATTAGTGTTCTCAGCCTCCCATAAGTAACAGTTGTCTTTGGATCTGACTCCTTTCATTACTATCTCTTGTTTGTCATTGATTACAAGGCATTCAGATTTTGAGAAATTGACCTTGAATCCTAGATCACACAGTTGACTGATACTAATGAGATTAGCGGTCAGTCCTTTCACCAGCAGTACTTCATTTAGACTTGGAACTCCAGGGCAGTTCAAATCACCAACTCCTTTGATTTCACCTTTAGCCCCATCTCCAAAGGTCACAAAACTGGTGGTGTGAGGCTTAACATTATTGAGGAGGTTCTTGATTCCAGTCATATGTCTGGAACATCCACTGTCAAAATACCAGTCTTCTTTTGCAGAGACCCTCAGGGAAGTGTGAGCTATCAGTGCAGTAGCCTTTTTCTTCCATTGAGGAGCATGTGGTACCTTTTTAGACTTAGGTTTGACACCTGAATTCTGATTAGGGTATCCATGTAATCTGAAGCAGAAACGCTTTATGTGGCCATATCTACCACAATGATGACATTTCCATCTTTGGTACCTTTTCTTCATGTGTCTCTGTCCCTGATGTTGAGAGTAATGTTGAGACATCTGGTTTGACATTTGCTTCCTGGTAACAAATTTCTTTGTTTCCACAAATCCTAGGCCAGATTTATTTCCCATATTTTGTCCAGCCTGAAGAATCTCTTCCAATTTGTCTGTTCCATTTGTCAACATCTTGACTGATTTGGTCATTTGATTCAGTTGTGAGTTCAGCAGTTGAACTTCTCCTTCTAAATGACTTATAGTTTCAAGATTTGCTCTCTTTTCAGCCTCCAGCTTTACAATGAGTTTTGATTGTTTCTCATTTTGCACACAGACTTCACCACTTCTGATACACAATTTCTTGTAGGTATCAGCCAGTTCTTCAAATGTTACTTCTTCATCACTGGTGTCACTTTCAGAAGTACAAACACTAGTTAGGGCAGTAACTAGTTTGGCAGATTCTTCTTCAGAATTTCTTTCTGAATCATAGTCAGACCAAGTAACAGTCATTCCTTTCTTTTGCTTCTTAAGAAAGGTAGGACATTCAGCTCGAATATGTCCATATCCTTCACATCCATGGCATTGAATTCCTCTGCCTTGGTTTTCCTTATCTTCTGATCTTGGTCTTCTGCTGGAACTGTCAATGTCAGAAGGAATGTTATGAACATTTGACCTTGACTTTGGGTCCATTCTTTTGATGAGCCTGTTGAACTGTCTTCCAAGCATGGCAATGGCTTCTGATATGTTTTCTTCTTCATCCTCCTTGAGTTCAACATCAGTGTTGGTTACAAGTGCTATGCTTTTGTTCTTCTTGTCACCATTATCAGTGATCCCCATCTCAAAAGTCTGAAGAGACCCAATAAGTTCATCCACTTTTAACTTGCTAATGTCCTGGGCTTCCTCTATGGCAGTTACCTTCATTGCAAATCTTTTAGGCAAGGATCTGAGAATCTTCCTCACCAGTTTTTCTTCTGACATTTTTTCTCCCAGTGCTCCTGAGGTGTTGGCAATCTCCAGGATGTTCATGTGAAATTCATGGATGGTTTCATCTTCCATCATTTTTAGATTCTCAAACTTAGTGGTCAACATCTGAAGCCTTGACATCTTTACTTTGGAAGTGCCCTCATGAGTAGTTTTGAGGGTGTCCCAAACTTCCTTGGCCAGTTCATATTGATGTACTAATCTGAAGATGTTTCTATCAATTCCATTGAACAAGGCATTTAAGGCTTTTGAATTTCCCAGAGCTAACTCATCTTCTTCTTTACTCCACTCTTCCTCAGGCTTCAGACTGATTGTCCCATCTTCCTCAGGTATGGTGGGATGAATCCATCCTTTGTCAGCAGCTCTCCAAGCCTTTTTGTCCAGAGATTTTAGGAAGGCAATCATACGAGGTTTCCAGTAGTCATAATTAGTTCCATCCAGAATGGGTGGTCTATTTCCAAAAACTCCTTCTTTGTCCATAGTGCCAGAAAGTGATATCCCTAGATCTCACCCAGTAATACAGGCAGGGTGCCTGCTCTGATGCCAATTGAAATTCTGGCTACAGATACTTAATGTCACGTCCGATGTTATGACACCGTATCTGACTTACTATATGACAGTAAATACAAAAGCAGTAAATAACACAGTCAATTGTTTACCCAGTTCAGTGTGCAACAACACCTACTCTGGGGGCTACCAAGCCAGGGAGAGAATCCACTATAAGAGATGTTAATTCAGGAATAAACCAACCAGTTTATCTCCTTCACTTAAGACCTACCCAATGCAATTCTAATCTAAGTACAACTTAAACCTGAGTTCCTACTCACTCCCCCTCAATCACAGCAGTGATACATAAACCAATTTGACTTGAGAATTGATGAAGACACTCTTCAAAATACACTCTTGATTAAGCTTCACAGCTTTTTAATCAAGTAACACAATCACTCGTGCTTCACAGCTTTGAGTGATGTACACAACTAACTTGACTCTGCTTCACAGCTTTAGTCAAGTAACATTCAAACACTCTTGCTTCAAAGCTTTGAGTGCTACACAACCCTTACAATTGAAGCCTATTCCAAGACACTTATCACAATGATAATTGCTTGGAGTACAATACACAAATCTATACAGACTACAAACTTGATCTTCTAATCAATCAGCAGGGATGACTTCAAAAACCGCAGCTCTGTTGAATATATAGCAGCTGCAACTTCAGTTAGGGTTTCCAAAAACCTAGGGTTGATTCCTTTTGACCTAATGACCAGGTCACTGTACTTTGTTGATCAGGTTAGGATTTGAGCGAGGTTACTCCTCAGAAAACGCAGGATTCTGTTTAGGAAGGACTGAGTTATTTCCTGAAAAAACTCAGACTTATCCAATCCTGTAATCCTGCTAGTTCAGAACAGGATGTCATAACATCTGTTATGACATCTGAGAAAACCTGTCTACTGATTAGCTAAATGTGATCATTTTGCAAACATGCTCAGATACACACTTATAAACATCAGTATTTGAGTTACAATATTTTTCTGCATATGTACCTAAAGAGTTAGTACAACCTGAACTAGAATGTTATGACATCAGTCATGACATTCACACATACACTTGGATTTACCAAAAATGCAAGCCAATACTAAAACACCTACACATTCTCAACAATTCTTTCTCTCACGCTGGGTACTCGAATCTATATGAGTGACTTGTATATATTTGTGAACACACGCGAAAAACTGCGTGAACTACTAATATTTATACTAAACACATCCCAAGTAACCGTCGGGCAGTTACACTGCTTCGAGATGACTCCACTTGGCACGTTCACAGCGTTCGACGCTCCAGATCTTGGCACGTTGCACTTGGTAACCGCTGGGAACCGTTTTCCCTCCAAACGTTTGAATCTCAAACCGTTCCACTCTGAACAATCGAACACCTTCGTCGAGAAGCACCTTCAACGAGAAACACCTTCGACGTTGAAGGCAACCAAATTCTCCCTTGGAAGAAATTCTCTGAGTACATTGCCATCTTCTGACGAGAACTTCGACAGAACCAACCGATCGAAACCATCCTTCAGCTTTAATGGCTTATATTAATAAAACAAGGGTGTCGAATTTAGGAGCCAACACCATGTCAAATTTCAAGCCTTGCAGAGGAAGTTTGGTCAGTCAATTGCTCAAAGGGTCCAAAAGTCGACTATGCTAGGGCAAAAGTCAACTGTGACCTACAAATAGTCAAACCTCAAGATTTTTTGTCAACATTCTCATTTTGAAGGATAATTCATCATTTGATCAAGGGTTGATCATGATTCATCAAGGATTGCTCAAAATTCATCAAGATTCAAAAGTTGCTAAATTAGGGTTTTGTAGGAAAAGTCAAACCAACTTTGACCAAGCATAACTTTCTCATACTTTATGAGAAATGACCCATCCAAATCTCATTTTGAATAGGATGAAATTTCCTACAATCTATATTCACACCCCAAGATCAATAAATGCACTCACAAAAAGTTACAAATTTGGACATTATAGGTCATTTTTGAAAGTCAACAAAAACACCTTTTTTGCCAAAGCTTATAACTTGAGCATGGAATATCAAAATGAGATGATACAAAAAGGGTTGGTTATAGGACATCTCAAGGTTTCTAAAAAGTACAAGAACACCTCCAAAAGTGAAAAATTGAAGAAGTTGTGCATTGTTGAAGTTGGGCATTTTTCCAAAATTGCCAAAAGTCAAATATCCCCAAAACATCAAATTTTGTCAAATGGGCCCACTTTTTTCCACTTGATTTGATCTTGTCACACAACACACGTGTCCTATATTCAGTTTTATGTCCATTCATTAATTTTTCTATTTTATTTGATTTTTATTGAATTAATTCATTTTTAATCAATTTAAATCCAAATAAAATCTAAAAAATGATAACTTGGTATCTTTTTGATTGATACAGGTCTTAAATATCATCATATACACAATCAAACTCGTATCAAGTCATATCATGCACAAAATATTGGATTTGGAATGAAATTGGAAGCTTTTTAATGGAGGATCATATCATATCTCCAACCATCAATGCCTAAGGATTCAAGCCCAAATTTTTAACCTAATGCATTGCCTTATACTTATACAAGCTAGAGGCACATGAGTCAGAACCTAGAGGCTGCACAATCTGGAAAACCAAACTTGAAAAAAGCTTGAAAAAGCTTGAAACTGAAATCACCCTTAGAGTCCAATTCAAGGCGAAGACTCAACGTGGTTCTCTTGCTGGACATCCACTGAAGCAGTAGCAATCAAAAGCAAAGCCATTCGCCTCCTAAAATGCACTGTAAGTCTCTCAGAACCTCGCTCTGTATGTGAAATCGAAACTCCATATTCTTGCGTTTTCTTGACAAAACATTGACATATTCACGATTCTTGAATGGTTTCAAAACTTTCTGCAATATTTGATTTTGTTTTCATAGCCTGTAATGCCATACCCGAAACTAGGGTTTTTGGTTCTTGTTTTTAGGCGTTTCAGTTTCAGGAAAAATTGATGCAAAAAATGGCCATGAGCGTGTTCAAGAGGGAGAGACGAATAGGACCCTGGTCGTAGATTGAATTTTCATGGCCTGGATTTGGTTTTAGGTTCGACCTAGGGATTTAGCTGCGGATATAAATCCGCAGGTAATCCCTGTAGAAATCCAAGGACAGGGACGGAGACGTGTCCCCATCCCATTGATCCATTCAAATATTTCGCGCTTCTTTTTATTATTTCAGGCATAATATTTGTTTTCTCCATATAATATTTACTACCTAATACACTAACAATTAAGTGCAGTGGTTGAGTTGGTAAAGGCGTTAGTGCATAGTCCAATGGGACCTGGGTTCGAATCCCAGGTCCCCAACATATTTCTTGTATTTTTCTTCCAGATGTTCCAGCGTGCCTCATGAACTGTGGTCCACCATATGCCTTCAGATCTCAACGTGCCAGATGGCCTCCAGGCCAAATCTGGTGGCCAGGAATGAAAGACCATCATGTTCCCTAGTCAACCAACGCACATGGAATTGCAAAAGTCAAACGAGGCTTGTTTTTAATGGGCCTGGAAAAATGCTGATCTCACCCTCCAAATCTGGCCCAAACCCCTTGGTTATTTCTATTCTTTTTTTTATATTTCTTTTATTTAAATGTTTTGTTAATTATTATTTTTATTATCACTAACCAATTAAATTATTTTCCTCATAAAATCAAAAACACAAAAATATATTTTATTTATTAAAATTAAAATTCATCATTTTATTTTTGTAAATAAATAAATAAATTAATTTAGTTTTTAATTAGGTACAACTTTTAATATTTTTTTGCAATAAATAAAATTAATGTAGAATATTAGGTTTTACTAACTTTTGGCCAAATTTACTTTTATTTCTTTAAATATCCTAAACTCAAAAAATATTTTAATTAATTAATTACTTTAATTGTTAATTTAGATTTAATTCCTTTTAATTCAAAAATAACCAAAAAATGCTTTCTTTCAAAAAAGGGTCAAAACCCTAAAAATTTCGCATCCGATTTAATTTCTTGCACGCGATCCATTTTGCCATATTGATGTAATTGTTTCCCAGAATGTAATAGTTTTAATAGGACTTTAAATTCTTTTATTGCTTTCTTTTATTTTCCGCATTTTAATTTCAAGGGTTTGTTTTTGGCGATGTAAATATCCAACACCTTGTAATAGTTTAGATTTAATTTCCGCAAATTTAATTTCCGAAACTTATAAACTGTTAGATGTTTGATAATAGGAAATGCATGACAAGATCGAATATATGAACTTAAAATCAACATAGCTCACCCATAACATGTACAAAGATAATATTAATCGAAACAATACACTCGCACATGCACACTCTTAGGGTATACCTCGCTTGGTTGCCTTCGAACGTGGTCATTAAGTATAGGAAGTTTTAGAGGTCGCCCTATTGTCAAAAGATCATAAGTTGTCTCGAAACAGTTTCCTCGGAAAAATGATCTAAGACATTAGGGTTACCGCTAAGGCGTCCTAACATTGCTTTAGTGACCACACATCCCTTAATCGAATTGACCCTTAAAACTCCAAGGACGGTGCTACCTACTCATCAATAGTGGGATAGCATTGTCTAAAGGACATTAGCACAGGTTCATTCCTTTTTCGAGTAGGTAGATGGTTCTTAAGTACTTTCTCCCTCAAAACAAAACTTTTCACACTTACACCTTTCAAACGAAAACTTCTTTCAAACCCACAAACACAAAGAAAAGCAATTTTTGAAAACACTTTGAGCAAGTACCTAAGAGCCCGTGGATAACCACGGATAGAAAGGGTGCTAACACCTTCCCTTTCTATAATCTACCCCCCGGACCCGAGAAACATCTCGAAAAAGGAATTTTTCTGTGCTTTTTTCCTTTCCTTGTTGGATAAAATAAAAGACGGTGGCGACTCTTGCTTACCGCGACATTTTGCGAAAACAAACGCAAAACACGAACCAGCATTCCAAAATAGTCAGTTCTCTCCCACTGTATCACAATGTGCATCATAACATGAATCACACGAAATGTCAGTTTAAAAACATCAAAACCCAATGCATACGGCTAAGATATACTAATACAAGTGCAATGTTGCATAAATCAACAATTAAATTCATCTCGAGTGCAATATAGAAAAACCGGGCAACAACATATGCAAACTTGGAATTAACCAGTAAAACACATCAGAAGTGAGAAAACTCATCATTAACAGTCATGGCATGTTTAAATATGTACAAATGAACATTAAATGACAAATTTAATGACATGTACTTGTGGAATTGAAAACAGGACAACATTATATACATACATGAATTTAAGCGGAAACTTATATTGGAAACAAGAAAACTCATTGTAAATGATCATGAAATGATCAATTATATGCAAGAAAGTATCAAATGAAAAATTAAAATGACATATATGCATGAATATAAATTCCGGACAACATGTTTATCGCACATGAGATGCTCTAAAGTATCTATTTAAAAACCACCGGAAACAACACAAATGTCAAGCAAATGTCGAGTAATGAGAAAACATATTCCAGTACATGCTGTTGTACCCCAAAATTTGCCCTTCCTTTTATTCAAAAAAAATTCTCTCAAGGCTATACCAATGCTTCTCAGGCTACAAGAATCTTCTTTTCTTATCGACAACAAATTGTAAAGTCTCTTCTTCAAGGATTATGCATTAGGGTTTCTGATCCCTTGTGTCTAGGCATGACACTAGTTCAAATAAGTATCCCATGAATTAGGGTTTTGTTTAATGGAAATTTTGGTGATAATTCATCCATATTCCCATTATTCATTATTAAGGAATTCTTTGAGGACATTAGACTCGTGTAAGGTCACGAGTTTTCAGGTTAAGACGTATGGTGGATTGAATTGTTAAACTTTAGGTCAGGGCACGAGAAGTGAATGTGTGGGTTCATTCTTGATCAAGGTTATTTTTGTTCTCACTATTGTTATTTTTTATTTGCAATACAAGGTGAATTGAATTGAGTAGGCGTTCATGGAAGATGCAAATTGATTGGAATTTTGGTTCATTCGAGTTTTGAAGTAGATCTGAGTTCATAGATAACCAAGGCGAATTAAAGATTATGAGCATCGGTTTTATTCAAGAATTTGACTCAAGAAAAATTAGAAGATTCATGTGAGATCTCAAGGATTAAAAGCAAGTTGACTTTTGTTGACCAAATTTTTCCATATTCCATCATTCTAAGGTATTTGGAAATGTTTAGATATACTTGGCACTCAAAGATCTTTTAAACATGAAGAGGCATATGTAGAATCAAAGGTTCAAATGAAAGGAAAGTTTCATTATTATCATGGCATTCTTATTCAAAGTTACCACACTCCATCAAGAAACAAGTTATGACATTGTCATTCAATTTCTATTCAATATAATGACAAAATATAGTCAAATTACATTCAAATTTCATCCAATTCTAGTACAAAGTGTCACTACAACTTCAAGTCAAACTTAAAATACACCATGGCCATTACAAGTTCCTTCAAGCATATTGCTATTACAAAGCTACATCATTCAATTTCAAATTCAAAGCATCACAAGAGTATTCAAGACTTCTCCATTCACTCCAAGTGGTCTCCATGTTTCAAGTGCTTTCGTCTTGGCCATATCCCAAAAGTTACTTGTATCATATTGTTTCTTGAAGAGTTTCCAACCAATGTTCAAACAGCTACCCTATTCCAAAGACGTGTCAAATCTGGCCTGCATCCAGAAAAATCAACACAACACATTATGGTATCTTGCATCAGTTCAACATGAGAGGAAATATTTGCATTCAAAGCAAACAAGAAAGAAACATGAACAAGGAATTTTCAAAGAGCTATTTCACAAAATCATCATTAGGGTTCATGTGGAGGAATCAAAGGTGTAGGAATCAAATTCAATCATGAGTTCATAAGCCTCATATTATTTTGTTTCACAACATTAAAGTCATATTTCAAGTGAATAATCATGGGCCTAATTCTATCCTACTGCAAATCTCAAACCAAGTAAAAATGTTTGGTTCATAGTAAAGAGATAAAAAACTCAGTCACTTAAAGTAACATCACAGTAATTCCGTAAAACAAAAGGGACAATAAAAATTCCATTTCAGCCAGATCAAAGACAAGAAAAGACAACATTTCCCTGCAGTAACACCCTTTCACCAGAAAGGGCTAAACAAACAGAAAGTCAGAAGCCCAAAACAGAAAAAAAATTTCTCACAGGCCTATTATCACAAGTCAGAAAAACAAATGTTAATTGGATAAAACACAAATATGATCCAGCAAGCTGGGTATCACAACAAATCAGAGAGTCCAACTAACACAATAAAACCCTAATACCATCAGACTATTTAATCAATCATTGCACTGAAGTCAAGGAGGGATTGTTCATATCAGAAAACGAAAAGTTGCGCCAAGACTGAAAACCCTAACAATCCATCATCATCTTCCTCAATACCGAAACCCTTCAGAAAATTGCTCACAGAAAAAAGAAAAAGAGTTGTTCGCACAAAAACCCTAAATCGTTCATCATTTTCACTACACAAACCCTTTAGAAATTGAAATCGAGAAGAAGAGATAACATCGCTTTCAAGAGATACAGAGAAAGAAGAACAAATCTCAGAGCGACCTCACCCGAAAAATAGCATAAGAAGCCAAATCGAAGCCGCTAGGGTTTCGTTCCCTCTTTCAAGATCTACTCAAATCGCCGTACCTTCTGCGAAATCAAGAACCATAATCATGATCAGAGTAGAGAAACGAGAAGAACGATGTAAAAAAATCATGAATCAGAGTTAAGCCGCCGCGATTGCCGCCTTCTGCCGCTGCTAGGTGCAATTTCCGGCGAGACATACAAAGTTGCCTAAAAATGATCAAGTCCCTTAAAGGAAAAATTGCCCAAAGACACTTGGCACCATTGCAATCATGGTTTAAACGATGACCCGCGCCCGTCCCGTTCACATCCTAACACAAGATTGTCCACCAAATATAATGGTGGAACAAAATTGTTAAAAGGGTTAAAAACATAGGAAAGATCTTTGAGAAATTTAGGATAGATAGCTCTTGGTTACTTGCCAACTTGCAAAACAAAACAATCCTTGCCATTTTTCAAAACACACATCACAACACACTTTCAAAACAACTTTCAAAAACATTGAAAACTTTTCAAAAGATAAGTATACCTTTGTATACATTCAAACATGGATCATTACAAAGGTTGCCACAACAAATGGCCTCTTTTCAAAACATTTTCAAAGCACCACTTCAAACAATTGAAAGCACCATTTCAAACAATTGAAAATGCAAGGCAAGTGATCTAAGCAAGTAACTAAGAGCCCATGGATAACCATGGATAGAAAGGGTGCTAATACCTTCCCTTTCTATAATCTACTCCCCGAACCCAAGAAAACATCTCAAAGGTTTTTGCTGTGCTTTTTAACCTTTCCTTAGGATAAAATAAAAAGTCGGTGGCGACTCTTGCTCAACCGAAACATTTGCGAAAACAAACGCAAAACCTCAAGTCAGTTCTCCCACCGTATCACAGAACTGGCGACTCTGCTGGGGATTCTTTTAAAGTGTAGTAACCTTAGGGCTTAGATCACCCTCTTACATGACTAATTGTTTGCTTTGATTGTTTTACATCTTGGCTCTCTTGTTTGGGTTTGCAATCCTACACCCGGATTTGGGGAAACATTCATAGATAGCAATACATTATGGAAACTGTGCAGGGTATACCGACACGGTTGAAGCAATAGCTATATTAGTGCGACATATTTGTGAGTATCGGTAACCCTTGAGTTCAATCAAGGAGAGTACGGGGCCGCTGAGTGATGTCACCAAGCACTAATGACCTAGAACCTTACTTGACCATCTTGGCCTTTCATTAGGGGTAGTGAGATGACCGGCTTAGGTGCAGTCCGAAGTTGGTAGATACTCGATACTACACTCATTGAGGGTTGTTTTCTTGGAATATTTTGGTCGCTAGTTAAGTGGCTAAACCAAAACAATGAACATGGAAAACAATCCAATGATATTGAGCTCCTTAGAACCCGGTTACTATTTATAGGACAGGTTTTTAAGCCAACTACACTCAAGAGGGTACTTACCTATGAAACCTCATGCAAGCCTGAAACTAGGGTTTGGTGTGATTTGCTTGTACATATGTTTGTGCATACATCATGAACATCATAAAGCATCATATGCATTCACTAACCATTTCAAGGGTTTAGATCTTCATCTTTGTTCTTGTTTTGTAGGTCATGGAAATTCTTCGCAGGAAAACTATCCAAGTCAACCTTGTGAGAATCCCTCCTCAACTCAAAGAGCTCACATCAAGAATTCCGGAAAGCTCTCCCTTCAGTGAAAGACATGGTAGACTGCTCAGCCTAGTCAACACCAGCATTGAAGAGGACATGGTAAAGGTGTTGTTCCAGTTCTTTGACCCCCTTCACCACTGTTTCACTTTCCCCGACTACCAATTGGTGCCTACTTTGGAGGAATTTTCTCAACTCCTGAGAATTCCTATTCTTAATCAACTACCCTACAACAGTACGGAAAAAGAACTAAAGCCTGAAGATGTTGCTCAAGCACTACACTTGCAACCATCTGACATCAAGGGGCATTGGGAAACTAGAAGCGGCGTCAAAGGCTTCTTAGCAAAATTCTTGTTTGAGAAGGCACAAGAGTGTTGGAATTCATTGGATCTACAAGCCTTTGAAGAAATTGTGGCACTCCTCATTTATGGGTTGGTCTTGTTCCCAAACCCTGACCAGCTTGTAGATGTCAACGTCGTCAAAATCTTCTTATCCAGAAATCCAATACCAACATTTTGGGGACATTCTTCACTCATTTTACACACGAACAATGAGAAAGAGGGGTGTTCTCATGTGCTGTACTCCTCTCCTTGCAAGGTGGTTTATTTTGCACCTTCCACAATCTGTCTTGAAGAATGACCAAGGCCTAAGGTGGTCACAACGATTGATGACCCTTACTCACTCTGATGTACATTGGTGTTCTCGGTCCAGAGAAAATGTCATCATCGTCGATCGTTGTGGAGAGTTCCCTAATGTTCCATTGCTTGGCATTAGAGGAGGAATTACCTACAACCCTTGTCTAGCTTTGAGACAATTTGGATATGCACGGAGGGATGGCCCTCACAACATGTTGATTCCTGACCTAGTTTTTGACTTCGACAACAATGCGCAAGGACTTCGCCAAAGATTCATCAGAGCTTGGAGGATGCCTAACAAGGTAGACAGCAAGACACTGGGACACAAGAACTCCATCCCTCTTGAGCCTTACCTCAGGTGAGTACGAACCCGAGCCCAGAGTCTAATGATGCCTTACCCTCATGTTCTCCCTGTGATTAAAGAGTCCGTTAAGGAAGTAGAGGTTCCCTACACCATCCTATATCCTGACATGCCTACATCGTGGGAGGAGATGCAGAAGAGTTGGATCCAACTCAAGGAGGAACGAAACACTTTTGAAGCCATCTTCTACACCAGTGAGAAGAATGTTTTGGAGCTTACCCGCCGACTCCATGAGGAAGAGACCCTCAACACCTACATCGCACCCAAGAGGATGCGCAACGTCTTTTTACCTTGAGAAGTTTTTTGTAATATTTGGCCCATGGGGCATTTATGTACTGACAAATTTCTTCTTATTAATATGATGTGCGTTCTTTTTGTTTGCAACAATTTTGAATTTGCTAAATCCTTGAATGCATTGCATACATAAGCATATCATTCATCATACGCATAAGCAGGTCTCCACACCAGGTTTCCTTATCTTTCTGCTGTTTATTTCAGTAAGATGGATCTCGAACAGACGGTCAAGGACTTGCAGTCTCAGAACTCACAATTTCAACATCTCCTGATGACCTTGGCTAAGGGTCAGGACGATCTAAAGGCCCTGCTTGGGAACAAAGAACAAGTGAAAAAGAAGAAGAAAAGAATCGGGGTGGCTACCCTAGGAAGAAGGTTTGAGGGTGAAGCCAGAAGAGTGCTTGAATTTCCCCCTACATCTGAAAAGGGAACCAGTAAAGGGAATGCGGCTGCGGTACCTTCCGAATCTGAAGTTGAAGAAGAGGAGGCTGAAGAGGACGAAGACTACTCTGATCAATAATACCCGCCCTCCGATGATAAGTACAAAGGCTTGGAAGACAGGTTGGCAGCTATAGAGAGTTCCCGGCTTAGATTTCGAAGATTTGGGATTAGTTGCTGGAATTGTTATCCCCCCGAAGTTCAAAGTTCCAGTTTTTGCAAGATATGACGGGCTATCCTGCCCGAAGATGCATCTCAGATCATATGTAAGGAAGATCCAAACTTACACTGCAGACAAGAACCTATGGATCCATTTCTTTCAGGATAGCCTTTCAGGGGCTCAGCTCGAGTGGTTCTATCAGCTGGATGGAGCCAGTATCCGAAACTGGCAGGACTTAGCTACCGCATTTTATAAACAGTATCAGTATAATTCTGACCTCGCTCCTACGCGTACCCAACTCCAGGGTATGTCACTGGGGACGGGCGAAGGATTCAAGGAGTATGCGCAAAAGTGGAGAGACCTGGCTGGCAGGGTGCAGCCATCGCTGACTGACCGTGAACTTGTTGACATGTTCTTAGGGACCTTGTCTGGTCGATTCTTTAACCATCTGATTGGTAATTCTTCTGCTGGGTTTACAGATTTGATCTTGACTGGTGAGAGGATAGAAGCTGGTATCAAGTCGGGGAAGATACAGAAAAGTGCCTCCGCAAGTACTGAAAAGAAGCCCTTCAAGAAAGAAGCCAATGCTGTTTATGGTCCCAGAAGACAAATTAAGCCGGAACGCCGCCAAGCTGTCAATGCATTGGTAATTTCAAAGCCTGCTGCTGCTCCTCAGCAGTATAATCAACAAAGGGGTGAGAGACCCAAAAGGCAGTACACTCGACTCAATATGACCGTGTCTCAGATTTTGCCGCAACTACTGTCAACCAATCTGGTAACTGTCAAAGAAGCTCCAAAGGTGGTGAACACAGCTTCTCCAAAGTACAACCCCAACGCCCGTTGCGCTTATCACTCTGATAGCCCAGGGCATACTACAGACGATTGCTGGGCTATGAGGAATAAGGTTCATGACCTTATTGATGCTAAAGAAATACAGTTTGAGGCGCCCGAAAGACCCAATGTTATGACTGCTCCCATGCCCCAGCATGGAGTAAATGCTGTGGAAGAAGACCGGTATGTAGCCTCCATGAAAGAGATTGTTACTCCGTTGATGAATGTCAAAAGGAACCTGTTGCTAGCCGGTTTATTTCCGGGATGTGGTAAAGATTACCTTCTATGTGCTGTTTCGCCTGTTGATTGTCCTTTGCTGAAATCAGGTATCCAAAGCCTGATGGATAGCAAAGAAATCTTGTTCGAGAAGATTGTTGTTCCTGCTGTCCCTACTGAAGAAGTTTCTATTGTCACTATTTTCAACAAACCTCCTAAGGCTCCTTCAAAGAAGCCTGTCAAAATCATGTCCACTCAGAAGATCGCTCCTATCGTCATCACTGTTCCGGGACCTCTCCCCTATACGTCCGACAAAGCTGTCCCGTGGCACTATGGGGCAGATGTTTATGTGCTTGGAGTAAAGCAAGAGTTTGATACTAGTACCGGTGTCAGCAACATCACCTGACCTGCCAAAATTACTCGCAGTGGTAGGCTGTTCTCACCAGATATTGCGCCACCAGCTATTCCGAAACCTCTTATCATCACACCTGCAAGTGTGCGTGTTTCCCTTCCTAATCAAGTTCTTGTTTCTACCCCTACTGCCGAGTCATCTAACACTCGGGGCAAAGGGATTGCTACTGATTTGCCTGCCCTGACGGAGGCACCAAAGACAACCACTGTTGAAGCCTCCCAGCAAGAGATGGAAGAGATCCTCAAGATTATCAAGAAAAGTGATTTCAATGTAGTTGAGCAGTTGGGGCACACCCCATCAAAGATTTCTATGCTATCACTGTTGTTGTGTTCAGAAGCCCATCCCAAGGCCCTGATTTCCTTCCTGAAGACGGCCCATGTGCCACAAGAAATATCTGCTGATCAATTTACCGATTGTGTGGCCAACTTGACTGCCGATAATGGTTTGGGCTTCTCTGACGTCGATCTGACTGCCAAAGGAAAGAACCATAACGACGCCCTGCATGTCTCCATTGAATGCAGGGGCACTAATCTTGCCCATGTGTTGGTAGACATCGGTTCTTCATTGAACGTATTGCCCAAGAAGGCCCTAGACAGGTTGGACTGTGAGGGTTTGGAGCTCAAGCCTAGTAATATTGTTGTCCGAGCCTTTGACGGTTCGAAAAGGATGGTACATGGTGAAGTTGACATTCCAATCAGGGTTGGTTCTCAAGTTTTTGATTCTACTTTCTATGTGATGGATATCCGACCATCCTATTCTTGTTTGCTGGGTCGTCCATGGATCCACAAGGCCGGAGCTGTGACCTCCACACTACACCAGAAGCTTAAGTACCCGGTCAGGGGGAAGATTGTTACAGTGCAAGGGGAGGAAGAATATATGGTCAGCCACCTCAACTCGTTCCGGTACATCGAGATGGATGGGGAATTCATTGAGACCCCCTTTCAACACTTTGAAGAGGTGCCTCAGACATTGGCATCAGCTGAAACTGTGATTGAAGACCCTCCTTTAAAGATGACATCCTTAAAGGATGCCCGGGCTGTGATTGAGAAGGGTGAGTGTGCAAACTGGGGCCGACTTCCTAACTTTACTCCGAAGACTAACAAGTTTGGTTTGGGCTTCACTGCAGAGGCTCAGAGGGTTGTTCGCAAAGCACGAATTGGAAGACCTCCTGTGTTCATCACCAACCCGGGAGTGAATGCTATTGAAGACGATGTGGAGGAATCTGAATTCGACAGCTGGATCTACCCAACAACCGACAGTGGACCAAGCAACTGGACTGCCAAAGACTTCACACCTATTACTTTTGTCACTCAGTAATGAACTCTTTTGTTTTCAATTTTTAACAAACAATATGTTGAAACTTTTATGGCTCGATGTCTTACCCGGGGCACCGTGGCTTCATTTGTGAGGGCTTTTGTGTGTCATTTTCATATATCATCAATAAAAACATTGGACGTTTGTTGCATTTCAAAATCTTGCACTCTTTTTCTTTATTATATATTGTAAAACAACTATATTTACACACACTCACTTATACAGGTTCCAATCCACTCTGGATCTCACTGGTAACGACTCTACTACTGCCAGTTATGACTTCGAAAATCCGATCAACTTAGCTGAAGACGAAGGTGAAGATGATTGCGAAGTGCCTGGTGAACTTGCAAGACTGCTACTCCAGGAAGAGAGGGCCATTCAGCCACATGAAGAGCCAGTGGAAACGGTAAATCTGGGTATTGAGACAGACAGAAAGGAAGTCAAGATTGGTGCCAATTTAGAGTTCAGTGTGAAACAACGATTGATTCAGATGCTGCATGACTATGTGGAAATCTTTTCCTGGTCTTACAAAGACATGCCTGGGTTGGATACCGATATTGTGGTTCATCACCTGTCTACCAAGGAAGACTGCCCTCCGGTTAAACAAAAGGTCCGCCGCACGCGTCCAGAAATGTCCGAGAAAATCAAAGCTGAGGTTATGAAACAATTTGATGCCGGGTTTCTAGCAGTGACTTCTTACCCTCAGTGGATTGCCAACGTAGTTCCAGTGCCGAAGAAGGATGGTAAGGTCCGAATGTGTGTTGATTACAGGGATTTGAACAGGGCGAGCCCTAAGGATGATTTCCCTCTGCCTCATATCGACGTTCTGGTCGACAACACTGCTCATCATAAAGTATTCTCCTTCATGGAAGGCTTCTCCAGTTATAATCAAATCAAGATGGCTCCTGAAGACATGGAGAAGACCACTTTTGTTACTCAGTGGGGCACCTTTTGCTACAAGGTCATGCCTTTTGGGTTGAAAAATGTTGGGGCAACCTACCAACGTGCCGTGGTTGCTTTATTTCATGATATGATCCATCACGAGATAGAAGTGTATGTCGATGATATGATTGCAAGGTCCCAAACTGAGGAGGAACACCTTGACCATCTACGAAAGCTGTTTGACCGTCTGAAGTTGTACAAGCTGAGGTTGAACCCGAACAAATGCACCTTTGGGGTAAGATCTGGAAAATTGTTAGGCTTCATCGTAAGCGACAATGGAATTCAAGTGGACCCTGCCAAAGTGAAAGCCATACAAGAGATGCCAACTCCCAAGACAAAGAAAGAAGTCAGAGGCTTTCTAGGACGATTGAACTACATTGCCCGATTCATCTCACATCTAACTGCTACCTGTGAACCAATCTTCAAGCTGCTGAAGAAAGATCAAGTAGTACGTTGGAACGATGAATGTCAGGCCGCTTTCGAAACGATCAAAGAGTATTTCCAAGAACCACCCATTCTTATGCCACCGGTTGAAGGAAGACCTCTAATACTATACTTGACAGTACTTGACAACTCAATGGGGTGTGTGCTGGGGCAGCATGACGAGTCTGGCCGAAAAGAGCACGCTATTTATTACCTTAGCAAAAAGTTTACCGACTGTGAGACTCGGTACTCACTGCTCGAGAAAACTTGCTGCACTCTGGTATGGGCGGCTCGTCGGCTGAGACAGTATATGTTGACTCACACTACTCTGTTGATTTCAAAAATGGATCCAATAAAGTACATATTCGAAAAGCCTGCTCTGTCTGGAAGAATAGCGAGATGGCAAATGATCTTGACGGAATATGACATCCAGTACACGACTCAAAAAGCAATCAAGGGAAATGTATTGGCGGACCATTTGGCACATCAGGCAGTGGACGATTACCAGTCGATGAACTTTGAATTTCCAGACGAGGACATCATGGTAGTGACTGATTGTGAAGTACCTGGACTAGATGAAGGACCTGAGGAAGGATCCCGATGGTCTATGCACTTTGACGGAGCCTCGAACGCTTTGGGTAATGGTATCGGCGCTGTGATCATATCCCCTAAAGGCACTCATACTCTACTCACTGCCCGACTATGTTTCAATTGCACCAACAACATGGCAGAGTATGAGGCATGTATCATGGGTCTTCAAGCTGCAATTGATTTAAGGATCAAGTTTCTGAGTGTCTTCGGAGATTCCGCTCTCGTGATCAATCAGATCAAAGGCGAGTGAGATATGAAACACCCAAATCTTATTCCTTACAAGGAGTATGTGCTGACATTGCTTCCCCACTTCGAGGAGATAACTTTTGAACACTTCCCAAGAGAGGAAAATCAGTTAGCGGACGCGTTGGCTACGATGTCTTCTATGTTCAAAGTCAAATGGGACAACGAGGCGCCCCGGATCATTATTTGGAAGTTGGACGAACCGGCACATTGCTGCGATCTTGAGGTCGAAGAGGTAACAGAAAAACCCTGGTATCATGAAGTGAAGAGGTACCTTGAAGCTCAAGAATATCCCGAAGGCGCATCGGTTAATGACAAAAAGTTTCTGAGAAGGTTTGCGGAAAAGTTCTTCCTCAGCAACGACATTCTCTACAAGCGAAACCATGATTCAACCTTACTGCGTTGTGTGGATAAGACTGAAGCGGAAAAGATCATGGCAGAGCTACATGAAGGTACCTTCGGAACACATTCCAATGGACATACCATGGCAAAGAAAATCCTTCGGGCATGATACTTCTGGTCCACAATGGAAGCCGACTGTTATCAGCATTCTTGGACGTGTCACAAATGCCAGATCTACGCTGATAAGGTGCACATTCCTCCGGTTCCTCTGAATGTCTTGACAGCACCTTGGCCTTTTGCAATGTGGGGCATTGATATGATCGGCGAGATCCGACCTACGGCATCTAACGGGCATCACTTCATCTTGGTAGCGATTGATTACTTCACCAAGTGGCTTGAAGCAGCTTCCTACGCTACCGTAACCAAGAGCGTTGTGGCACGGTTCATTCGGCACAACCTGATCTGTCGATACGGTGTACCTGAGAGGATCATTACGGATAATGGTACTAATCTTAACAACAAGATGATCACTGAGCTCTGTGAGCAATTCAAAATACAGCACCACAACTCTTCTCCTTACGGACCGAAGATGAATGGGGCTGTAGAAGCAGCGAATAAGAACATCAAGAAGATTGTGCAAAAGATGATAGTGACCTACAAAGATTGGCACGAAATGTTACCATTTTCTCTTCATGGGTACTGTACCTCAGCACGGACGTCAACAGGGGTAACTCCCTTTTCCTTGGTCTATGCCATGGAGGCAGTCTTGCCTATTGAAGTCCAGATACCCTCTCTCCGAATAATGAAGGATGCAGACTTGAACGAAGATGACTGGATCCAGACTCGGCTTGATCAATTAAACCTAATCGACGAAAAGAGACTCACTGCCATTTGTCATGGTCAGACGTACCAAAAACGGATGATCAGGGCATTTAACAAGAAAGTCAGACGACAAGAGTATCAAGTCGGAGATTTGGTAATCAAGCGCATCATTCTTCCTCAAAGTGATCCCAGGGGCGAATGGACCCCTACGTACGAAGGGCCATTTGTGGTTAAACATATCTTCTCAGGAAGGGCTATGATTCTAACCACGATAGATGGTGACGACCTTCCTCACCCCGCCAATGCAGACATAGTAAAAAGATACTACGCATAAATTAAAGACCCGCTAGGTTGACACACCTAGGAAAAAGTAAGGGCTTCCCGGCGAACCAAAAGGGTTCGGGAAAAAATAAGGGATGAAATGAAAAAATCTGTACACCCGGCAAGTCGAAAACCTGAAAAGGCGGCTTGGGAAAAAATGGGTATCCCGGTGGACTGAAAACCCGAAAGGGAGGTCCAGGCAAAAGTTAGGGATAAAAGCGTAATACTATGTCTCATTGGATCACCTTGCATCCAGAATTCGGCATCAACTATCGGGCTCAAATCAATCAGCTTCATATTCAACTAAGCAGCAAAGTGATGAGACGCTTGAAGACATAAAGGCGATAGCAGAGTTGGAACCCAGTGGGATTATTTTTCACATAACTGTTTTGTTTCCTGTTCACAAAATTGTATAAACTTTATTTTGCTCGGCGGCGTTCTCTTACTAGGACGTCAGCCTCTTGTACATAAAACGCCTATTTACAGGCAAATTTCAAAATCAATACAAGCTCAATTTTTCAGACAAATTATCCATTTGTTCTTCCTTTTTCTGTTTTGTTTTGCGAAGAACGTCCAATGTTCATTTTTGATATATGCATTTGACATTAATTGCTAATCATGAATAGTTGCATGCGAAACAAATGATTAATTACAGATTACATCAGAAACAGGGGCAATTTAGAATTGTCTAAGTGATCTAGTTGCTCTGTCCACCAAGGTACCAAGGTAAGTTCGGCTGAAGAACGTAACCAAGTTACCTCAACTCCCCACAGAGTAAGACAAGATTCAACAATATTCTCCCCAGGCAGAGTTAGTCTCCCATCAGCCCTGAAAAGGCACAATATTCCCCTAGCAAGTCAGCGATACTCTCCCAAGCAGAGTTAGTCTACTGTCAGCCTTAAGGAAGTTGGGCATCCCCAGAAGATCTCAACATTCCCCAACGGAATACAGACATCCAGTGTAGCCATTCCCCAGTACAGTTCAAAAGTGTCCCCAGGAGAGTGGAATCCACATCCCCAGTGAAGTCGCCGGTAGATTCTGAAGCTTATCCCCAGTAGATTCTGGAAGCAAATCACCTGCAGAGTACATACGTCTCTCCCCGACTTTATTCAAAGGTTATTTTCCCATCAGGGCTTATAACTGGGTTATCCTCAGCTAATCACCACGGAAAGATTGTCCTCGGTGAAGTTTCTTCCTATCCCCAGCGGAGTTCATCAAGTTCCCCAACATAACTTATCAGTGGAATCCCCGGCGGAGCTCTCATCAAAACCTCAGCGAAGTATCTCTTCCCATGGAGTAATTCCCCTCAGAGTAATTTCTCCAACAAGTTTATTCCCCAACGTAGTCATCTTCTCCTACCGGTTTATTCTTGCAACCATCATCCCCAGCGGAAACGAAGAACTCTACTCTTCAACATCAGCCCAGGATTCAACAAGTTCCCGGCACTCGTCAAGGATTTATTTTCCTAGACGAAAATACATTCATAGACATTTCACATTTCATACATCCTGCTTACATACATGACAAAGTGCATACAACACTATCTCATTTTGAGCATCATGACATCATACATTTCATACATCATGACATTGCATACAACTAATGTCTTGCCTTTTCAGGAAAAGGTCAATCCAAAGATGATTACTATCAGCTATCGCAATTCCAGATTCGATTCCTGTATCTAGCCAGGGAATATCTGTGAGTGATTTGATTGTAGATTCGATACCTGTATCTAGCCAGGGCATATCTGCATGAAGAGTTTCAAGATCAACCCCTGTAACAGGCCAGGAAATTATCTTTCATTCTCAGGTCAGAGGTTTACACCTGTATCCAGCCAGGAAAGCTATCTCTACCAACCTTTTGCCAATTCCAGATTCGATTCCTGTATCCAGCCAGGGCACATCTGTAGACGATAATTCCCAGATTCGACACCTGTATCCAGCCAGGGCATATCTGTAGACAACAATTTCCAGATTCGACACCTGTATCCAGCCAGGGCACATCTGTAGACGACTAATTCCAGATTCGATTCCTGTATCTAGCCAGGGCATATCTGTGAGTGATTGGTTGTATATTCGATTCCTGTATCCATCCAGGGCATATCTGCATAAACAGTTTAGAGATTCGATACCTGTATCCAGCCAGGGCACGTCTGTAAGCAACCTTTTTGAAGTTCCAGATTCGATTCCTGTATCTAGCCAGGGCACATCTGTGAGCAACTAATAGTGGATTCGAATCCTGTATCTAGCCAGGGCATATCTGCATGAAGAGTTTGAAGATCAACACCTGTAACAGGCCAGGAAACATCTTCCTTTCTCAAAGTACGCAAGTTCTCGCTAAGGAATCTCTTACGCGATCAACACTTCCAAATGGCATCTATAAGCCCATTCCCGACAAGGTTCTGTCACACCTCCAGATGGCATCTATAAGCCCATCCCCCTATCCACCATCTCTCCAAATGGCATCTATAAGCCCATTCCCGCCATCACATTGCTGATACTCCAGCATGCGAGTGCAAATTTCAGGGCACTCTAGTGTCCAATCTCCTTTTACCCTCGAGTCGCGAAAGGAAAACTTGCCAATCTAACTCTTCAGGTTCAAGAAGATTGAACAGGGGAAACTGTTGTACCCCAAAATTTTCCCTCCCATTTCCTCAACATTTTCTCATCAAAAGACCCTTGGAGCTCAAGATCAAGTTAGGGTTTTGCTCTGCTCAAGACTCCTCCTTGCACTGTTGATCCAAATTAGGGTTTGAGTTTGCACAAAGATGTTTTGACCTAAAAGGCCCAAATTGACTTTCATGCTTCATGTTGGACTCACAAGTTTATCCATACCAAGTTTCAAGCCTTGATTCCAATCTTTGCCCAGTCAATTGGACAGTTGACCTAAAAATCAACTGTATTGAGGAAAAAAGTCAACTGTGGTCAATGGACAGTCAAAACTCATGAAATTTGACCCTCATCAACATTATGAACTCATATGAACCATTTGATCAAGTTTGGATCACAAATCCACAAGAAATTTGATCAGATCACCAAAAGGGCAAAATGGTCATTTTTAGGGTTTTGACTGCACAAAGGTAATTTTTGACTGTTTGACCTAGCCAATAGCAAACCAAGCTCACATATGGACTCAAGGACCCCATGGCATTGTCTTGACATGTTCAACAAGTTCAAAAGATCCCAAATGCAAAAGATTGACAGATGAATTTTTCAGTCAACTGAGCCAAATTTGACTGTATACTGAAAAGTCAAACTTTGACTTTTTGGTCAAAATCAAGTGCCAAGATTCATTTTTCATCAAGACATGTCAAATTATGAAACTTGTTCATCAAGAAATCAAAAATCACAAATTAGGGTTTGAAATGAAGAATTTTCATAACTTAGAATTTTTCTAAGTTATGAAAATCCCTAATTTTTTCCTAACTTTGCCCCATTTTTTCATCAAGATGCATTTGGATTAAAACCAAACTCAAAACATGAAAGTTATAGTCCATCGCAAAATCTACAAATTTGATTCACAAAGTTTCCTCAAAAGAAGCTTGTAGCTCAAGTTACAATTTTTGGAACAAGGGTGCAAAACATTCTTAACTTAGAAAAATTTTGACCTATTTTAGGCAGGATTTTTGCCTAACTTCATGGCCACTTTTCACATGCTTCCACTTGTAATTTCAACTTGCATTACAAATATGGATTGTAGTACACATTCCAAGCTTTCCAAAATGTCCAAGAACTTCTCAAACACCCTTGTGGTTAGGGAGAATCGAATTTGTCAATATGGGCAAAAGTCACTTTGTTCATGAGCCATTTCCATGTTCATAACTTGTGCATTTTCAAACTCAGCATGTGCAAGCTACATTATAGGTCTCTAAACCCTTCAACACTCAAAAATTAAATGCTAAACCATTGTGCCAAGATGTTATTCTATGCATTTGGTCATTACATGGAGAATTAAGCATTAATTAGAAAAAGTAACTTAGCCATTTTTGAAAAGGTGAACTTTATGTCAAGTTTATAATCTATGAGGTACAATGCAGATCTTTGAGGCACAAGTTCATGAGCAAAGTCCACTGATCAAGAGTGATTGGTGCAACATACTTGAGGGGCCTGCATAAGCCTAGAAACCAACTTGTCATTTTTTGCTTAAGATAGAAGAAACATTGCATAACTGACCACATCTCACATTGCTGCAAGAACAAGCTTAAGCAAACTTTCTCCACACATTCCATACTCCTCAACTGACCTGAAACACGAGCCAACTACCTTCAATACCTCCCTAAACTTCAAAACACCATTTTGCTGCACAAAACAGGGCATCCCTGCAGTTTGAGTGGCACAGCTCATTTCCATCGTGCATTTTCATCCAAACCACTTCATACACCTTCCATAACATCCATACAAACTATTCCAAGCATTGAACTGGAACTGTAACAGCCATAGCATAGTTTGCCATTTTCATTTTTCTCTCTTGCAGGTTGACTTCCATTGAGTGATTCATCAAGATTCAAAGCACACCAATCATTGGATAAGCATCCCTGAACTTCAAGCAAGTTGTACAAGTCCTCACATTGCCTTGAAAGTGCCTCCATTGTCATACACGATCCAAGATGAACAGGTAAGTTCATGGACTTCTATCTCTCAATCTAGGAAGAGTTAGGTTTAGGTTTATGAATGAAAAGTGTCATACTCATGTCCCTGAAGCCACCCATATCCTCACTTTCCATTTATATTGCATATGCTGAGAGAATTTAAGACCTGAACATTGACAAAAACTTAGGTCAGAAATTGGGGGAGAAGAAATTCTCTCTCATTTCTGAGAGTTAGATCAAGTTTTTCATATGTATGAACTCGTGACATGATGCTCTATAATGTTTGTGTTGTAAGTTTTTGTTAAAAGTCAAGGAATCAAGAGATAACAGGGATGGAAGGAAGCGCGCGTTTTTTCATTTGAAACTGTCTGGAGGTTGAAGACAAGCTTGCTTTGGGCTGGGCTTGTTTCTTTTTTCTATTTGCACCATCTTTTTACACATGCACCCCCTTGGCCCATTGTGTTTTATTTTCATTATTTTTGACTTTTGATTTTTGTTTCTGACTTGTTTATTTTTGTCAAAGCATAAAAAATATTAAAAATATTTTTCTCACATTTTTTGCATTTTATTTGATATTTATTTTGTTTCATTTAGTTTTATATGTAAATAAACATAAATATACTCTTATTTAAAATACCAAAATAAATACAAAATACATTCTATTTTCTGATTTTATTTTATTTTATCTTTTGAAAACATTTTCTAAAAAATATTTTTTTTTGTAAATATTAAATATTTTATTTTTGTACATATTTAATATATTTAGTAAATATTATAAATACTTATATATTTATTAGAATATTTAGGGAAAAATACAAAAAAATAATACATTTTATTTTTATTAATATTTGACCTCAAAAATCACTTTTTTACAATATACTTTCTTTTTATTTATTTTTTGTACATAATTAATAAATATTGCATATAATAAATAATTAACATTTTTTATTTAGTAAATTAGGGTTTGCCCTAAAAACATAAAAATACCCAAAAATTAATCCTTTTTATTTTTGTTTATTTGACACATAAAAAATACTTTTACATACATATAAAAATCATTTTTTTGCATCTTGCATATTTATTTTACTTTATTTAATTATTGTACAATTAAATAACTTGTATATTCAATTTGGATGTAATAGCTTAGGTTTTAATTTCTTGCTAAAATATCCCCCATTTGAACATTTGTACCCCCCATCCCATAATTTGTGTTGTAATAATTTAGGACCTTTAAATTCCGCATTTTAAAAGCTTTCTAAATATGCCATGGTAGATTTAGGGTTTTGTATGCAAAAATCAACCAACAATAGCTTGACCTAATTCAAAGATAACAAAACATGAAAATGGACAACACTAATCACACTTGTACCCCTAGGGTTACTCCACTTGTTGCCTTCAATAATGGGCCATGTTGCATGTTAGGTGTCTTTGGCAAAAACAAAACAAATTCAAATGATCATAGTCCCTCGATGACGCTTTCGAAAGTTGCCTAAAAATGATCAAGTCCCTTAAAGGAAAAATTGCCCAAAGACACTTGGCACCATTGCAATCATGGTCTAAATGATGACCCGCGCCCGTCCCGTTCACATCCTAACACAAGATTGTCCACCAAATACAATGGTGGAACAAAATTGTTAAAAGGGTTAAAAACATAGGAAAGATCTTTGAGAAATTTAGGGTAGATAGCTCTTGGTTACTTGCCAACTTGCAAAACAAAACAATCCTTGCCATTTTTCAAAACACACATCACAACACACTTTCAAAACAACTTTCAAAAACATTGAAAACTTTTCAAAAGATAAGTATACCTTTGTATACATTCAAACATGGATCATTACAAAGGTTGCCATAACAAATGGCCTCTTTTCAAAACATTTTCAAAGCACCACTTCAAACAATTGAAAGCACCATTTCAAACAATTGAAAATGCAAGGCAAGTGATCTAAGCAAGTAACTAAGAGCCCATGGATAACCATGGATAGAAAGGGTGCTAATACATTCCCTTTCTATAATCTACTCCCCGAACCCAAGAAAACATCTCAAAGGTTTTTGCTGTGCTTTTTAACCTTTCCTTAGGATAAAATAAAAAGTCGGTGGCGACTCTTGCTCAACCGAAACATTTGTGAAAACAAACGCAAAACCTCAAGTCAGTTCTCCCACCGTATCACAGAGGGACATAGAAGGGACGATACAGTCACGAAGGCAACTTGGCAAGAAATTTTAGTAACTGTCCTAAAGTTTTAAGATCACTTTTAACTGAGGCAACGTCGAAAGGGTCATTGAGGGACTTGTGATCTTTCAAACTAGAGGACATCCACTAAAACTTCTCACGTTTCGAGAATTGTGACCGTTTTCTGAAGCAACCGAAGTGGGGTACCCTAGAGGTGCACATGTGCAATGGTGTTTAGTTCAAGTATTTATCTTGCGCATTTAGGTTTGCTAGCGTTTTAATTTCAGTCTTTCCATACATTCCTAGTTACTACTAGCAATTAATATGTACAGAATATAAAGTGCAGAAGTATAAACCTACACTATTACATGGCTTCGGGGAGGGGATTTACAATGTAAAAATTGGGGGAAGAAAAATAAAGAAAGTGGATAAGATCCTGTTAACTATTACATCTAGTGTACAGATAAAATAATATAAAAATATAAAAGAAAACAAATAATGCGTAAAAGCTAAAAGTACGTCTAAAAACCTAGTAAGTAAAAATGAAATAAGAAAATCTTTTTATTGTTCTTTTTTTATTTATTTAAGAAAATAATTAAAATTAAATTAAAAAAAAGTCTAAGTTCTTTTTGGTTTTTGTGTTATGAAAAAAAAATAATTAAAATTACATTAAATCCTAAATTCTAATTTATTTTAAATTAAGAAAATAGTTAAAATTTAATTAATTAATTAGTTAAAGCAATTAATTATTTAATTAAAAAAAGTCTAAGCCTAATAATTTTTTTGTGAGTTTTTTTATTATTTATTTAATTAAATAAATAAAGAAAAAAAAACAAAATAATAAAAAAGAGAAATTAAAACAATACAAAAAAAATGATAAATGGACCTAAGTATGTAAAAGAGACAAGGGGTTACTTATTTGAATTTGTGCTGGGCCCAGATTGTGAAGCCCATGTTGCTTTATGATTTGATGAGATGAGGCTTTGAGGGTGCATGGTGAGCTTTCATACTAGATGCGTCCATCTTGATCAGATGTACATCTGATGGAAATGGTTTGGTGGAGTATGGTGGACAAATGGCCTTGAGGAGCACTGGATCTGCATGAAAGATGTTAGAAAAAGTAAAATGCTGGACCTGCAATTCAAACCCGGGTCATTTCCCTTCTACACGCGTGCCTTTACCAACTGAGTTGCTGAACCATTCGAATTAAATGAAACTACCACTGGATCCTGCAAAATATGTTAGTTCCAACATCTAACGAACCTATCCCCATCGAACTCGCCCCCTGAGCTCAAATATGGGGTTGTTTCAATTTGTGACGGATTACACCCTGAGTTTCGAAATCAGTCTATATCAAAAACCCCTAGCATTAGCATCCTAACATTTGGATGCTGCAACTTACATATCTCATGTTAAATCAATCACGCACAAACAAAGATAACATGAATATGCAATCTAACAAGTTTACATTATTGAATGATAAGAAGGAAATTTTATCGACTAAGGTATTTCGATCTGAGCTTGGGATGACTTGGATTTTGGACTGGAAATTGTATTTCGAGTTTTATAACTTTAGATTTTTTTTTTTTGCAAATTTTCTGTATAATTCCCCTAGGCTCTCTTCCTCTAGCTAATGCTTGCTAATGTGTTCTTTATATAGAGAGGAGGGAGGGGACAAGAAGGCAATGGTTTAAACAACCTCGATTATGTTCTTTAAGAGCCATAAACAAAATATTGTAACTTTGCCAAAGACATGGAATGTTGTCTATTTTTTTTTGAATTTTAAATTAATGTGGACATTAATGGCTTTCGAATGCCTTAAGTCCCCGCCCTTCGACTGAACCTCTTGTACATCCTTCAAATGGGTCTTTAGATGGACCTTTTATCTACCCTTCGAACGGGCCTTTGGTTGCCTCCTTCGAATGGACTTTTTGAGTGTCTTTCATATGTATGCTTTGTGCCCTCTTCGAATGGGCCACTAAGGTATGTCCTTTGAATGGGCTATCACGCATGCTGATGTGTGTACAACTGCTTCAAAAGGGGTCATTGCCCAGTTGAAGCTGGCATAAAGGAAGCCTATGCCTTGTGGATGCTAGCATGAGGCAAGTCAAAGCAAGCGTAAAGGAGGCCATTGCCTAGGCAAAGCTGGCACAAAGGTAGCCAATGCCTTGTGGGTCGAAGGAAATTTTTTTGCTTGGTGGATCAAAAGAAGCGTTTTGCCTAGTGGATCAAAGGAAAATATGAAGGAGTCTTAGCCTTGTGTTCTGAAGGAAAGCTGAAGAGGGGACCTTTTCCTTGTGAATCAAAGACCAGTGAGAGGGGAATTTTGCCTTGTGAATTGAAGGCATGCTGATGGGTCTTTGCCTTGTGAAACCAAAGCAAGCATGAAGAGGCATATGTGCGCTGGTGACAAGCTGAGGGGCCTTTTTCCCACTGGGAGCTTTGTGAACTAGGCTTGATCGAAGGATACTCAACGCCTAATCGAAGCTGGTATGCAAGAGTTCATTGTTGGTGAATCGAAACAAACTTGTAGAGGATTCTTGCTTTGTGCACTGAGGGCATGCACATAGGGAGAATTTGCCTAGTCGAAGCAGGAATTAAGCTTGCTCTAAAGAAATAAAATGCCCAATCGACGCAAGAATTAAGCTTGCATACATGTAGCCATTTCATTGTGAATCTAGCCAGCATGTAAAGCCAATGGTGCAATCGAAGGATGTGTGCAGGAGGCTATTGCCTTGTGCTTGCTGGAATGAAGGAAGTTCCTGCCTTGTGAATCAAAGGCAATCCTGAAGCAACCAATGCGTAGTCGAAAGCCTTGTGATTTGAACTTGATTGAAGGGGGCCCAACACCCAATTGAAGCTTTTGAATTAGGCTTACGTCAAAGGAAGTTTAGCACCCAATCGAAGCTTTCTCAGATGCTAATCGAAGCACCCTGCTCAGATACCAATCAAAGGACATTGCTGAATTGCCAATCGAAAGACACTTTGCTAACATTAAAAAAATTTCATTTTCTTTAGGCAAGTGCTTGTAACCACCCATATAAGAGAAAAAACCTTGGGAAACATGAGAGGTTTTGGGGTACAACAACTTCCCCTATTCAATATTCTTAAACCTGAGGATTTATATTGACTTGTCTGCCTTTCGTGATCTAAAGGTGGAAGATGATTGAAAACTAGAGTGCCCAGAAATTTGCACTCACATGAAATAACATTGTTAGTTAATGATGACGGGAATGGGCTTACATATGCCATTTAGAGAAAATGACAGAGAGTTCTCTGAGATGGGCTTAAAGATGCCATCCAAAGTATATGTTGATTTCACACATGGTCCCTTTAGAGGTTCCTGTTCCTATTGTCTGAGGAGGAATCCATTGGGGAATGTGGGTTTCTGTTGATCTCATGCTTGAGGAAAACTCTATGGGGAATAAAGTCTAGGAGCTTCAGTTGTCCAAGTCTCTGTTGAGGTGTTATATTTGGATAGATGAAAGTTTGCTATTTTCTGGTTGAAATCCAGGCTTCATAGTAATTTGTTGGGGAAAATGGAATTAACTGCTATTTGGATATGTATCAGAATATACCTGTGTAGGGCTGTTTCACCTGGTCGTGTAGATAGTTTTCCTGTCTAGTTTCAGGTATTGATCTACAAGTCAGCTGTTCACAGATAGTTGTCCTGTCTAGTTTCAAGTATTAATCTAGAACTTGAAAATTGTTGGTCGTTGAGATAGTTCTCATGGCTTGTTACAGGTATTAATCTCTGACCTGAGAAAGAAAGATAGTTTTCCTTGCTTGTTATAGGTGTTAATCTTAAATCTCTTCATGTGGATAGTTCTTCTGGCTTGTTACAGGTATTAATCCACCATCAGTCGTCAACAAATAGCTCTCCTGGCTTGTTACAGGTATTAATCCAGAACTTGTTTTTGTTGGTCATTGAGATAGTTCTCCTGACTTGTTACGAGTATTAATCTTTGACCTGAGAAAGAAAGATAATTTTCCGGGCTTTTTACAGATATTAATCTTCAATCTCCTTATGTAGATAGTTTTCCTGGCTTGTTACATGTATTAATCTACAACAGTCGTCCATATATAGTTCTCCTGGCTTGTTACAGGTATTAATCTCTGACCTGAGAAAGAAAGATAACTTTCCTGGCTTGTTACATGTATTAATCTTCAATCTCCTTATGTAGATAGTTTTCCTGGCTTGTTACAGGTATTAATCTACAACGGTCGTCCACAAATAGTCCTCCTGGCTTATTACAGGTAATAATCTAGAACTTGTTTTGCTGGTCATATAGATAGTTTCCCCGTATAGTTTCGGGCAT
This sequence comes from Vicia faba, assembly GCA_948472305.1. Classification (NCBI taxonomy): domain Eukaryota; kingdom Viridiplantae; phylum Streptophyta; class Magnoliopsida; order Fabales; family Fabaceae; genus Vicia; species Vicia faba. Next base: position 235,626 of record CATIWC010001190.1, on the reverse strand, counting down.
TAATCCATGGCCTGCTGTATTTGTTGGTAAACCCGTCTTGTTTCGGCAATTTATACCACTTGGTCGTGCAGATAGTTTCCACGTCTGGTTTCGGGCATTAATCTTTGACCTGATGTAAAAGTTGATAGTGTTTGTCTGTATGCTAATTTAACCTGAAAAGGTAAAATGAGTTTCATGCAATGTCATGATGTATGAATTGCATGATGCTCCCAGAATAAATTATATTGTGATATACGTATTTGTATGCACATGCCATGATGTATGAACATGTAATGCTGTTGTGCAGTATCTTTGTTTGGGAAAATAAATCCCTGACTGCTGCTAAAGAGTACCGGGAAGCTGAATCTCGGACTGCTGTTGGTGAGTGAAGAAAGTGATCCTTCAATTTCCATTGGGGATAATGAATGGAGATAGTTTTATTGGTGATTACCTTTCTCTGTCGTGGATCTTCGACCTCAGTTTGAGAATAATTTTGTCGAGGGGAAGAGTTCTGTTGGAAGATTTCACCAATTTAGAGAAATAAACTCCGCTGGGGGATAAACTTCCGTATCTAGAGAAATAAATTCTACTGGGGATAAGGCTTTTATAAACTACTTGAGATTTATAAAACTCTATTGCGGAAGGTGAACTCCATAAACTGCTTGAGGATTTTGTTGAAATCCTGTTGGGGAATCTTGAGAAGCTTGACGACTTCACTGGGGATTTTTTTGTTGGAGTAGTAATTAGAGATTCTTGATCTGTCAGGGATATGAGTACCCAACACCATTAGGCTGTATGATGAGAACATGGTCGTGACCTTGCAGTAGGATACCTCTGCCTCTATACCTACTGGAGAAAATATTTGTCAGGGAAAACATCTGCAGGGATTTTGTGGATGGCCCTTAGATATTGTCCCGTTACTTAAAGTCATTAGCAACTGTCTTTCTATTTTTAGGTGTATATTTGTAAGCAGTAATCGTATTCAAATGCACATGTTCAAGAATAATCACTGGACGTTTTCGCACACAAAACAGAAAAATAAAAAACAGAAGTTTTGCACTTTCAAAAGAATAATTTTGTATTAACTTGAAATAAGCATTTTTGTACAAGGAGACAGACATCCTAGTAAGATATTGCCGTCATAAGAATGGAAATTATACAAAATAGTATACAAAGAAAAACAACTATGTGAAATAATCCCATTGGGTTCCCATTATGCTATTGCCTTTATGTCCTTGAGCATCTCATCACTTTCGCTGCTTGTCCGAAGCTGATTAGATTGATTAGTACCGCTTGAGCTTAATAGTTGATACTGAAGATTGGCTATAAGGTGATCCAATGGGACATAATTATACACTTTAAATCCCTAACTTTTGCCTAGATCGCCCTTTCGAGTTTTCAGTCCGCCGAGATACTCTTTTTTGCCCAAGCCACCTTTTCAGGTTTTCGAATTGACGGGTTGTTGTACCCCAAAATTTTCCCTCTCACTTATCAAGAATTTTCTCATAAGATCTCCTTGGGCTCAGACTGCACTAGGGTTTGATCAGCTCAAGACACTTCCTTATGCACTGATGACCAAAATTAGGGTTTGAGTTTGCACAAAGATTTTTGAACTTTCTATGCACCATATGGCTTTCATGGGTCATTATGGACCCCCAAGATTACACATGTCAAGTTTCAAGCCTTGGATCACATTTTTTATCAGTCAGTTGAGCAGTTGACCTAAAATCAGTTGTATTGGGAAAAAGTCAACCATTGCCAATTTACAATCAAAATTCATAATTCTTTATCCACATCAACATTTTAAACTCATATGTATCATTTGATCAAGTTTGGACCACAACTCCTCAAGAAATTTGATCAAATCTCTAAAAGGGCAAAATGGTCAAAATTAGGGTTTTAATTGAGAAAGAGCAATTTCTAATTTTTGACCTAGAAAATGGTCAATTGGGTTAAGGCACGATCTCAAGAGTCCAATTTCATCATTTTTACCTAATGACATGGTTCAAAACATTGCCAGTCCCTTGGATTGACATATGAATTTTACAGTCAACTGATCAAAAGTCAACTGTATACTGAAAAGTCAAACTTTGACTTTTTGGTCAAATTCAAGTGCCAAAGATCATAATTCATCAAAACATGTCAAAATATGAAACTTATTCATCAAGAAATCAAAAAGTTAAAATTTCATTTTGAAAAGTCAAAATTTCTAAACTTAGAAATTTTTCTAAGTGTTGGAAATTTCATGTTTTTTCATAACTTTGAACAAAATTTTCACTATGATGCAAGATGATTCAAGAGAAACTTCCAACACGAAAGTTGTAGATCTCCATGTAATATACAAATTTTCTTTACACAACTCCTTCCAAAAGTGCTTGGATCTCAAGTTATGATTTTATGAACATGTGGTCATGAAACTAAACACTTAGTGAAATTTTGCCCTAATTTGGTCAGGATTTTGACCCAACTTCATGGAACTTTTTCATATAGTTCCAAGGGGAATCTTCAAAATCAATTCAAATATGGGTTGTATAGCACATTGCAAGCTTTCCAAAATATCCAAGAACTCCCCGAGATCATTCTTGAGTAGGGAGAATCAAAGAGATGAAGTTAGAGTTTCATTACTTGAATTACAAGTAATTTTTGATGAACACATGAACCAAATCCATGCTAGGCTGCATAATCTTTGTTTTTCAGGCCTCAAAATCGTTTGTCACTCCATAATTAAATGTTTACACAACTGTTAGGGCTTTGATCCAAGCAATTGAGCTATTATCCAAGTTGCATTTTCATTAATAGCACAAAGTTAACATTGCCATTCTTGTAAAGCAAGCTTTTTACATAAAGTCCATTCTTGAGCCTCTAACTTGTTCCCTCTGATCACACTCCATCCACAAAGTCAGAAGCAAGCTTGTTTAAAGCATAACCACTATATGAACCAAGTACAAGGCATGGAAACTTGTTTTGTCAAAAAAATCACATGTTGAACTTAAACATGTAAATTTGAATTCTGATCAACTAGAGCACTCCAAACTTGTTGCTTATAAATAGAGTCACTATTTGTGAGCGAGAGGATGAGTTTTAGCACCCTGAAACACTCCCAAATACCCTCTAGCCAGAAATTTCACAAAAACTCCATTGATACACAATTCTGACCTTAAACTTGTGTCTCCTATTTCCCTCGTGCGTTTTCCCTCAAATTCATTCCTAAAGCTTCCTTACATCAAATACAACTCATCCCCATCCTTATTCCAGAACTGTAACACCATTTACCATAACCTCCATAACCAAAAAACAGAGTCTTCAACTTGACTTCTCCAGGCTATTTCAGCCACTCTTAACTCAAGCAAACCATTGCATTAGCTTCCTAGGGACTTGAGGAAGCTAGCCTGATCATCACCACTTCCTGAAACAAGCTCAAACTCAAAATACGATTTCCAGTTTTGAGGTAAGTTTTCTCAACTTGGAACTCTTCATACATGCATCATCAATAGTTTATTTATGAACAAAACATGTAGATATCATTTCCCTGAAGCTAACCCTGTCCATAGTTTCCATTAATTTTGCTTGAGCTTAGAGAATTTTGAAATTGAATTTTCTGAGATTTTTAGGGTTCAGATTAGGGCCATTAAAATTCATGCTTATCTTTGATCTATAGTTTTAATTCTTTACATTTCTGAAACCGTGAGAAAATTTGCTACAAGTTTCATGTTTATAGTTTTCATTTTTGATAAGAAATGAGCAAGTTACAGTTGGTCTGGCTGGAGGTTGAAGATGAAGTCTTCAGGGAGCGTTTTGCCTTGTATATTTATTGTTTTGCTTATGTTAATGGATGTATAGCCACCCCAATGGTAGAAGCGTGCGCCTGTAATCTTTGGGACCTGGGTTCGAGCCCCAGTGGTACCCTTTTCATTTTTTACATTTTTTTACTTGCTGATTTTTGTGTTTTTGGCAGGCACTGGGCCCCTTTGGGCCTGACTTGTTTTTATTTTTGCTAGCTGACCTCCCTGTTGACTAATGGCACCCCTGACCCAAGTTTATTTATTTATTTATTTATTATTTTATTTCATTTTTATTTTCTTAAATATATTTTCTAAATACTAAAACATCATAAAATGCAAAAAATGATAGATTTATATTTTGACTTAGTTTATTTTATTTTTCCCACAAAATATTTTTATTAACTATACTTTATTTATTTTTTTACTTATTATCTTGTAAATATAATTAAAACTAGGTTATTAGTTATTTTCTTTCATGCTAATTAAAATACATTATTTTTAATCTTAAAAAAGGCCAAAAATATTTTATAATGCTATAAATATTTTCAAGACAAAAATACCAAAAAAACACTTTTCTTAAACTTATTTTCTTTTAATCAATTAATAGAACTAGGGTTTTATTTAAAAAAAATTCTTAATAAATTTATGTTTAATTAATTATTTTCTTTGATTAATTAGGTTAAGAAAAAATCCCTTTCTCTAAAAAATCCAAACAAATATCCATTTACTTCACATTTTACATTTTGTACATTTATTCATTTTGTACATTACTTATTTTAATTCCTTGTACATTAATACCCATTAAATTTGGTTGTAATAGATTAACTAGGTTTACGTTCTTGCAATCCCCATTCAATTTGTACACCCTCTCCCCACAAATGTTGTAATAGCGTAGTAACTTTAAAATTCTGCAATTTATCGCTTTTATATACAAATGCTAGTAATTAGGGTTTGTATGGAAAGACTAAAATCAACACTTAGAAAATCCTAATTCAAGACAAAAACAAGCATGAAAACAATACACTTGCACACAAGCACCCCTAGGGTTATCCCACTTGGTTGCCTTATACAAAATGACCATATTACGCATGTAAGGTATCTTAGCAAAAACAAGCAAATACAAGATCATAGTCCCTCGATGACGCTATCTAAGTTGCCTTTCAAATGATCTTAGTCCCTAAAAGAGAATGCTAAGATACCTTGTAACATTGCTAATCATGGTTATACGATGACCCATACCGGTCCCGTTTACATCCAAAGATAGTGCTGCTTACCAAATCAATGGTAAGACAACAATGTCAAAGGAAAATAAAATGAACAAGAAAGACTTTTGAGTAGGTAGAATGCTCCTAATTACCTGCTCCCTTTCAAAACAAACATCCTTGCTATTTTCAAAACAAACACCTACACTTTCAAACATCTTACAAAATTGAAAATATTTTCAAAAGATCAAACATCTTTGTATACATTCTTACAAACAAGAATCATTACAAAGATTGAATAAACAATGGCCTCTTTACAAAATACTTTCAAAAAACCATACAAAACACAATTTCAAATAAAAAGCAAGTGGTCTAGCAAGTAACTAAGAGCCCATGGAAAACCATGGATGAAAAGGGTGCTAATACCTTCCCTTTCCATAATCTATCCCCCGAACTCAAGAAACAATCTCAAAGGTCTTTTCTGTGCTTTTTCACCTTTCCTTTTGGATAAAAGAAAAGTCGGTGGCGACTCTTGCTAACCACAACATTTGCAATCAAATGCATAACCTTCAAGTCAGTTCTCCAACCGTCACACGGGTGTACAAATTTTTTATGTATATCCCTAATTTTTTCCTAGGCAAGTCGACCTAGCGGGTCTTTGTTTATGCGTAGTATCTTTTAACTATGTTCACGTTTACCGGGTGTATATGGTGTCACCGTCCATAGTGGTTAGGATCATGGCTCCACCAGAAAATATGTTCTTGATTACAAATGGCCCTTCGTATGTGGGAGTCCATTTTCCTATGGGATCACCTTGCGGTAGTATGATGCGTTTGATTACCAAGTCACGAGCCTGATATAACTGACATATGACCTTCTTATTAAAATCTTTGATCATACATTTTTTCTACATCTGACCATGGCAGACATCCGCGAGCCTCTTCTCGTCAATCAGGTTTAACTGGTCAAGTCGAGTCTGGACCCATTCGTCCTCACTCAGACCTACATCCTTCATGATTCTCAAGGAAGGGATCTGGACTTCAATGGAGTTTCCCCTGTTGATATGCGCATCATGGTGCGATAACCATAAAGAGAAAATGGTAACATATCATGCCAATATTTATATGTCACTGTCATCTTCTGTATGATTCTCTTGATGTTTTTGTTAGCAGCTTCTACAGCGCCATTCATCTTCGGCTGGTAGGGAGAAGAGTTATGATGCCGAATCTTGAATTGCGTGCAAAGCTCGGTGATCATAGTGTTGTTGAGATTGGTACCATTATCTGTAACGATTCTTTTTGGAATACCGTATCGACAAATAATGTTATGTTTGATGAATCGGGCCACAACGTTCTTGGTGACAGAAGCGAAGGAAGTTGCCTCGACCCACTTCGTGAAGTAATCAATGGCAACCAGGATGAAGCGGTGCCCATTAGAAGCTGTCGGTCTAATTTCTCCAATCATGTCAATGCCCCACATTGAGAATGGCCAAGGAGCAGTCAAGACGTTTAGAGGAACTGGAGGCACATGTATCTTGTCAGCATAGATCTGGCATTTGTGACAAGTCTGCGAATACCGATAATAGTCGGTTTCCATGGTGGACCAGTAGTATCCTTCCCGTAGGATCTTTTTAGCCATTGAATATCCACTGGAATGAGTGCCAAAGGTACCCTTATGTAAGTCATCCATAATCCTTTCTGACTCACTCTTGTCTACACACTGAAGCAAGGTAGAGTCGTGGTTGCGCTTGTAAAGGATCCCGTTACTGAGAAAGAACTTAGCAGAGAACCTTCTTAGGAACTTCCTATCATTGACCGAAGCTCCCTCAGGATACTCTTGGAGTTCGAGATATCTTTTGATTTCGTGGAACCAAGGCTTGTCCACTACTTCTTTAGTACCAATCTTGTAATAGTATACTGGCTCGTCCATCCTCTCAATGGTGGTCTGTGGAGCTTCATTATCCCACCTGACCTTGAACATGGATGACATAGTAGCGAGCGCGTCTGCTAGTTGATTTGCCTCTCGTGGAAAATGCTCAAAATTGATTTCTTCAAAGTATGGGATTAGTGTAACCACATGCTCTTTGTACGGGGTGAGATTAGGCTGCTTCATGTCCCATTCTCCTTTGATCTGATGGGTTACTAGAGATAAGTCTCCAAATACACTCAAGAATTTGATCCTTAAGTCGATAGCAGCTTTGAGACCCATGATACATGCTTTATACTCAGCCATATTGTTGGTACAATTGAAACATAACCTGGAAGTGAAAGGAGTATGACAGCCTTCAGGAGATATGATCACATCGCCGATGCCATTGCCAAGAGCGTTGGAAGCTCCGTCAAAAACCATAGTCCATAGGGATCCTTTTTCAGGTCCTTCATCCGGTCCAGGTTCTTCTCAATCAGTTACTAACATGATGTTCTCGTCCGGGAATTCAAAATTCATGGATTGGTAGTCTTCCACAGCCTGATGAGCCAAATTATCAGCTAGTACACTTCCCTTAATTGCTTTCTGGGTTGTATATTGAATGTCGTATTCGGTCAGGATCATTTGCCATCTTGCTATTCTTCCGGAGAGAGCGGGCTTCTCAAAGATGTACTTGATAAGATCCATTTTAGATATCAACAAGGTAGTGTGAGTCAACATATACTGTCTTAGTCGGCGAGCAGCCCATGCCAAAGTGCATCAAGTTTTCTCGAGCTGTGAGTATCTTGTTTCACAGTCCGTAAACTTTTTGCTAATATAGTATATTGCATGCTCTTTTCTACTAGACTCGTCATGCTGCCCCAGATCACACCTCATTGAGTTCTCTAATATTGTTAAGACATTGATTAGAGGTCTTCCTTCAACTGGTGACATCAAAATTGGAGGCTATGATACGGTGGCAGAACCGAATGTTTATATACTGGTTTTTGCGTTTTTTGTTTGCAAATGTTGCGGTAAGCAAGAGTCGCCACCGACTTTTCTTTTATCTAAATTAAGGAAAGGGTGAAAAGAATAGAAAAAGACCTTTTCGAGAGTTTTCTGAGTAAGGGGGGTAGATTATGGAAAGGGAAGGTGTTAGCACCCTTTCTATCAGTGGTTTTCCAAGACCTCTTAGAGGTTTGCTCATTTTGAAATACCTTTATGCTTTGTGTGTTTGAAAATCTTTTGAAATGCCTTAGTGCGGTGATTTTCTTTAAGTTTGACTCTTGTATCAGTCCTCAAGAGTGTCAACAAACAAATGTTTTAAAAATAGTTTTTGAAAAGTAGTATTTGTGTAAGTGCAAAAAGTATTTTTGAGAAAACTTTTAACAACTATCTACTTTGTTACTCGAAAAGGGTCGTTCTTTTCCTATTTTCCTTTAGACAGTGCTATCCTACTATTAGTGAGTAGGTAGCCTTGTCGTTGGATGTTTTGAGGGACAATTGGAGGGACGTTACAATCACGAAGGCAACTTGTGGAGACGATTTAGCGATTCTGTTTTAGGGACTAGATCATTTACCGAGAAGGCAACTGTTGGGTCATCGAGGGACTATGATATTTTTTTTACGGGTCTTTGCTTAAGTGTTCCTGCCTCACGACTGTTTTATTGAAGGCAACCAAAGTGGGCATACCTTAGAGATGTATATGTGTAAGTGTGTTATATTCAGTTATTTTTGTCTTTTTATTAGGTTTAGCTAATGTTTTAATTTACAGTCTTTCCATACACGCCTATTTACTAGTAATTATATACAAACATATAAGAAAATACAAAGCGAGAAGTACAGGTTCCTACGCTATTACAGGGATTCAGGGAAATTACATGAAAGAGGTGCAAAATAAAGTGCGGAATTAAAAGTACAGAAATTTAAATCCTAAACTATTACAACCGGTAGACAATTACAATAATCTAAAAACGTAAAAATAAATGAACGCGCGCATGAATTGAAAATACGTCTAAAATTCTAAGTGAAAGGAATTCTTTTTGTTTGTTTTGTTTTATTTTTTGAGAAAAAATGTTAAAGTAATTAATAGTTGATTAACAAAATTAGTTTTAATAAAAAAGACTAGAGCCTAATTTTTTGTGATCTTTTGATTTGATGTTTTCTTTGAGGTGGAAAACCATTAAGAGAAAATAAATAAAACGAAAAGTAAAAATACACAAAAAAGTCCTTCGATCTAGGGAAGGGGATTGCCCTTCGATCCTGGGAAAGGGAATGCCCTTCGATCCAGGAAGGAGATGTCTCCTTCGATCCAGAAGGGAGCTGCCTTCTTCGACCTAGGAGGGTAATGTCTTTCGATCTAGAGGGCAGTGTCTTTTGATCCAGGGGGAAAATGGGAAGCTTCGATCTGGAGAAGGTGTCTCCTTCGATCTGGGGTACTGGATCTGCAAGGGATTCGTTAGAAAGAAAAAGAAAATAAAACAAAGTCATGGGCTTGAATCGAAGCTGGTCCCGGATTCGACAGCCTGTCTGTTTTGAAGCCCCACAATATTTTGTTGGGGAAAGCCTGAGAAATTATTTCCTGCAACATAAATACACATTAGAGATCCAGGGGGGACTTTACCCCCTGATTTGAATCCCTCCCCAATTCGAATCTCTCTCCAACTCGAATCTGGGTTTGCCTGGCCTGGGACGTCCCAGATGAGATTCGAAGAAAAAAAACTCAGATCGTGTCCTGGTGATGACACGATCTCATCCCTGTGCTTCAGCTTGCATGCAACACAAATATTGTAAAATAACAAGAGTATATGTGCAATGTATATCTAAATGGTATGAAGATGCAGTTTTGGTTCTGCAAACACTTACCAATCGAAAGCATTTGTGGAAACGTCTGCTTGGGGATTGGTGTGGACTCCTGGAGAGGGAACATGTAAAAGGTGTTTCGATTGGGAGGCTTTTGGGATTTTTGAGAAACGTGTGTCTGTAGTATCTTTGTGTGCAGTATGTATGCCTAGTGCAATACGTGTGATCTTCTCTTTTTCGTCCCCCCCGACACTGCGTCCTTAGCCTTGTATTTATAGGAGTGTGATGGTGCATAGTAACGGAAAGAGACAGCCATTTAACTAGGCCTTTAAATCCATGAGACAAGAATCAGACATATTAAAAGATTTCCTTTGTGACATATCCATGCCTCTTTTGAAATTTTGGATGAACCTGGACACCGTTTGATTTTCGAATGCCCTCTTGATGGCCTCCTTCGAATGGCCTCGAATGAGTTCTTTAGAATTTTTGTACTGGCGTCCAATTCAAAAGACCATTTGTCTAAATGCCAATCGAAGGACAAAACTAACATGCCTGTCAAAGCTGCCCTGGTTTGAGATGCTAAATGGAAGAATCCCTTACCATTCCAATCAAAAGACATGGCCCGGGGTGCCAAACAAAAGGTCTTTTAGAATGCCAATTGAAGGCCTTGACATAATGCCAATCGAAAGGCTTTTCATAAGGCTAATCGAAAGGCCTTGTACCCATATCAGTTGAATAATTTTTTGAGTTCCAATCGAAAGGCCTTGTGACATGCCAATCGAAGGGCATTGTCCATGCCAATCGAAAGGCTCCTTCAGAATACCAATCGAAGGGTCTTTCAGAATGCCAATCAAATGGTACTTAAAACAACACTGGAACATTTTCTTTTTCCTTAGGTAAGGTGTTTTACCCCAAAATTTTCCCTCTCATTTCTCAATTAATATCTCACAAGATCTCCTTTGGATTCAAGACTGCACTAAGGTTGATCAGCTCAAGACATCTCCTCAAGCACTGATGACTGAAAATTAAGGTTTGAGTTTGCACAAGGACAAATTGACTTTTAATGCCCCATTTTACTTTCATGGATCATTTTGGACTCTCAAGAGTTCTCACGTCAAGTTTCAGGTCTTGGATCGCATTTTTGCTCAGTCAATTGATAAGATGACCTAAAATCAGTCGTATTGGTGAAAAAGTCAACTATAGCACAAAAAGTCAAACTTTGACTTTTTGGTCAACATTAAGTTTCAAATATCACAATTCATCAAGATATTCAAAAATATCAAGCTTAATCATCAAGAAGTTAAGAAAGTCAAAAGTCAACTTGAAAAGTCAAAATTCCCAAGATTTAGAATTTTTCTAAGTATTTTTACACATGATAATTTCACCACTTCATGCCAATTTTTCACCATGATGCAAGATGATTCAAGGAAAGCCTCCAACATAAAAGTTGTAGATCTCAATGAGATCTAAAACATAGTAGCGCAAGACTTTTTCTAGAAATGTTTGGATTTTGAGTTATAAATTCATGAAGTCATGGCATTTTTGAATAAACACTTAGAGAATTTTTCAGCAGGTTTGGATAGGTTTTTATCCTAACTTCTTAGCCAACTTCCATCAAGTTCCAGTTTGATTTGACAAAAGTGGTCAAAATGAAAGTTATAGAGGATATTTCAAGCTTTACAAAACATCCAAGAGCATGAATTTATCATACTTTAGCTAGGAGATTCAAGGGCATGAAGTTGGGCATCCACCCTTGATTTGCAAGTCATTCTATTGAATAACACACAACAAAACCCTTATGCTATGCGGCATAATCTCATGTTGTAGGCCTTCTTGCTTGCAAATCTCTACATAATTTAATGTTTACACCCAATTTTGAGCTATTACCCAAGTGTTTAAGCCATTGTCCAAAGGATCTTTCCATTTATGGCATAAAGGCACCATTGCTATTCTTGAAAAGCAAGCTTTTTGCACAAAACTTGTCTTGAGCCCATACTTTGTTTGTTTCTGATTTTACTCCACCATAAAACATGGGAATCAACCCCTCTAAACCAGCAACTTTGGTACTTTATCTTGGAACCATGGAGTACTTGACATAGTTTGATACTTACATCCCAACCAAACCATAACATGTTGTCTTGTAAACCTATTCAGCCTTTGTTCCCAAGTCCTTTGACTATAAATAGAAGGAGCATTTGCAAAAAAAAGAGAGGATAAAAAAATGGAGAAAGAAAACCGGAAGTTTCATTGACAAACTCTGATAACTGAAAAAGGTCATAACAGTCCACAAGGCAACACCTCAAGCTCAAAACATAAGTTCTAGTTACAAGGTAAGTCTCCTTAACTTTAAACTCTTCATTTCAATCATCATAATTTGGTTCATTTTTTAGGCTAAAATGCAGTGACCTTTGAAGAAAAGGTTTGTAAAAAATCATGAACAATTGCCAAGATTGAGTGAAAAGTTTTCCATGAAATAGTATCATGAATAGGCAGGTGTAAGGCTGCTATTTTTCAAAACCATACAGCAGGAAATCAATTGCACCCTTCATGCAAATCGATTGCACGGGGTTCCAGTGGCCAGATTTCCAAATATTTTGAGTGTGTAATCGATTGCACAACCATGCAAATCGATTTCACGGGGTTCCAGTAGCCAGATTTCCAAATATTTTGAGTGTACAATCGATTGCACAACCATGCAAATCAATTTCACTAGAAGGCAGTAGCCAATGTTTTGAAAAACTGAAGCATGCAATCGATTGCACTGACATGCAAATCGATTGCACTCAAATAAAAATTGAATTTTTGCTTTGAAAAAAACTTGAATAAAGAGTTGGACAATATAAAATGTTTCTTTTGACCATTGAGCATCTATATCTTAAGTTCAAGGTAAGTATTATCATTATACCTTGAAATTTGTTAAGGGCTTGAACCAAAGACTTCATCCAAAGAGGCTTTTAGCTTGATCAATAATTTTGCCTTCTTTATCAATCATGATTTGTATTCATAAAAAAAAAGTGCATTCGAGAAGCTTGATTTTACGGCATGTGTCGACACATAATGATCCAAAATGTTTTCTTTTCCTTTCATTTTTCTTTATTTTTACATGCTTCATATATTTTCTTCATGGCTATTCAATATGGTTGTAATATATAATTAGGACTTTAATTTCTTGCAATCCCCATTTGTAAATTTGTACACCCCATCCCCAAATGATTGTAATAGCGTAGGATATTTACTTTCCGCAATTTATCGCTTCATATATAACATGTTAATAATTAAGGTTTGTATGTCAAGATAAAACCAATCAAATAGAAAGCCCTAATTCAAGACAAAATCAAGCATGAAAATGACACACTTGCACACAAACACCCCTAGGGTTACTCCACTTGGTTGCCTTGAACAAAAATGGCCATATTACGCATGTAAGGTATCTTAGCAAAAAAAACAAAAAAAAAAAACAAGATCATAGTCCCTCGATGACACTATTCAAAGTTGCCTTACAAAAAATGATCTTAGTCCCTCAAAATGCTAAGATACTTTGCAACATTGCTAATCATGGTTATACGATGACCCACGTTCGTCCCGTTTAATCCAAAGATAGGGTTGCTTACCAAATCAATGGTAAGACAACAATATCAAAGGAAAAGAAAATGAACAAGAAAAACATTTGAGTAGGTAGATTACTTTTGGTTACTTGCTCCATTTCAAACAGATATCCTTGCTATTTTCAAAAACAAACACACACATTTCAAAACATCTTACAAACTTGAAAATATTTTCAAAAAGACAAACATCTTTGTATACATTCTTACGAACGAGAATCATTACAAATATTGCCTAAACAATGGCCTCTTTTACAAAATACTTTCAAAACCACACAAAGCACAATTTCAAACAAAAGCAAGTGATCTATCAAGTAACTAAGAGCCCATGGAAAACCATATATGAAAAGGGTGCTAATACCTTCCCTTTTCATAATCTGTCCCCCGAACTCAAGAAACAATCTCAAAGGTCTTTCCTGTGCTTTTTTACCTTTCCTTTTGGATAAAAGAAAAGTCGGTGGCGACTCTTGCTAACCGTAACATTTGCGATAAAACGCAAAACACTCAAAGTCAGTTCTCCCACCGTATCACACAAGGGTTTGTGGTTAACCATGTAGTGGGAAGACCTTGGAAAACACGAGAGGGAAAATTTTAGGGTACAACAGTTGCCCCTGTTCAATCTTCTTAAACTTGATGATGTAGATTGGATGGTCTGCCTTTCGTGATCTGAAGGTGGAAGATGATTGAACACTAGAGTGCCCATAAATTTGCACTCGTCTGAGACGATACTTGACTGTGTAGATAGTATTGGGAATGGGCTTATAGATTCCATTTAGAAAAGATGACGGAAGATCGTCGGAGATGGGCTTAAAGATGCCATTAGAACATGGCAGAGAGTCTTCAGAGATGGGCTTAAAGATGCCATCCAGAACAATGATGATTTCATGAGATATTCCTTTGTGGGAATTCCTTCTCTTGCTGTTAGAGAGGACTCCACTGAGGAATGCTGGTCTATGTCTTGGAACATAGAGTTTTAGGAGCTTCAGTTGTCCGTTACTCTACTGGGGAGTCATCGCTTGATTTGAGAGACAAAAGTGAACTGCTATTTGGTCAGGATCCAGGCTTTACAGTGGCTTGCTAAGGATAATAAGGCCGACTGCCGTCTGGTCGTATTCTAGGCTTCTCAGTGATTTTTTAAGGAAACGTGAAATTAACCGCTATCTGGTTGGACTCCAGGCTTTGCAGTATATTCAACCAAAGAAGGTCTTTTGAGAACATCTTTCTGAGGAAAATGCTGAAATAGCCCTTCATCAGACGTAGCTTTTGAGAAGACTACCAGGTCATGTAAGAAGTTAATGGTGTTTGTTGATTTAATCTTTCCTGAAAAAGGTAAAGAGTTAGTCATATGCATTGCCATGATGTATGAAATGCATTGTGTAATGGTGTTCTCAAAATAAATGAGATTGAGATGTATGCATTTGTACTACAGATGCTATGACATTTGTAGAATGATGTATGAATGCAATGTATGAACGTATTAGATGTTCTATTGTAGTATTGTTGAACTAGGGAAAAGAATGTAGGTCTTCAAATATGTTGAAGTTAAAATGTCGGGGGATGATCTTCCGTTGTTAGAGAAATAAACTCTGCTGGGGAAGGAAAGCTCTGTGAACTGAACTGTTGCTAGAAGATAGTCTGGAATAAGTATCAGGATGATATCCGTCTCTGGATCGTACCTAAACCGTTTCTAGAAGATGATTTGAATAAGTATCAGGATGATATCCTTCTCTGGATCGTACCTGAACTGTTGCTAGAAGAGGATCTGAATAAGTATCAGGATGATATCCGTCTCTGGGTCATACATGAACTGTTGCTAGAAGATAGTATGAAATAAGTATCAGGATGACATCCGTTTTTGGATCATACCTGAACCGTTTCTAGATGAGAATCTGGAGTAAGTGTCAGGATGACATCTGTCTTTGGATCGTACCTGAACCGTTTCTAGATGAGAATCTGGAGTAAGTGTCAGGATGACATTCATACTTGGATCGTACCTGAACCATTTCTAGATGAGAATCTTGAGTAAGTGTCAGGATGAAATCCGTACTTGGATCGTACCTGAACCGTTTCTAGATGAGAATCTGGAGTAAGTGACAGGATGACATCCGTATTTGGGTCGTACCTGAACCATTTCTAGATGAGAGTCTGGAGTAAGTGTCAGGATGACATCCGTATTTGGATCATACCTGAACCATTTCTAGATGAGAATCTGGAGTAAGTGTCAGGATGACATCCGTCTTTGGATCGTACCTAAACCGTTTCTATATGAGAATCTGGAGTAAGTGTTAGGATGACATCCGTATTTGGATCGTACCTAAACCATTTCTAGATGAGAGTCTGGAGTAAGTGTCAGGATGACATCCGTATTTGGATCGTACATGAACCGTTTCTAGATGAGAATTTGGAGTAAGTGTCAGGATGACATCCATTCTTGGATCGTACCTGAACCGTTTCTAGATGAGAATATGGAGTAAGTGTCAGGATGACATCCGTATTTGGATTATACCTGAATCGTTTCTAGATGAGAATCTGGAGTAAGTGTTAGGATGACATCCATTCTTGGATCGTACCTGAACTGTTTCTAGATGAGAATCTAGAGTAAGTGTCAGGATGACATCCGTTCTTGGATCGTACTTGAACCGTTTATAGATGAGAATCTGGAGTAAGTGTCAGGATGACACCCGTCTTTGGATTGTACCTGAACTGTTTCTAGATGAGAATCTGCTTTATTCAGAATGTTTCCGTTGGGGAAGGGAAACTCTGTAATCCTCTTGGGGAATCCCGAGAAGCTTGGCGACTTTATTGGGGAATTTTCGTTGAAGCAATAATTTGGAGATTTGGCTCTGCCGAGGGTATGAGAACACCTGACATCAATAGGTTGTAAGCTCAGAATATGGCGGTGACCTTGTAGTAGAATGCCCCTGTCTCGATACCTGTTGTAGAAAATATCAACCAAGGATTTTGTAAATGGTTTGACTATTATCCTGACTTTTGGAGTCCTTGGTGAATACAGATCAGGGTAATAAACCTTCTACTTATTAGACAAGTGACGAGATGACGGGACGTAGTCGTACACTTTAATCCCAAACTTTTTCCTGGACTGTCTTTTCATATTTTCAGTCCACCAGGATACCCTTTTTTGCCCAAGCCGCCTTTTCAGGTTTTCGACTTGCCGGGTGTACAGATTTTTTTTATCCCTAATTTTTTCCTGAACCCTTTTGGTTTGCTGGGATGCCATTAGTTTTTCCTAGGACAGTCAACCTAGCGGGTCTTTGTTCATGCGTAGTGTTTTCCGACTATGTCCATGTTCACCGGGTATGGAGAATTGTCACTGTCCATAGTAGTAAGTGTTGCTACACTTCCAGAAGATGTTTGTTTTATCGTAAAAGATTCGTTGTTGGAATTCATGCCCAATGCCCCAAGTGATTCAGATGGAGATCTGCCCATGGCTATTTGGCATCTTTGAGAGATTCCTTGAATCTTGACTTGACTTCCCCAGATCAACTGGACACCATGATATGCCCCTTGATTATGAAAGGCCTATCACTGGAATGTCTTTCCATATGAGGTGATTCTATCCACTAAGGGGATTTATGTTCATCGAATATCCGTCGTGCGAATTTCTCTACTATTGAACAAATAGTCATATGCAAACAATGGTATTCGAAGAATGCAAAGCTTATGTCTGTCTTGAAGTTTGAAAATTCATTTTTTAGTAAAACAAACAAATTTTGTAAATGTGTGATGTCCGCTCAGGATTTATAGTGAACCCTACAGGAGTCAGGATACCTTTTATAACAATATGCTTTCGAACTAACCCATGCTTCAGCTAGGACTTTTAAGGGTTATAACGTGGCCTGGTTCATAATTTAAGAAACAAAGGATAAAGGCTCAAATTTTATTTGTACCCACCCGCTCTCCGTGATTTTCTTCAGTCCTATGCTCAGTTAATTGTGCGTTTAGATCCCAATTGAGTCTGGAATATTTGCTCTGATACTTGGTGATGGTTCAGAAATTGAACGTTTGTTTGAGAAGGCAGTAATTTTTGTAACCTTTTCTTTTGTTGAGGATTTGTAGGACCTCTTTTTTTATTATTATCCCTGCTTTTTCCTGAACTATTTCTTTTGCGATTACAGTCAACGGGATGCCCCAGTTTTTCTTAAGTCTCCTTCATAGGTTTTGACTTAGTGGGATTTTCTTTTGAGAAATAATGATTTCCTGCTTTGATGATTATGCGGAACCATCACCATCTTTTGAAATGTATCTCCTACACTATTTCTCGTGTATGGAGGATGAGCTTGCGACTGAATGCACCTCTAAATTAACTGAGAAAGCTACCCTGTCCCAGGTTATCATTAAGGGTTTTAATTTGTATGAAAAGAAAAACTCCTATTTATTAGGCTCAAAGGGGTTGACTAGGGATTATCTTCCTTATAACTCCACTATTTAAGATTTGAAACAACGCCTGTACATCGTCAGCAGGGTCTGTTCAAAAGTATACTGTAAAGACTATGGCGTCGTTTTCGTCATCCTCCCTCTAAAGGCTTAGAGCTTTTGATCGAGAGTTGAATATCACAAAAGGAAAGCAATTTAAATATAGTGAATACGAATGAATTGATTCAAAACAGACATATGCAATGCATTGATAAAGTAACAAAGTTTGACATGAAAAAATGTTCGTACAATCAAAAGAAAGTTACAAATTGAAAATTCTAATGAAAAAAAACTTCTTCGTCTGATCTTGTCACTTCAGACGGCGTGTCTTTGGGGGACGGAAGAAGAATTCAGTCTGAACATCCTGTGTGAACTCCAACGCTCCTTCATCAATTAGGTCTTGAATCTTGTTCTTTAATGCCCAACAGTGGTCAGTGTCGTGCCCACGACTGTTGGAGTGATACATGCATCTTTAATTATGCTTGTAGTGAGGAGAAAAAGTATTAGGTTTTTGAGGAGGCTCCCTTAATACAACCAACTTGGCTTCCAATACCTGATGCAATGCTTGAGTCAAGGACATGTTGATTTTGGTGAATTACCTCTCGGGCTTGTCTTGCTTTTGCTGATTACCCTGTTGTGGTTGGCGAGGTCATTGTTGAACCCTTGGCATAATAGCCGTTTGGAAAGGCCTACTCTCCAAGATAACTTTTTGTCCCATCAGGGGTTGATGAATGACTTGATTCCCCGCCTCGACTATTTTCCTCATACGGTTGAATCCGTCTTGATGAAGCTTGTTGACAATGCCTCTTAGCTCTTCTTGTCCCTGGGCTAGGCCTTGGATAAGAGCCATTTTCCCCAACATCTGGGTTCTTATTGCTTCTACCTAAGCTTGCAGTTGTTCCAATTGTTCATCCTTATCGTTGTCAGGATGTTTCTTGGTCAGATTCTCGACGAGGAATGTTTTCAATTCTTCTTGCCCCTTGGCTAGACTCATGAACATTTCTTTGAATTGAGCATCTTGAGTTTGGAGATCTCAGTTGTCTTATTTGAGATCCATTGCTGAAATAAACGGCAAGAACATGAGAGACCTGTACTGGAGACTACCTGTTATGTAATGACATGTATGATATGTAAATGTTTTCAAGGATCTCGCGGGGTAAACAAGAAGATGTCAGCAGTTGAAGTTTATAGCTTTGATTGAATAACTTTGTATCATTAAGTGTCCTTCTACGAGAGTCAATCTCACCATATCAAGTGGTTCATAGCCCCTGATTCAAGTTATCGTGTTTTGATCTTTTGACAGCATTGGCTAGAGGAAAATAAATCCCCTTGCCCCTTGCTAGACATCTGGTTCATCATAACCTTCACCACAGGCCCTTGAGATCCTTAAAATGGTTAAGGAAATGTTATGGTATGATGTTATGATGTGTATGCTATGCGTTAAGCAAAAGTGTAAGGTGATGTAAGCAAGTAAACACTGCAAGAAATCCAAGTTATTGGATAATGACTGTACCGACTGTTAATATTGGTTTTTACGTTTGTGTTCGCAAATGTCGCGGTAAGCAAGAGTCGCCACTGTCTTTTCTTTTCTCCAACAAAGGGAAGGGTGAAAAGAATAGAAAAAGACCTTTTCGAGAGTTTTCTGAGTAAGGGGGGTAGATTAGGGAAAGGGAAGGTGTTAGCACCCTTTCCATCTGTGGTTTTCCACGGGCTCTTAGAGGTTTGATCATTTTAAAAATACCTTTGTGCTTTGTGTTTGAAAATGTTTTAAAAAACGCCTTAGTGCGGCGATTTGCTTTGCATTTAACTCTTGTATCAGTATTCAAGAGTGTTAAAAAAGCAAAATTTTTTTGAAATTTGTTTTTGAAAAGTAGTATTTGTGTAAGTGCAAAAAGTATTTTTGAGAAAACTTCTAACAACTATCTACTTTGTTACTCGAAAAGGGTTGTTCTTTTCCTCTTTTCCTTTAGACAGTGCTATCCTACTATTAGTGAGTAGGTAGCCTTGTCGTTGGATGTTTTAAGGAACAATTGGAGGGACGTTACAGTCACGAAGGCAACTTGTGGAGACGATTTAGCGATTCTGTTTTAGGGACTAGATCATTTATCGAGAAGGCAACTGTTGGGTCATCGAGGGACTATGATCTTTTGTTTTTACGGGTCTTTGCTAAAGTGTTCCTGCCTCATGACTATTTTATTAAAGGCAACCAAAGTGGGCGTACCTTAGAGGTGTATATGTGCAAGTGTGTTATATTCAGTTATTTTTTGTCTTTTTATTAGGTTTAGCTAACATTTTAATTTACAATCTTTCCATACACGCCTATTTACTAGCAATTATATACAAGCGTATAAGAAAATACAAAGCGAGAAGTACAAGTTCCTATGCTATTACAGGGCTTCAGGGCAATTACATAAAAGAGGTGCAAAATAAAGTGCGGAATTAAAAGTACGAAAATTTAAATCCTAAACTATTACAACCGGTAGACAATTACAATAATCTAAAAATGTAAAAATAAACTAACGCGCCCATGAATTGAAAATACATCTAAAATCCTAAGTGAAAGGAATTCTTTTTGTTAGTTTTGTTTTATTTTTTGAGAAAAAAATGTTAAAGTAATTAATAGTTGATTAACAAAATTAGTTTTAATAAAAAAGACTAGAACCTAACTTTTTGTGATCTTTTGATTTGATGTTTACTTTGAGGTGGAAAACCATTAAGAGAAAATAAATAAAACGAAAAGTAAAAATACATAAAAAGTCCTTCGATCAAGGGAAGGGGATTTCCCTTCAATCTTGGGAAAGGGAATGCCCTTCCATCCAGGAAGGAGATGTCTCCTTCGATCCAGAAGGGAGATGCCTTCTTCGATCCAGGAGGGCAATGTCTTTCGATCCAGATGGCAGTGTCTTTTGATCCATGGGGAAAATAGGCGGCTTCGATCGAGAGAAGGTGTCTCCTCCGATCTGGGGTACTGGATCTGCAAGGAATTCATTAGAAAAAAGAAAATAAAATAAAATCCTGGGCTTGAATCGAAGCTGGTCCCGGATTCGACATCCTGGCTGTTTTGAAGCCCTATAATATTTTGTTGGGGAAAGCCTGAGAAATTGTTTCCTGCAACATAAATACACATTAGAGATCCAGGGGGACTTTACCCCCTAATTTGAATCCCTCCTAATTTTAATCTCTCTCCAATTCGAATATGAGTTTGCTTGGCCTAGGACGTCCCATATGAGATTCGAAGAAAAAAAACTCAGATCGTGTCCTGGTGATGACACGATCTCATCCCTGTGCTTCAGCTTGCATGCAACACAAATATTGGAAAATAATAAGAGTATATGTGCAATGTATATCTAAATGGTATGAAGGTGCAGTTTTGGTTCTGCCAACCCTTAACAATCAAAAGTGTTTGTGGAAACGTCTGCTTGTGGGTTGGTGTGGACTCCTAGAGAGGGAACCTTCAAAAGGTGTTTTGATTGGGAGGCTTTTGGGATTTTTGAGCAACGTGTGTCTGTAGTCTCTTCGTGTGCATTATGTATGCCTGGTGCAATACGTGTGATCTTTTCTTTTTCGTCCACCCGACACTGTGTCCTTGGCCTTGTATTTATAAGAGTGTGATGTCGCATAGTAACGGCAATAGACATCCATTTAACTAGGCCTTTAAACCCATGAGACAAGAATCAAACATATTAAAAGATTTCCTTTTTGACATATCCATGCCTCTTTTGAAATTTTGGATGAACTTGGACACCTTTTGACTTTTGAATGCCCTCTTGATGGCCTCCTTCGAATGGCCTCGAATGAGTTCTTTGAATGGTCCTTGGCCTTGATTGATCTTTTGAATTTTTGTACTAGCGTCCCATTCGAAAGACCATTTGTCCAAATGCCAATCGAAGGACACAATTGACATACCTGTCGAAGCTTCCCTGGTTTGAGATGCTAAATTGAAGAATCTCTTACCATGCCAATCGAAAGACTTGGCCCGGGGTGCCAAACGAAAGGTCTATCAGAATGCCAATCAAAGGCCTTGACATAATGCCAATCGAAAGGCTTGTCATGAGGCCAATCGAAGCATTTTTTGAGTGCCAATCGAAAGGCCTTGTGACATGCCAATCGAAGAGCGTTGTCTATGCCGATCGAAAGGCTTCTTCAGAATACAAATCGAAGGGTCTTTTAGAATGCCAATCGAAAGGTACTTAAAACAACACTAAAAAAATTTCTTTTTCCTTAGGCAAGGGTTTATGGTCAACCATGTAGGGGGAAGACCTTGGAAAACACGAGAGGGAAAATTTTGGGGTACAACAGAGGCTCTTGGAGATATTCTTTGATTTTATCAAAGGCATACTTGCAATCGTCATTCCACTTTACTGCTTGATATTTCTTCAGTAATTTGAAGATTGACTCACAAGTAGCGGTCAGATGTGAAATGAATCTGGAAATGTAGTTCAGACGTCCCAAGAATCCCCTAACCTCCTTCTCAGTGCGAGGAGTTGGCATTTCTTGTATAGCTTTAACCTTTGCAGGGTCTACTTCAATGCATTTGCTGCTGACAATGAAACCTAAAAGCTTACCAGATCTTACTCCAAAGGTGCACTTATTCGGGTTTAGCCTCAGTTTATATTTTTTCATCCTATCAAATAGCTTATATAGGTGATCAAGGTGCTCCTCTTCAGTCTGAGACCTAGCTACCATATCATCAACGTAGACCTCTATTTCATGATGGATCATATCACGAAACAAAGTTGCCATGGCACGTTGATAGGTTGCCCCGGCGTTCTTAAGTCCAAATGGCATAACTTTGTAACAGAAGGTGCCCCACTGTGTAACAAAAGTCGTCTTCTCCATGTCTTCAGGTGCCATTTTGATCTGATTGTATCCGAAGAAATCATCCATGAAGGAGAATACCTTATGTTGTATGGTGTTGTCAACTAGAAAATCAATATGGGGAAGCGGAAAGTCATCCTTGGGGCTTGCCCTGTTCAGGTCTCTGTAATACACACACATGCGTACCTTACCATCTCTCTTAAGTACTGGAACAACATTGGCGACCCATTATGGGTAAGACGTGACATCTAAGAAACCGGCATTGAATTGTTTCATGACTTCAGCCTTGATCTTTTCTGACATATCCGACCGCATACAACGAACCTTATGTTTCACTGGAGGGAAGTCCTCTTTTGTAGGTAGGCGATGAACCACAATATCAGTGTCAAGACCCGGCATGTCTTCATATGACCTGACAAAAACCTCAACATAGTCATATAACATCTGTATTAACCGTTGTTTGTCACTGGGCTCCAAGTTAGCACCTACCTTGAATTCTTTTCTGTCCTCTTCAGTACCCAAGTTCACTATCTAAACTGGCTCCTCATGAGGCTGTGTTGCCCTTTCTTCCTATTTTAACAGTCTGGCAAGCTCTCCTGGTACCTCACAATCTTCCTCATCTTTGTCTTTGACTCGGTAGATCGTATTTTCAAAGTTATAACTGGAAATAGCAGAACCATTATCAATGGGATCCATAGTGAATATGGATCTGCAGTTGGATATGTGGGTGTGTGTAAGAGCATATCTGTATATTTTTGATAAAGTAAAAAAAGCAGAAAAGAAAAACAAAGAGCGTAAAATTTGTATGGAAAATGTCCAATGTTTTATTGATGACATATGAAAATGAAGTTATGACCCTAAAAAATAGACCATTGTGCCTCGGGTAAGACACAAGACTTTAATGTTTCAATTGTTCAAATGTTACATTTCCTTAAAACAAAAAGACAAATTACTCTTGAATAAAAGTAATGGGCACAAAGTCTTTAGCCTCCCAATTGCTGAGTCCATCACTGATGGTTGGGAAGATCCACTTGTCCAAGTCATAATCACTATCACTGTCTTCCAGGACATTGACTCCATGGTTGCTGATCCGTAAAGGTAGTTCGCCGGTGTAAGCATGACGAACGACTCTCTGGGCTCCTAAAGCAAAACCCAAACCAAATCTTTCAGATTTGTAGGGAATATTCGGAAGTTGGCCCTAAATTATACACCCACCTTCTTTAACAACTACCCTGGCATCTTTCTGAGAAGCCATATTCAGCAGAAGCCTAGTAGTCTTTGGAGCACTGGCAGTGGTCTTGGTTGCAACAATGGTGTGTGGAACCTCCTCAAAGTTATGACAGGGGGTCTCAATGAACTCGCCATCCATTTCAACGTACCTGAAAGAGTTCAGGTGGCTCACCATATACTCCTCCTCCCCATGGACTGTGATAATTTTCCCATTGACTGGGTACTTCAGCATCTGATGTAAGGTGGAAGTCACATCACCAACCCCATGGATCCAGGGTCGACCCAATAAACAAGAGTAAGATGGGCGGATGTCCATCACATAGAAAATGGAATTAAAATTCTGAGTACCCACTTTGATAGGGATGTTCACCTCCCCATGCACCACTCTTTTGGAACCATCGAAAGCCCTCACCACAATGTTACTGGGCTTCAGAGTCAATCCTTCGCAATCAAATCTGTCAAGGGCCTTCTTGGGCAAAACATTCAGCGATGAACCTGTATCCACTAGAACATGGGCCAAAGTAGTGCCCATGCACTCGATAGAGACATGCAGAGCATCATTATGTTTCCTTCCTCTGGGTGTTAAATCAGCATCAGAGAAACCTAGCCCATTATCAGCAGTCAAACTGGCAACACAGTCTTCAAATTGATCAGCAGAGTTTTCTTGTGGCACATGAGCAGTCTTGAGGAATTTAACCAAAGCCTTAGCATGGGCTTCAGAGCACAATAACAGGGCCTGCATTGAGATCTTGGAAGGGGTCTGCCCTAGTTGTTCAACCACATTGTAGTCACTCTTCTTGATTATTTTCAATATCTCTTCCATCTCCTTTTTAGAAGCCTCGGGGATGGCTTCTGGATGTGCCTTCGTTCGGACAGGCTCAACCAATACCTCTTTGCCCTGAGTCTTGGCCGACTCGGTAGTAGGGATAACAGTAGGACTAACAGCAAGAGTAGCAATGAGAATACTGATAGGAGTAGCAACAGGAACAATCATAGGAGTAGTAATGGGAGTATTAACAAGAGCATCAACAAGGATGATCATAGGAGTAGCAACAGTTTTAGGAGGAGAGATCTCGGGAGATAAAACTCTTTCGCTTCTTGTTATCTTACTGGTCCCATCGATATTAATAATGTCAGGATCAGAGTCTTCGGCATCTTTATCTTTAACAACCAGAAAATCTTGCATGACGCCATGGTAATAGACGTTAGCCCCATAATTCTAGGGAACAACTTTATCCGAGGAATATGGTATAGGTCCAGGGAAAGTAATTATCAATGGAGCAACTTTCGGAATAGATGTAATCCTGACAGGTCTTTTGGAGGAGACCTTGGAAGGATTGGTGGAAATGGTAATGATAGAAACATCTTCACACAGAGTACTTGTAACTGGAGTCTTCTCAAAAAGGATTTCTTTATCATCCATCAAGCACTGAACGCCTTCCTTCAACAAATGGAAACCATTAGGTAAGGACAATCATAAGTGGCAACCTTCGCAACAACCCAGAAATAAACTGGTCTATAAGAGATTCTTCTTAATAGTCAGGAGTGGAGTATCTAGTTCATCAGCAGAAGCAACAAACATGTCATCATCAATAGCATTAACACCACGGCCGTGCTTGGGCATAGGGGCAGTTATAACATTAGGGGTCTCAGGAGCATCGAATTCAATCTCCTTTGCCTCAATCAAATCCTCTACCTTGTTCTTCAAAGCCCAACAGTCGTTTGTATCATGGCCTGGACTTTCAGAATGGTAAGCACACCGAGCATTTGAATTGTTGTGAGGAGATGTAGTGTTGGGATTTTTGGGAGCCTATTTCAAGGTAACCAGATTTGATTTCAGCAAATATGGCAAAAATTGAGACAAAGTCATATTAATTCGGGTAAACTGTCTTCTAGGCTTATCTGTTCTAGACTGATTATTCTGTTGCCGGTTTGATGCAAGATTGGAAATCATAACAGTCCCTACCGTCGGACGACCCTCAATTTTGTTAAGATTTCTTTGGCCATAAGCAACACTGACCTCCTTCTTCCCTGTGAATGGTTTCTTTGCAGTATTGGAGGATGTATCTCTCTGTATCTTACCACTTTTAGTACAAGCCTCTACTCGTTCACCCGTCAAGATCAATTCCTTGAACCCAGCAGAAGAACT
Source organism: Vicia faba (assembly GCA_948472305.1). Lineage (NCBI taxonomy): Eukaryota > Viridiplantae > Streptophyta > Magnoliopsida > Fabales > Fabaceae > Vicia > Vicia faba. Next base: position 209,723 of record CATIWC010001190.1, on the reverse strand, counting down.
TCCAATCAGGTGGTTAAAGAATGGCCCCGATAATGTGCCCAAGAACATGTCCACCAGCTCCCTATCAGACAACGGAGGCTGGACTCATCCCACGAGGTCTCTCCATTTTTGGGCATAGTCCTTAAAGCCTCAACCAGAACCCATAGACATACTTTGTAATTGTGTAGGAGTCGGGGCGAGGTCGACATTATATTGGTACTTATGATACGGTGGCCAGAACCAGACTGTTTTGAAATGCTGGTTTGTGTTTTGCGTTTGTGTTTGCAAAATTTCGCGGTAAGCAAGAGTCACCACCGACTTTTATTTTATCCAACTGGAAAGGAAAAAAGCACAGAAAAATTCCTTTTTTCGAGATTTTGAGTACGAGGGGTAGATTATAGAAAGGGAAGGTATTAGTACCCTTTCTATCTGTGGTTTTCCACGGGCTCTTAGGTAATTTCTCATCATTTTAAAATTGCTTCCGCGTTTGTGTGTTTTGAAAAGTTTTTGTTTTACTTCGATTTAACCCTTGCTTCTGTCTTCAAGAGTGTTACGAAGTCGTTTTGAAAACTTTGTTTGAAAAGAGTGTAAGTGTGAAAAAGTTTGTTTGTTTGAGCAAGTACTTAAGAACTAATCTACCTACTCAAAAAAGAGAATGTTTCTGTTCTTGTTTCCTTTAGACAGTGCTATCCTACTATTAGTGAGTAGGTAGCACCATCGTTGGAGTTTTAAGGGTCAATTCAAAAGGGACGTACGATCACTAAAGCAATGTTAGGACGTCTTAATAATAACCCTAATGTATTAAGATCAATATTCGAGGCGACATATCCGAGGCAACCTTTCCGAGGCAACTTTTCCGAACGGGACTTTGATCTTTGTTTAGACAAAAGAGCGACCACTAAAATACCCTATACTTAATGATCGTTTACCAAAGGAAATCGAAGTGAGAGTATACCCTAGGAGTGCGCATGTGCGAGTGATTCAATTTCAAATTATTATCTTTGCACATTTAGGGTTTGCTAACCGTTTTAAAGTTAATCATACATTCTTGTCATGCAACCCTAATATCATACATCTAACAGTTTAATATTTTGCAGAAATTAAAGTGCCGAAAGTAAAGTTACACTATTACAAGGCTTCGGGTATTAATTTATATAGCCAAAAACAACCCATAAAAAATGATAAATGAACGAAAAAGTCTTAATTAAGCTATTACGTCCCATGAGCAATTACATCAATATTGTAAAAATAATAAAACGCGCGCGATGAATGAAGAACGAGAAAGAAGTTAGGGTTTTGACCCCGTCTAACTAATTAAAGGAAAACTATTTTTTTGATTGTTTTTGATTATTTTTTCAGAAAAAAAGAATAAGGTTTTAAATTAAATACAAACCTAATTACTAATTAAATTAAATTAAGAAAAATACTAAATTTAACCTATTTTTGTGTTTTTGTTGTTTTTAAGAAAAAAGAAAATAGAAATTAAATTAAACTAAAACCCTAATTTTCTAATTGTTTTTAATTTATCTACAAAAACAATTAAAGTTACCTAATAAATTAAATTAACCAATTAAATTAACTTTTGTAAAAAATAAAACCTAAATCAAATTTGGGGTGAAAATTATTTTTATGAATTTTTTGATAAAAAGAATTAATTTTTATGTTAGTAAAAATAATTAAATAAATTAAATAAAAGAAATTATAAAAGAAAAGAAAAAGAAAATGGGCCTGAAATTAGTAATTTGGAGGGCGTGAATAGCAAATTCTGGGCCCAAACCATCTTGGTCCATGTTTGACTTCCTGGATTCCATGTTGTGCATTGAATGGGGACCTTGGTAGACCTTCAGATGATGACCTTTAGATCTAGCGCATGGACACCTGGCTAGCTCAACATTGAAGGAGTATGGTGGGCGCTTGGACCAGAGGTGTATTGAATCTGTAATAAGAAAACAAGAAAATAACATTTGTGCTAGGGCCTGGGATCGAACCCAAGTCCCCAGGCTTTAACCATCACCTTGTTGCCAACTGTACTAAGCGTGTTTGTTGTATGTAAGATAACCATTAAACAATATATTCAAAACAAACAAAATAAAAAACATCAGCGCGAAAATTTGAATGGGCTAATCACAACTTGCCACGCCATCGTCCCTGTCCTCTCTCCGTTGCTAAAAGATTCAGTGACTTTTACCTACGGACAAATGTCCGTAGCTATAACCCCCGCATATCTCAAAATCAAACACAAGCATGATAAATAAAATCTAATGCCATGAAACGAATCACCTTGGCCTGCTGAGCATTATGGTGCCCTTCTTGTGGACCAATTTCACTTGTATAAAAAGATCCTAAATCGAGACCAAGAACCCTAACAATGCTGGATTCTGATATAGCTTCCAAAAATACAATTAAATGGTGCTGCTAGCTTGCAAACATGTCATGGATTACAAATATGGTCTTAAAACATGATGAAGATGCCAAAATAACAAGATTCGATTTTGGAAATAAGAGCAAACCGTGGACCACTTACAGTGAGTTCTAGCGTGCGAGGGTCCTTGTTTCTGATTGCTATGGCTTCCTTGCAATCCCAGGAAGTGAATGGAATGCCTTATGAGTCTTGAAAACGTTTGGAAGTGTAAAATTAGATTATCACTTTCTTTGAATTTTTCAAGTTTGGTTCTGCCTTTTCACGCCTCCAAAGATTGTTCTTTTGATCTGCTTTTGTCCATTATGATTTTTGATCTTGATTTGATTCACTTGAAAATCTTTCTAAAATAGGCCAAAGTCAATCTTTTTTTGCCCACCTATGCCTTGCACGAATTGATTCACTTTCTAGCTGGATATGGGACCTGAAATGTACACAAAATCTTGAGGTTTCAATGGTTTGGATATTTTCATGATTTAATTAGATTTAAATTGATTTAATTGGATTAAAAAATCAAAATAAACGGTAAAAATAAGATAAAGACAAGTGGAAAGAGCTAGGGCTCGTGGACCATGCTACCAACTCAAAACAAGTGCAAAAGATTGGGCCCATTTAACAAAAATTGCAATTTGAGGCATAGTTGACTTTTGACAATTTTGCAAAAAGGGTCAACTTCACCAATGCATTACTTCCTCAATTTTGACTCTTTGAAGGTGTTATTTGACTTTTTAGAAAGCTTGAGATGTCCTATAGGAAACCATTTTGGTCTCATCTCAATTTAGTCTTTCCATGTTCATGTATGAAGCTTTGACAAAAAAGGTGTTTTTGTTGACTTTTCAAAATGACCTATAATGTCCAAATTCATAACTTATTGTGAGTGCATATTGTGAACTTGGAAGATGAAGATGTATTGTATAAAATTGCATCCTATTAAATATGAGCTTTGGATGGGTCATTTATCATAAAGTATGAGAAAGTTATGCTTGGTCAAAGTTGAGTTGACTTTTCCTACAAAACCCTAATTTAACAACTTTTGGGTTTTGATGAATTGTGAGCAATCTTTGAGGAATCATGATCAAAACTTGATAAAATGATGAATAATACTCCAAAATAAGGACGTTGGCCAAAAATCTTGAAGTTTGACTGTATGTGGGCCACAATTGACTTTTACCCTAGCACAGTTGATTTTCAAGCCTTTGAGCAATTGACTGAGAAAACTTCCTCTGCAAGGCTTGAAACTTGACATGTATGATCTTGAGAACATATTAGGACAATGGGGAGCATTTGGGATCCCTTAGACTCAAGTATCTTGGTGCAACATGAAACCCTAATTTGAGGTAGACTGCCTTAGGAGAGAGCTTGTCTGGTCAACCCTTGGACTTCCTTGAGCAACTTGAGGATCTTTCTTGAAATGTTTTGAGAAATATGGGAGGGAAAATTTTGGGGTACAACAGATACCCCTGTTCAATCTTCTTAAACCTGAGGATGTAGATTGGCTTGCCTGCCTTTCGTGATCCAAAGGTGGAAGATGATTGAACACTAAAGTGCCTAGAAATTTACACTCACATGAAGTGGTACTTGTCTTGTGATGTCGGGAATGGGCTTACAGATGCCATTTGGAAATTGATGACGGGGATGGGCTTAAAGATGCCATTTGAAGGAGTGTCGATCGTCTAAGAGATTCCTTAGCGAGAGTCTGTATACCTGTTGTTGAGGAAGACTGCGCTGGGGAATGCTGATCTCTGCTTGTGAGAAATAGAATTTTAGGAGCTTCGGTCGTCCGTTATTCTACTGGGGAATCGTTTCTTAGTCGAAGAGATGAAAATGAACTACTATCTGGTCATAATCAAAACTTCATAGTGACAAGACCGACTGCTATCTGGTCGTAATCCAGGCTTTACAGTGACTTACTGGGGAGATGAGATTAAACTTGCTATTCGGTCATAATCCAGGCTTCACAATTTCTCAATTCTTATCTGGTCGTAATCTAGGCTTCAGAAGGAACTAAGTTGTTATTCGGTCGCATCCGGGCTTCAACTTGAATTTAGGGCACACTAATATCCGGTCGACTCCGGGCTTCTTAGTAATTGTCCAGGTAAACTGCTATTTGGTCGAAATCCAAGCTTCGCAGTGTCTTGTACTGTTATCTGGTCGTAATCCAGGCTTCAGTCCTTTTATCGTTATCTAGTCGTAATCCAGGCATCATGATGTTTTATACCATTATCTGGTCGAATCCAGGCTTCATGGTGTTCTGTACTTCTATCTGGTCGTAATCCAGGCTTCACAATATCTTACTTCTTATCTGGTCATAATCCAGGCTTCAGAAGAAATCAAGTGGTTATATGGTCGCCTCCGGGCTTCCATTTGATTGTTGGGCCTACTAATATCCAGGCTTCATAGTAATTGGCCAGGTGAACTTCTATTTGGTCGAAATCCAAGCTTCACAGTGTCCCTCACTGTTATCTGGTCGTAATCCAGGCTTCAGTGTCTCTTACCGCTATCTAGTCGTGATCCCGGCTTCGCGATGTCTCATACCATTATCTGGTCGAATCCAGGCTTCATGGTGTTTGGAGAAATCAAGATACTATCCGGTCGAATATGGGCTTCATAACTTGTATTAAAGATATACCACTATCTGGTCGAATCCAAGCTTCATGGTGTCTTTGGCTGCTATCTGGTCGTAATCCAGGCTTCACAGTAACTTGTATTGCTATCTGGTCGTAATCCAGGCTTCTCAATAACTTGCTGAGCTGTTATCCGAACGAATCTGGGCTTCACGGCTTGTGTTTATGATATACCACTATTTGGTCGTGTCCAGGCTTCATGGTGTCCTTGTACTGCTATCTGATTGTAATCCAGGCTTCACAGTAACTTGTATTGCTATCTGGTCATAATCCAAGCTTCATAATAACTTGCTGAGCTGTTATCCGGTCGTAATCCGGGCTTCACGGCTTACTGGGGATTAAACTATTATCCGGTCGAATCCGGGCTTCATAGCTTGCTGGGGATTAAATTATTATCCGGTCGAATCTGGGCTTCATAGCTTAGAGATAAACCACTATCTGGTCGAGTCCAGACTTTGCGGTGTTTGATACTATTATTCGGTCGTTCTCCGGGCTTCACAATATGATGGGGAAATCAAGATACTATTCGGTTGAATCCGGGCTTCATAGCTTGAACTTTGTGAGAATTTGATTGTATTTTTCCTGAAAGGTAAAGGATTAGTCGTATGTGATGCATGACATGTATCAAGCAATGATGTTCTCAAATTAAATGGGACTGTTTTGTATGATGCTTATGCATATGTCATGATGTATGGATATGCAATATTTTTATGATAATCTCTAGCTGGGGAAAATAAATCCCGGATTGCTGATGGAGAAAAGAGTTGAATTCTTCGTTCTCACTGGGGATAATGACCGAAGATGGTTGTGAGAATAATCCTGCTGTAGAATAAAATGACGAGAAAATGACTCTGTGGGGAAGAGATGCTCTGTTAGAGGATCTGTTGATTTGGAGGAACAACCTCGGCTGTGGATGAATTATCGTTGCTGGCGATAAAGAAACCTGTTGGGGATTGAGTTTCTGCTTGTGGAAGAAATAAACTCCATTGGGGATAATTTTCTAGTGCTGATGATAGATAAACTCTGCTTGGGGGAGAATAAATGTTTTTAGATACCTTTTGCTCTGCGGGGAGTGAATGTACCTTTAATCATATTCTCCAGCTAGGTCTATCCCTATACCTGGTGGACAGAGCAACCGTAAGGTTTGGACATTTCTTGTTTTCCCCTGTTCCTGATATTACGAGTAATCATCTTTTATTTCGCATGTAAATACTTATGAGCAGCAATTACTGTCAAATCCATATATCAAAAATGAACATTGGACGTTCTTGCAAAACAAAACAGAAAAAGGAAAACAATTTGAAATTTCTTTGTGAAAATGAATTGTATTGATTTTGAAGTTGACCTGTAAAAAGGAGTTTTTGTACAAGAGGCTGACGTCCTAGTAAGAGAACGCCACCGAACAAACATAATCTATACAATTTGTGTTAAAGAAAGAAAAACAGCTATCTGAACAATCCCACTAGGTTCCAACTCTTGCTTTATATCTTCGAGTATCTCATCACTTTGCTACTTGGTTGAAGGTAGATCAGATTGATTAGTGCCGTCCGAGCTTGATAGTTGATACTGAAGTCTGGTTGCAAGATGATCCAATGAGACATAGTGTTACGCTTCAATCCCTAATTTTTGCCTGGACCGCCCTTTCGGGTTTTCAGTCCACCGGGATACCCTTTTTTGCCCAAGCCGCCTTTTCAGGTTTTCAACTTGCCGGGTGTACAAATTTTCATTTTCATCCCTTACTTTTGCCCGAACCCTTTTGGTTCGCCAGGAAACCCTTATTTTTGCCTAGGCCAGTCAACCTAGCGGGTCTTTGATTAGGCGTAGTATTTTTCACTATTTCTGCATTGACGGGGTGACGAAGGTCGTCACCATCCATGGTGGTTAGAATCATAGCTCCTCCTGAGAAAATGTTCTTAACCACAAATGGCCCTTCGTACGTAGGGGTCCATTTGCCCTTGGGATCACCTTGCGGCAGTATGATGCGTTTGATCACCAGATCCCCAACTTGATACTCATGTCGTTTAACTTTCTTGTTAAATGCCTTGATCATCCTCTTTTGATACGTCTGAACATGACAAATAACAGTAAGTCTCTTTTCGTCAATTAAGTTCAGCTGATCAAGTTGGGTCTGGATCCAGTCGTCCTCGCTCTAACCTTCATCCTTCATAATCCGAAGGGAGGGTATCTGGACCTCAATGGGTAAGACTGCTTCCATGCCATATACCAAAGAGTAGGGTGTTGCCCCTGTTGAAGTCTGCGCTGAAGTGTGGTACCTATGAAGAGCAAATGGTAACATCTCGTGCCAATCTTTGTATGTCACCGTCATCTTCTGCACAATCTTCTTGATGTTCTTATTAGCCGCTTCAACAGCCCCATTCATCTTCGGCCGTTAAGGAGAAGAGTTGTGATGCTGTATCTTAAACTGCTTGCAGAGCTTGGTGATCATCGTTTTGTTGAGATTTGTACCATTATCTGTAATGATCATCTCTGGTACACCATATCGACAGATCAGATTGTGTCGGATAAATCGTGCCACGACGTTCTTGGTTATTGTAGCAAAGGAAGCTGCCTCAACCCACTTTGTAAAGTAATCAATAGCCACCAGAATGAAACGATGCCCGTTGGATGCAGTTGGTCTGATCTCACCAATCATATTGATGCCCCAAATTGCAAAGGGCCAAGGAGCTGTCAAGACGTTCAGAGGAACTGGAGGTACATGCACCTTATCAGCATAGACTTGGCACTTGTGACAGGTTCGAGAATGTTGATAACAGTTGGCTTCCATGGTGGACCAATAATATCCTGCCCGTAGGATCTTCTTTGCCATGGTGTGTCCACTGGAATGAGTTCCAAAAGTGCCTTCATGTAACTCTGCCATGATCTTTTCTGCCTCGTTCTTATCCACACATCGCAGTAAGGTTGAGTCATGGTTACGCTTGTAAAGGATACCATTACTGATGAAGAACTTCGCCGCGAATCTTCTCAGAAACTTCTTGTCATTAACAGATGCACCCTCGGGGTACTCCTGAGCCTCAAGATACTTCTTTACCTCATGGAACCAGAGTTTATCTGCTACCTCTTCAGTCTCAATATCACAACAATGTGCAGGTTCGTCCAACCTCTCAATGGTAATCTGGGGAGCTTCATTGTCCCACCTGACCTTGAACATAGAAGACATAGTAGCTAGCGCGTTCGCTAACTGATTCTCCTCTCTCGAGAAGTGCTCAAAAGTTATCTCCTCGAAGTGAGGAAGCAAAGTCAATACATACTCTTTGTAAGGAATAAGATTTGGGTGCTTCGTATCCCACTCGCCTTTGATCTGACTGATCACGAGAGCAGAATCTCCGAATACACTCAAAAACTTAATCCTCAAGTCAATAGCAGCTCGAAGGCCCATGATGCACGCTTCATACTCCGCCATGTTATTGGTGCAGTTAAAACATAATCGGGCGGTAAACGGAGTATGACAGTCCTCAGGAGATATGATCACGGCGCCGATGCCATTACCCAAAGCGTTTGAAGCTCCGCCAAAATACATAGACCATCGGGATCCCTCCTCAGGTCCTTCATCTGGTCCAGGTTTTTCACAGTCGGTCACCAACATTATGTTCTCTTCCGGAAACTCGAAATTCATAGACTGGTAATCATCCATGGTCTGATGCGCCAAATGATCTGCCAACACACTCCCCTTGATTGCTTTTTGGGTTGTGTACTGGATGTCGTACTCAGTCAAGATCATCTGCCATCTTGCTATTCTTCTGGACAAGGCAGGCTTTTCGAAGATATACTTGATTGGGTCCATCTTTGATATCAATAAGGTGGTGTGAGTCAGCATATACTGTCTCAGCTGGCGAGCAGCCCATGCCAAAGCGCAACAAGTTTTCTCAAGCAGTGAGTATCGGGTCTTACAGTCGGTAAACTTTTTGCTAAGGTCATAAGTAGCATGCTCTTTTCGGCCAGACTCGTCATGCTGCCCCAGCACGCACCCTATCAAGTTGTACAGTACGGTCAAGTATAAGATCAAAGGTCTCCCTTCAACTAGAGGCATCAAAATATGAGGCTCTTGGAGATATTCCTTGATCCTTTCGAAAGCGGCCTGACATTCATCATTCCATCTTACCACTTGGTCTTTCTTCAACAGCTTAAAGATTGGTTCACAAGTAGCAGTTAGGTGCGAAATGAATCGGGAAATGTAGTTCAGACGTCCCAAAAAGCCTCTGACTTCTTTTTCCGTTCGGGGAGCTGGCATTTCCTATATAGCCTTTACCTTTGCAGGATCCACTTGAATACCTTTATCACTAACGACGAAGCCCAACAGCTTACCAGACCTCACCCCGAAGGTGCACTTGTTCGGGTTTAACCTCAACTTGTATATCTTCAACCTGTCGAACAGCTTCTGGATATGGTCAAGATGTTCTTCTTCAGTTTGGGATCTTGCAATCATGTCGTCAACGTATACCTCAATCTCATGGTGAATCATGTTATGGAACAAAGCGACCATGGCGCGCTGATACATTGCCCTAACATTCTTCAATCCGAACGGCATGACTTTGTAGCAAAAGGTACCCCACTGTGTAACAAAGGTTGTCTTCTCCATGTCTTTGGGAGCCATCTTAATCTAGTTGTAACCAGAAAAACCATCCATAAAGGAGAAGATCTTATGCTACGCGGTGTTGTCGACCAGAACATCGATGTGAGGGAGTGGGAAATCATCCTTGGGGCTTACCCTATTCAGATCCCGATAGTCCACACACATTTGTACCTTGCCATCTTTCTTCGGCACTGGAACCACGTTGGCAACCCACTGCGGGTAAGAAGTGATAGCTAGAAAACTGGCATCAAACTGTTTCATGACCTCAACTTTGATTTTCTAAGACATCTTTGGGTGCATACGGTGAACTTTATGCTTTACCGGGGAACAGTCTTCTTTAGTTGGCAAGCGGTGAACCACAATATCGGTATCCAACCCAGGCATATCTTCATAAGACCAAGCAAATATCTCAACATAGTCGCGTAGCATCTGTATCAACCGTTGCTTGATGCTAGGCTCCAGATTTGCACTGATCTTGACCTCTTTCTTATCTTCCTCTGTACCCAAATTCACTGATTCCACTGGCTCTTCATGGGGCTGTATGGCCCTCTCTTCCTGTAGTAATAGTCTAGCAAGTTCCCCAGGCACTTCACAATCATCCTCACCTTCGCCCTCAGCTTGGTTGATCGGACTTCCAAAGTCATAACTGGCAGTAGCAGAGTCATTATCAGTGGGATCCAGAGTGGATGTGGATCTGCATTATGATATGTGAGTGTGTGTAAGACAATAGCTGTTTTGATAAGGTGCAAGATAGAAAAGAAAAACATGGAGCGCAAAATTTGTAATGCAAGAAAACATCCAATGCTTTATTGATGATATATGAAAATGACACATAATAAGCCCTCACAAACAAAGCCAAGGTGCCTCGGGCAAGGCACCGGGCCGTAAAGTTTCAAATTGTTTGTTACAAATCTCAAAACAAAAGTCTATTACTGTGTAATAAAAGAAACGGGCACGAAGTCCTTCGCCGTCCAATTGTTCAATCCATTGTTGGTAGTCGGGTAAATCCAGCTTTCGAATTCTAACTCTTCTTCGTCATCTTCAATTGCATTCACTTCTGGATTACTGATGCACAGAGGAGGTCTTCCAATCCTCGCGCGCCGAACAACCCTTTGAGCCTCTACAGTAAAGCCCAAACCAAACTTGTCAGTTTTGTGCGCGAAGTCAGGGAGTTGAACTCAATTTGCACACCCACCTTTTTAAATAACAACCCTAGCATCCTTGAGGGAAGCCATCTTCATCTGAGGTTCTTCAACAACAACTTCAGTCGACGCCAGAGTCTGGGGGACCTCTTCAAAGTTCTGACACGGGGTTTCGATGAACTCCCCATCCATCTCCATATAGCGAAAAGAGTTAAGATGACTCACCATGTACTCCTCTTCTCCTTGTACCGTAACAATCTTCCCCTTCACTGGATATTTCGACATTTGATGGAGCGTAAAAGTCACCGCCCCAACCTTATGAATCCACGGGCGACCCAACAAACAAGAATAAGATGGTCGGATGTCCATCACATAGAACGTAGATGCAAAAGTTTGAGAGCCAACTTTAACAGGGACGTCCACCTCCCCGTGCACCATCCTTTTGGACCCGTCAAAGGCCCTAAACACAATATTACTCGGCTTCAGAACTAGACCTTCACAGTCTGGCCGGTCTAATGCTTTCTTGGGTAAAACGTTCAATGAATACCCATTATCCACCAGTACATGGGCCAGAGTAGTGCCCCTGCACTCGATCGAGACATGCAGGGCATCATTGTGATTCCTTCCTTTAGCAGTCAGATCTGCGTCGGAGAAACCCAACCCGTTGTCAGCGATCAAACTAGCTACACAGTCCTTGAATTGATCAGCTGAGGTTTCCTGCGGCACATGCACAGTTTTAAGGAAAGAAATTAAAGCCTTTACATGGGCTTCCGAACACAACAATAAGGATAACATGGAGATCTTCGACGGGGTCTGCCCCAGCTGCTCGACTATGTTGTAGTCACTCTTCTTGATAATCTTCAGAATTTCCTCTATCTCCTGCCTAGAGGTTTCTACAACAATCTTCTTAGGTGCATCCATCCGGGCAGGCTCACCTATGACTTCTTTGCCCCGAGTGTCAGATGGCTCGGCGACAAGGGTGATAATTGGAATATGAACCGGGGCGGTAACTGATGTACTGGAAGGTGGAATGGCAACAAGCTTTTGAACAGTCGGAGGGGAAATCTCAAGATAGAAGAGTCTTCCACTTCGGGTGACCTTGGTAGCCCCGACAATATTGTTGACATCAGTATCAGCTTCTTCAACCTTCAAATCTTGTTTGATCCCATGATAATAAACATCGGCCCCATAGTGCCACGGGACAGCCTTATCCTAAGTGTATGGGATAGGACCAGGAATAGTAATGATTAATGGAGCAACTCTTGGAACAGATGTAATCCTAACAGGCTTTCTCGAGGAAGCCTCGGAAGGATTGGCGGAAATGGTTATGATGGAAACATCTTCAACAGGAATCAACGGAATCAAAGTTCTCGAATAGGATCTCTTTGTTATCCATCAGGTGTTGAACACCTGATTTCAATAAACGGAAACCAGCATGCAGGATTGAACATAGGTGGCAACCTTCGCCACAACCCGGAAATAAACCGACCGATAATAGATTCTTCTTCACTATCATCAAAGGAGTAGAAATATCTTCTATGGAGGTTACAAATTAATCATCGTCCACAACATTTACTCCATGCTTGGGCATAGGAGCAGTCATAACGTTAGGCTTTTCCGGTGCATGAAACTCAATTTCTTTAGCTTCAATCAAATCTTGCACCTTATTTCTCAAGGCCCAGCAGTTGTTTGTATCATGCCCTGGGCTATCAGAGTGATAGGCGCAACGGGCGTTTGGATTATACAGCGGAGATGTGGTGCTGGGATTCTTCGGGGCTTCCCTCAGAGTTATCAAGTTGGTCTTCAATAACTGCGGTAAAACTTGAGATAAGGTCATACTGAGCCGAGTATACTGTCTTTGCGGCCTCTCTACTCTTTGCCGATTGTTGCGTTGTGGGGCAACGGTGGGTCTTGATATTACTACCGCATTTACTGCTTGGCGGCGTTCGGGTAGGTTTTGGCTCCTCGAGCTGTAAACTGCACTAGCTTCTTTTCTGAAAGGCTTCTTTTCTGTACTTGATAAAGCACCTTTCTGTATCTTGCCACTTCTTATACTAGCTTCTACCCTCTCCCCAGTCAAAATCAATTCAGTAAACCCTGATGACGAACTACCGATCAAGTGATTGAAAAACGGACCAGACAAAGTCCCAAGAAACATATCCACCAACTCCCTATCAGACAGAGGGGCTTGGACTCTTCCATCCAGATCTCTCCACTTCTGAGAATAGTCCTTAAAGCCTTTGCTTGCACCCATAGACATATCCTGAAGCTGAGTACGCGTGGGAGCAAGGTCGGTGTTATAATGGTATTGCTTGTAAAAAGCAGCAGCAAGGTCCTCCCAGTTGCGGATATTATCTCCTTCCAATTGATAAAACCATTCAAGCTAAGTCCCTGACAGACTATCTTGAAAGAAATGAACCCACAGATTTCTATTAGCAGTGTAGGGTTAGATTTTTCTGACATACGAGCGGAGGTGGAGCTTTGGACAGGATACTCCATCGTACTTAGCAAAAACAGGAGCTTTAAACTTGTGAGGGATCACCACCCCAGATGCTAGTCCCTGATCTCCGAAGTCCAACCCAGGGATCTTCTGAATCTCCATTGCACTCAGAAGGTCTTCGAGTTGCTTGTACCTATCCTCAGCAGGAGGATACTGTTCTTCATCAAAATCAGTGTCATTATCAGAGACTACAGAACTAGGACCCTTTTCTTCCTCTTGATTCTCTCCTTCTTTAGATGAATGAGACAAATCAGCTTCCTGTCGCAACCTATTCTCAAATCTGTGACCCATATTCAGAAGGACCACCTTCTTCTTCTTCTTTTTCTTCTCCTTCATGATGAGAGTCTTCAAATCTTCTTGTCCTTTGGACAAGTTCAAGAACATTTCTTTGAATTGAGCATTCTGTGCTTGAAGAGCCTTGATGGCTTGATCGGTAGGTATTTCAGAAGACATTCTGTGCTGAAATAAATAGCGAAGAAGATGAGAAACCTGTAATGATACCTGTAATGAGGTGCATGATGATGGAATGCGTATGAAATGATTTCAAAGACTTTGGGACATTTAAATTTGCAAACCAAGAAATAAACAAACTTTATTAGATTTAAACTTGTAAAAATGTTCGACAATGCCTTCAAGGCGTTACAAAAGAAATAGACTGAAAACAAATCTAAACTAAAAAAACAACAAAAATCAGAAATTCCATGGCCGCTTTCCCTTCGTGCTGACGTAGTCATTGATCGTCCTTTCATTCTCTAGCTTCCTCGTGAGTCTTAAGATCTTCCTCTCTTGCTAATGATACTTCTCCCTGTAAGTATCCCTTTCTTCCTTCAGCTGAATCCAGGATCTCTTCAATGCCCCTAGATCAGTAGGCATATAGGGATAAAGGGCTGTGTAAGGAACACCTTCTTCATTAGTATGCTCCACAATCACTGGCAACACAGCTTCATAAGGCATCCCAAGCTTCTGAGCTCGAGCTCGGACCCATTGGAGGTAGGATTGCATAGGGAGAGAAGTCTTTGGTCCTAGCTCTTAAGGGTCAGACCTGTTCACCATGCCCCAGGCTCGTATAAACCATCGATGATGCTCTTCAACATCCTCTTTATAGTCAAAGACAATGTCTGCAAGAAGTAACTCATGAGGACCGTCTCTCCGAGCGTGACCAAACTGTCGTAAATCCAAATAAGGACTGTAGGTTATTCCCCCTCTAATTCCAAGAAACAGGACATTAGGGTATTCCCCACATCGATCAATGATAGAAACACCTTCCATATCCTTAGAACTCCAAAGAATGTCTGTATGGGAAAGGGACATTATCCTGTAAGACCATCCCAAACCTTCTTCATTCTTCAACACGAATTTGGGGAGGTGCGAAATAAACCACCTCGCCAAAAACGACATGAACACATGAGGGTCCCTCTTCTACTCGTCGTACGAGTATAAAGAGCATGCAAAACATCACCCAAGAGGGTGGGCACAGGATTGCGAGACAAGAAGATCTTAACTGAATTCACGTCTATAAAGGAATATGGATTCGGGAAAAGAACCAAACTGTAGATGAGGAGAGCTAAGATGTCTTCAAAAGCCTGAAAGTCCAAACTATCCCAGAATAGTTAAGATTGATCCATTAGAAACTTAGCTAATAAACCTTTAACCCTGCTTCGTGTCTCCCAATTAGACACTACATCAGCCTTTTTCAAGTGTAAAGCTGAAGCAATGTCTTCTGGCCTAGGAGTCTCTTCTAAACCTGTGAAGGGCATCTGCTCGAGGATAGATATACCCAACAAATGAGAAAACTCTTCCAAAGTGGGAACTAGCTGATAATCCGGGAAAGTGAAACAATCATGCACTAGATCGAAGAACTGGAAAAGCACACTCATCATTTGCTCATCAAACCTGGAAGTAACCAAACTAAGAAGCTGACCATGTCTTCTAATGAATGAAGAGGTATCAGAGACTCTCGAGGTCAAATCATTGAGTTGAGCAGGTATTTGCACAAAGTTAACTCGAATGGTGTTTCTGCGCATGGAAGCCATAATCTGCAAAACAGAACAAAGATAAATCCCCTCGACCTTTGAAATGGTTAGTCTAATGAAGTATGCATGTGATGTTATGATACATGATGTCATGATAAAACACACAACAAGTATAGCAGACATGGTAAAGGCAAACAAGTCACATAATAGCCCTTAAGTTTCAGGCTTGCATGGGGTCTATGTATTACCCTCTTGAAGTTCAGTTGGTTTCAACCCGTTCTAATAATAGTAATTGGGTTCCAGAGGTTCTCAATATCACTGACCATCCTCCATCGGTCATGGTTTCAGCTCACGCAATCTTTTCTTGCGGCAGGAACTATCGCGAGAGTATAGTCTCAATGAGTGTAGCATCGAGTATCAACCAGTTCCCAGCTTTACACCGAGACTGGCTATCTCACTACTTCCTATGGTCAAGTTGGTCAATTATAGGTTCTAAGGTCAGTTGATGCTTAATGACCCATATAGCAGCCCCGTATTCTCCTCGTTTCTCCACAAGGGATACCGGTACCAACCAATGTGCCACATCAACGTAGCTACTGCTTCAACCGTATCGATCTACGCCGTACAGTTCCCTCACAGTTTATTGCTACTTACCTAAAAGGTGTCTCCAAGATCCGGGTTAGGATCTATAGTAACTCCCAATATAAAGCCCTTAAAGTTAAAGCAATCAAATCAAACAATAGAAGCAAATATGATGAACTAATCCTAAGGTATACCCCACTTATTTTCCCCAGCAGAGTCGCCAGTTCTGTGATACGGTGGCCAGAACCGGACTGTTCTGAAATGCTGGTTTGCATTTTGCGTTTGTGTTCACAAAATGTCACGGTATGCAAGAGTCACCGCTGACTTTTATTTTATCCAACTGGAAAGGAAAAAATCACAGAAAAATTCCCTTTTTCGAGATTTTGAGTATGGGGGTAGATTATAGAAAGAGAAGTTATTAGCACCCTTTCTATCCGTGGTTTTCCACGGGCTCTTAGGTACTTGCTTATCATTTTAAAATTGCTTTCATGTTTGTGTGTTTTGAAAAGTTTTTGTTTTACTTCGATTTAACCCTTGCTTCTGTCTTCAAGAGTGTTACGAAGTCGTTTTGAAAAATTTGTTTGAAAAGAGTGTAAGTGTGAAAAAGTTTGTTTTTTTGAGCAAGTACTTAAGAACTAATCTACCTACTCGAAAAAGAGAATGTTTCTGTTCTTGTTTCCTTTAGACAGTGCTATCCTACTATTAGTGAGTAGGTAGCACCGTCGTTGGAGTTTTAAGGGTCAATTCGAAAGGGACGTACGATCACTAAAGCAATGTTAGGACGTCTTAGTAATAACCCTAATGTCTTAAGATCAATATTCGAGGCGACATATCCGAGGCAACCTTTCCGAGGCAACTTTTTCGAACGGGACTTTGATCTTTGTTTAGACAAGAGAGCGACCACTAAAATTCCCTATACTTAATGATCGTTTACCGAAGGCAACCGAAGTGAGAGTATACCCTAGGAGTGCGCATGTGCGAGTGATTCAATTTCAAATTATTATCTTTTCACATTTAGGGTTTGCTAACCGTTTTAAAGTTAATCATACATTCTTGTCATGCAACCCTAATATTATACATCTAACAGTTTAATATTTTGCAGAAATTAAAGTGCGGAAAGTAATGTTACACTATTACAAGGCTTCGGGTATTAATTTACATAGCCAAAAACAACCCGTAAAAAAAACGATAAATGAACGAAAAAGTCCTAATTAAGCTATTACATCCCATGAGCAATTACATCAATTTTTAAAAATAATAAAACGCGCACGATGAATGAAGAACGGGAAAGAAGTTAGGGTTTTAACCCCGTCTAACTAATTAAAGGAAAACTATTTTTTTGATTGTTTTTGATTATTTTTTCAGAAAAAAGAATAAGGTTTTAAATTAAATACTAACCTAATTACTAATTAAATTAAATTAAGAAAAATACTAAATTTAACCTATTTTTGTGTTTTTGTTGTTTTTAAGAAAAAATAAAATAGAAATTAAATTAAACTAAAACCCTAATTTTCTAATTGTTTTTAATTTATCTACAAAAGGAATTAAAGTTACCTAATAAATTAAATTAACCAATTAAATTAACTTTTGTAAAAAATAAAACCTAAATCTAATTTGGGGTGAAAATTATTTTTATGATTTTTTTTTATAAAAAGAATTAATTTTTATGTTAGTAAAAATAATTAAATAAATTAAATAAAAGAAATTATAAAAGAAAAGAAAAAGAAAATGGGCCTGAAATTAGTAATTTGGAGGGCGTGAATAGCAAATTCTGGGCCCAAACCATCTTGGTCCACGTTTGACTTCCTGGATTCCATGTTGTGCGTTGACTGGGAACCTTGGTAGACCTTCAGATGATGACCTTTAGATCCAGCGCATGGACACCTGGCTAGCTCAACATTGAAGGAGTATGGTGGGCGCTTGGACCAGAGGTGTATTGCATCTGTAATAAGAAAACAAGAAAATAACATTTGTGCTGGGGCCTGGGATCGAACCCAGGTCCCCAGGCTTCAACCATCACTTTGTTGCCAACTGTACTAAGCGCGTTTGTTGTATGTAAGATAACCATTAAACAATATATTCAAAACAAACAAAATAAAAAACATCCGCGCAAAAATTTGAATGGGCTAATCACAGCTTGCCACGCCATCGTCCCTGTCCTCTCTCCGTTGCTAAAAGATTCAGTGACTTTTACCTACGGACAAATGTCCTTAGCTATCACCCCTGCATATCTCTAAATCAAACACATGCATGATAAACAAAATATAATTCCATGAAACGAATCGCCTTGGCCTGCTGAGCATTATGGTGCCCTTCTTGTGGACCAATTTCAACTATATAAAAAGATCCCAAATTGAGACCAAGAACCCTAGCAATGGTGGATTCTGATATAGCTTCCAAAAATGTAATTAAATGGTGTTGCTAGCTTGCAAACGTGCCAAGGATTACAAATACGCTCTTAAACATGATGAAGATGCCAAAATAACAAGTTTCGATTTTGGAAATAAGAGCAAACCGTGGACCACTTACAGTGAGTTCTAGCGCGTGAGGATCCTTGTTTCTGATTGATATGGCTTCCTTGCAATCCCAGGAAGTGAATGGAATGGCTTATGAGTCTTGAAAACGTCTGGAAGTGTGAAATCAGATTATCACTTTCTTTTAATTTTTTCAAGTTTGGTTCTGCCTTTTCACGCCTCCAGAGATTTTTCTTTTGATCTTCTTTTGTCCACTATATACCAAGGAACGAATTAGGGTTACAAACATGCCTTCAATCTTTGTCCGTTATGATTTTTGATCTTGATTTGATTCACTTAAAAATCTTTCTAAAATAGGCCAAAGTCAATCTTTTTGTGCCCACCTATGCCTTGCACGAATTGATTGACTTGCTAGCTGGATATGGGACCTGAAATGTGCACAAAATCTTGAGGTTTCAATGGTTTGGATATTTTTATGATTTAATTAGATTTAAATTGATTTAATTGGAATAAAAAATCAAAATAAATAGTAAAAATAAGATAAATACAAGTGGAAAGAGCTAGGGCTCGTGGAACATGCTACCAACTCAAAACAAGTGCAAAAGATTGGGCCCATTTAACAAAAATTGCAATTTGAGGCATAGTTGACTTTTGACAATTTTGCAAAAAGGGTCAACTTCACCAATGCATAACTTCCTCAATTTTGACTCTTTAAAGGTTTTCTTGGACTTTTTAGAAAGCTTGAGATGTCATATAAGCAACCCTTTAGGTATAATCTCAATTGAGTCTTCCATGTTCTTGTAAGAAGCTTTGACAAAAAAGGTGTTTTTGTTGACTTTTCAAAATGACCTATAATGTCCAAATTCATAACTTCTTTTGAGTGCATATTTTGAACTTAGGAGTTGAATATGGATTTTAGAGCATTGAATCCTCTTCAAAATGAGCTTTGGATGGGTCATTTATCATAAAGTATGAGAAAGTTATGCTTGGTCAAAGTTGAGTTGACTTTTCCTACAAAACCCTAATTTAGCAACTTTTGGGTTTTGATGAATTGTGAGCAATCCTTGTGGAATCATGATCAACACTTGATAAAATTATGAATAATACTCCAAAATAAGGATGTTGACCAAAAATCTTGAAGTTTGATTGTATGTGGGCCACAGTTGACTTTTGCCCTAGCACAGTCGATTTTCAGGCCTTTGAGCAATTGACTGAGCAAACTTCCTCTGCAAGGCTTGAAACTTGAAATGGATGATCTTGAGAACATATTAGGACAATGGGGAGCATTTGGGATCTCTTAGACTCAAGTATCTTGGTGCAACATGAAACCCTAATTTGAGGTAGACTGCCTTAGGAGAGAGCTTGTCTAGTCAACCCTTGGACTTCCTTGAGCAACTTAAGGATCTTTCTTGAAATGTTTTGAGCAATATGGGAGGGAAAATTTTGGGGTACAACAGTACTGCTTGTAGAAAGCAGTAGCTAGATCTTCCCAATTACACACATTGGTTCTTTCTAGTTGATAGAACCATTCCAGCTGAGTCGTTGCCAAACTTTCCTGGAAGAAGTGTACCCACAGATCCCTATC
The DNA here is from genome assembly GCA_948472305.1 of Vicia faba. Taxonomy (NCBI): domain Eukaryota; kingdom Viridiplantae; phylum Streptophyta; class Magnoliopsida; order Fabales; family Fabaceae; genus Vicia; species Vicia faba. Next base: position 189,854 of record CATIWC010001190.1, on the reverse strand, counting down.
AGTAGTGTGGGGTTGAATTTTCCTGACATACGACCTTAAATGCAGCTTAGGACAGGAGACACCGTCGTACTTAGCAAATGTAGGGACCTTGAACTTCCGTGGGATTACCACCCCTGAGACTAGTCCTAGCTCTTCAAAATTCAACCTGGGTATTCTTTGGATCTCCATGGCATTGAGCCGATCATCCAATTGTTTGTATTTATCATCAACAGGAGGATAATGATCCTCAGAATAGTCAGGTTCATCTTCTTCAGACTCCCTTGTCTTTTGGTCTTCTTCTCTTGTCTCTCCTTCCTGATTGTCTCTCTCTCTCTTGATGGAGTTACGAGCTCTGAAACTTGCTTCACTGGTCCTTTGAACCTTCTTCCCAAATTCAGAACACCCACTGGCCTCTTTTTCTTCTTCTTGTCCTTGAGAATCATAGCTTTCAAATATTCGTGTCCCTTAGCCAAATTCAGGAACATTTCTTGGAATTGAGCATTTTGTGCCTGAAGCTCCTTAACTGTTTGTTCAAGAGCCATTACTGAAATAAATAGCGAAGAAGATAAGAAACTTGTCCTGACACATGTTTATGCAATGATATGTATGGTATATGTATGCAATGTTTTCAAGGACTCTGGGAAATTGAAATTTGTGAACCAAAATGAAACAGAGATTTTATTAGTAGAATTCAAAATACAATTGCCTTTTTAGGCTTACAATTGAAAAATTCTAAAATCTAAGACATCAAGTTTCCCATGGACGCTTCATCTTCGTGTCGACATAGGCATTAAGACTTTTTTCTTTGTGAAGTAGCTTCGTAAACTCCAACACTTTCTTCTTATTGACATAGAAATGATCTCTAAAGGTATCTCGTTATTTCTTCAACTGAGTCCAGGATCTTTGAAGCTCTTCAAGATCAATGGGCATGTCAGGATGGAGAACTGTATAAGGAATATCCCTTTCGGCAATGGGATCCACAACCACTGGTAAGATGGCTATATACGGAATTATAAGGTTCTGAGCGTGAGCTCGTACCCATTTGCGATAAGGTTCCATAGGGATGGAAGTCTTAGGCCCCAAAGTCTTGGTATCAAATCTGTTTACCATGCCCCAAGCTCGTATGAACCTCTGACGATACCCTTGAACATCATCCTCGTAGTTAAACATAATTCCCTGGATAAGCATATCGTGGGGACCATCCCTTAGAGAATAGCCAAATTATTGCAGAGCCAGAGAAGGATTATAAGTTATGCCTCCCCTAATGCCCAATAGTGGGACATTAGGGAATTCTCCGCAACGATCAATAATAGAAATAGCTCCCATAGATCAGGAATACCAGAGAATATTCGAGTGAGAAAGTGACATTATCCTTTACAACCAAACTAAACTGTGATCGGTGGGAACGATAACTGACTGTTTTGGAATGCTGGTTCGCGTTTGCGTTTGTTTTCGCAAAATGTCGCAGTAAGCAAGAGTTGCCACCGTCTTTTATTTTATCCAACAAGGAAAGGACAAAAGCACAGAAAAATTCCTTTTCGAGATGTTTCTCAGGTTCGGGAGGTAGATTATAGAAAGGGAAGGTGTTAGCACCCTTTCTATCCGTGGTTATCCATGGGCTCTTAGGTACTTGCTCACTATGTTTTCAAAAGTTTGCTTTTCTTTGTGTTTGTGGGTTTTGAAAAGAGTTTTGTTTTTGAAGAGAGTGTAAGTGCGAAAAGTTTTTTTTTTTAAAAGGAGAAAGTACTTAAGAACCTCTACCTACTCAAAAAGGAACTAAACTGTGCTAACGTCCTTTAGACAATGCTATCCCACTATTGAGGAGTAGGTAGCATCATCGTTGGAGTTTTCGGGTCAATTCGATTTTAAGGGACGTGTGGTCACTAAAGCAACGTTAGGACGCCTTAGCGGTAATCCTAATGTCTTAGATAATTTTATCCGAAGCAACCGTTTTGAGGCAACTTATGATCTTTGGACAAAAGTACGACCTCTAAAACATCATATACTTAATGACCACGTTCGAGGCAACCAAGTGAGGCATACCTTAGGAGTGGCATGTGCAAGTGTATTATTTTTCAGTTATATTATCTTTGTACATGTTATGGTGAGCTACGGTTGATTTTAAGTTAAGAGTTAATCTTGTCATACATAGCCTAGTTAGCATACATCTAAACAGTTAATATATGTACAGGAATTTAAAGTGCGGGAATTGTAAATCCTACGCTATTATAAGGCTTCGGGGAGGGGGATTATTTACATGTCCAAAATTGGGGGAATAAAGCAGTAAAGTGTAAAAGTCTTAGTTTAAGCTATTATAAACCCGTAGGCAGTTACAATAAAATAAACGCGCACAAATCTGAAAATAACCTCTAAAAATCCTAAGAATAAAATCTTTTTGTTGTTTTATTTTATTTTGGGAAAATGATCTAAATCTACTTAATTTTAGTTTTGGAAAAATGTTAAAATAATTAAAAGGTTAATTAACAAAGTTAATTTAATAGAAAATAAAACTAGCCTAATGTTTTTGTTATTTTTTTTATTTTAATGTTAATTAAAAAGATAAAAAGAAGTCAATGAAAATAAAATACAAGAGGAATCCTTCGATCCAGGGAAAAAAAAGGAGTTTCGACTCAGGGAGGGAATGGAAGCTTCGATCCAGAGAGGGTCATGGTCCTTTCGATTGGGCCAGATAGTAAGGCGTGAGTAGCCTTCGATCCTGGGAAGAGGATTGTCTTTTGATCATGGAGGTCATAGATTTCGATCCAGGAATGAGATGTCTCCTTCGATCCAACATGCTAATGGGTTAGATCCAGAGAAGGTGTCTCCTTCGATCTGGGGTGTTATACCTGCAAAAGTATGTTAGCGTAATAAAATGCAGGGCCTGGGTATCGAATCCCAGGCCCTTCGATCCTGCACTTGTTGGGTCTCTTCAGGCTAAATCTGCAGCAAATCTTAGCAAACGAAGAACATGACCTGGGGCCAAACCCAAGCCTCTCGATCCTGTCTAGGATAGAAAATCGAAGGTAACAACCAGTATGGATGTATTATGCAAATATGAGGTTGGATAGTTTACCCTTTCTTACCAGCAGATTGGACTTTTAATTTGGGCGCTTCCTGGATGTAGGCACCTTCGATCTGGGCACTTCCTGGATGTAGGCACTTTTGATTTGGACACTTCCTGGATGTAGACACCTTCGATTTGGGGCTTATGGGTGTTGTGATATTTTGTTGAAGGGTTGCTTTGGCCTGGATCACTTCTGAAAATGTTTACAACCTGTGGTGGGCAGCGTATCTCCAATGTTTTTTTTTGTTCTCTTGTTCTATAATTTTTGTAATGTTTTTGTTCCACCCTTTGCACTGTATGCTGGCCCTGTATTTATAGGAGTGTGGGGGTCTAGTAACAGCAAGATACAACATTTAACCAGGCCATTAAAGCCATGAGACAAGAATCAAACACATTAAAATATTTCCTTTTTTGAAATATTCATGTCTCTTGAATGAACCTGGACACTTTTGATTTTCAAATGCCTTCAGGCCCTGCTCTTCGATTGGTCCTGATTTGCCTCCTTAGAATGGGACTTCTTATGCACCCTTCGAATGGGCCTTCTGAATGCTTCTTCGAATGGTCTTGAGTTGCCTCCTTCGAATGGACTTCTTATGTACCCTTCAAATGGGCCTTCTGAATGCTTCTTCGAATGGTCTTGAGTTGCCTCCTTCGAATGGACTTATTATGTACCCTTCGAATGGGCCTTCTTAAAATTCCAATCGAAAGGCTTTGTTAACAGGCCAATCGAAAGGTGCTGCTCATGCTAATCGAAGGATCCCTTGGCATGCCAATCGAAGTGCTTGTCCATAATTCCAATCGAAAGGCTCATTCAGAATACCAATCGAAGGGTCTTTCAGAATGGCAATCGAAGGCCTTGACATAATGCCAATCGAAATGTACTTAAAGCACCACTCAAAAATTTTCTTTTTCCTTAGGCAAGGGTTTATGATCAACCATGCAGGGGGAAGACTTTGGAAAACATGAGAGGGCAAATTTTGGGGTACAACAGTTGCCCCTGTTCAATTTTCTTAAACCTGAGGATATAGATTGGCTTTCGAGCCTTTTGTGATCCGAAGGTGGAAGATAATTGAACACTAGAGTGCCTAGAAATTTGCACTCGCATGGTGTAGTATCAGCATTGTGATGTCGGGAATGGGCTTACAGATGCCATTTGGAGAGGTAATGGATAGTCATTGGAGATGGGCTTAAAGATGCCATCCAGGGGCAATTGCTGGACTGTATTTGAATGAGTGACAAAATTACATCCGAATCTGGATCGTATCTGGACTGTTATTTGAATGAGTGACAGATTGACATCCGAATCTGGATCGTATCTAGACTGTATTTGAAGGTCTCTGATTGCCTGTCATTAACTGGAAGAAATAAATCTAACCAGAGGAGGTCTTTTTTGATAATGAAGTGTGATGAAGGAATATGAGACGATTGCTACTCCAAACAGATGATAAAGGAATCTTGGACGATTACTACCTCAGCAGGATGATTAAGGAATCTTGGATGACTTCTACCTCAGCAGGATGATGAAGGAATCTTGGACGATTACTACCTCAGCAGGATGATGAAGGAATCTTGGACGATTACTACCTCAGCAGGATGATGAAGGAATCTTGGATGACTTCTACCTCAACAGGATGATGAAGGAATCTTGGACGATTACTACCTCAGCAGGATGATGAAGGAATCTTGGACGATTACTACCTCAGCAGGATGATGAAGGAATCTTGGATGACTTCTACCTCAGCAGGATGATGAAGGAATCTTGGACGATTTCTACCTCAGCAGGATGATGAAGGAATCTTGGACGATTTCTACCTCAGCAGGATGGTGAAAGAATCTTGGATGACTTCTACCTCAGCAGGATGGTGAAGGAATCTTGGACGATTTCTACCTCAGCAGGATGATGAAGGAATCTTGGACGATTTCTACCTCAGCAGGATGAAGAAGGAATCTTGGACGATTATTACCTCAGTAGGATAGTGAAGGAATCTTGGACGATTACTACCTCAACGGGATGATGAAGGAATCTTGGACGATTACTACCTCAGCAGGATGGTGAAGGAATCTTGGACGATTACTACCTCAACGGGATGATGAAGGAATCTTGGACGATTACTACTTCAGCAGGAAGATGAAGGAATCTTGGACGATTACTACCTCAGCAGAATGATGAAGGAATCTTGGATGACTTCTACCTCAAAAAGGAAATGAAGGAATCTTTGACGACTGCTACTCCAAAAGGTAATGACTTTTATCTGTCGATCGATCTTTCCTGAAAAGGTAAAGAGTTAGTTGTATGCAATGTCATGATGTATGCATTGTGTAATGATGTTCTCAAAATAAATGAGATTATGTTGTATGCAATATGTATGCGCACGTCATGATGTATGAACATGAAATGCTATTGTGGTACGTCCGAGTTTAGGAAAATAAATCCCTGACTGTTGTTGGAGAATAAAGAGTTTCACTCGCTGGAGATAACGACCGGAGATGATTGGGAGAATAATCCTGCAGGAGAGAATAACTCCGATGGGGAATGGACTGACGAGGAAATGACTCTGTGGGGAGTATATACTCTGCTAGAAGATCTGCTGATTTGGAGAAATAAAACTCAGCTGGGGATGAATTACTGTTGCTGGTGACAGTGAACCCTGTTGGGGTTTGAATTTCTGTCTATGAAAGGAATGAACTCCGCTGGGGATAGAAAGAACTTTGTTGGGGATGATCTTTCAGTTGCAACTTGCTGAGGATAACCCAGTTAGACTCTTGTGAGGATAACCTCTGAATTTGGATGAGGAGACTTATTTGTGCTTCGCAGGGGACAAGCTTCCATAGTCTACTGGGGAAGAGGAGTTGTGGTCCTTTGATTTGTAGTAGTCGGAGGTGCAACCCAAGCAGGGGAATCTTGGTGTTGTTGGGGAAATAAACCCTGTCGTCAGTCCGCTAGAGAGGTGATATCTTCATTGGGGGAAGTCCTCGAGGATTCTTGAGGTTGATTCAGCTGGGGAAAGGTTTCCAGAGATTAAACCCTTGCTGGGGGTCATCCTATGAGAAGGATTTTGGGGAGATTTGTCATTGCCCCTAGTAGCAAGTGTTTGTGACATTGCCAGAAAATGTTTAATTGTACGTAACCCTTCACTGAGATTGATGTTCAATGTCCCAAGTGACGGAGATGGAGACTTGCCCCTGGTTACTTTGCACTTCTTTGAGAGATTTCCTGGAATCTTGATTGGACTGCCCCAGGTGATGGACAATGATCATGCCATTCCCCTTGATTGGAAGTGTTATCCTTTTTGAAGTGATTTTGTTCACTAAGAGGGCTTTCGTTCATCGGATATTCGTTGTGTGAATTTCTCCGCTGTCAAACAAATAGCCAAATGCAAACAGTGATATTCAAATAATGCAAAGTTTATGCTTGTCTCGAAGTTTTGAAAAGTGCGTTTTTTAGCAGAAAACTTTTTTTATAAGACAAATTCAACATAAGATTTAGGGCAAAGCCCTACAGGAGTCAGGATACCTTTTGTAACAGTATGCTTTCGAACTAACCCATTCTTCAGTTAGGACTTTTGAAGGGTTGTAACGTGGCTTGGTTCACGGTTTAAGAAACAAAGGATAAAGGCTCAAAGTATATTTGTACCCACCCGCTCTTCGTGATGTTCTTCAATCCTAAACTCAGTTAATTGTGCGTCGAACTCTATTAGAATTTGGAACGACGTTTTGGTGATAGTTCACACAAGTTGGATTTTTGAAGGCAGTCATCATTTTTGCAACATTTTTCATGTTGTTGAGGATTTGTAGCGACCTCGTTCTTTTGATTTGTTATCCCTAACTTTTGCCCGACTGTTCCTGTTTTCGAGATTACAGTCAGCGGGATGCCCCAGCTTTCTTAAGCCTCCTTTATAGGTTTTGGCTCAGTGGGCTTTTTTCTTTTGAGAGATTGTCTGCCTATGAGATAAGGAACTGCCATTGTCTTTTGATTCCATAGGAATGCTTTTGATGTTGTTCGTTGTATTATGAACTGAGAGTTTTGCGACTTCAATGCGCATCTTTTGAATTAACTGAGAGACTACCCTGCCCCAGGTTTAAATTAAAGGTTTCAATTTGTGTTTAAAACAGAAAACTCCTACTTCTTTGGCTCGAAGGGGTTGACTAGGGATTATCTTCCTTATAACTCCATTGTTTAGGATTTGAAAGAAATGCTTGTACATCGTCAGCAAGGTCTGTCCAAAAGCATACTGTATGAGATTATGGCATTGTTTCGTCATCCTCCATCTAAAGGCTTGTAACTTTTAGCAAGAGTTGAATGTCATAAAGTGAGTAAAAAGAATAGTTTAAATGAAAATGAGTGGATAAAATCAAGACAAACATATGCAATTCATTAATGAAACAAAGTTTGGCATTAATAGATAATTGTTTGAATAACAAAGAGATTACAACTTGAAAATTCAAATGAAACAAAGACATTCTCAATGATTTGGCGTAGGATCAGTGATCAAACTTGATCTCCTTGGCATCAATCAAGTCTTGGATCTTGTTCTTCAAAGTCTAACAGTCGTCGGTGTCATGTCCAGGACTGTCAGAATGGTAGGCATATCTCACACTCGGATTATACTTAGAAGAGGAAGTATCGGGATTTTGAGGAGGATCCTTTAGCGTGATTAACTTCAACTTCAGCAAATGTTGTAACGCTTGAGACAAAGGCATGTTGATGTTAGTATACTGCCTTTCTTGATATCTTACCCTACGCCTATTGCTCTGTCTTTGTTGAACAGGCATGGGATCGGAGACCAGGGTTGCCCCTACATGTTGATCATGACGACTCTTTTGACCATACACAACATTGGACTCTTTATTCCCATTGTAGGGCTTTTTCTGAGCATCAGAAGGTGTAGCTTCTTGAATCTTCCCACTTTTGATGCCAGCCTCGACCCTTTCGCCGGTCAGTATTAGCTCGGTGAATCCGGCTGAAGAGGTTCTGATCAAGTGTTTGAAATAGGGACCAGACAAAGTCCCAAGAAACATATCCACCAACTCCCTATCAGACAGAGGGGGAAGGACTCTTTCAGCAAGATCTCTCCACTTCTGAGCATAGTCCTTAAAGCCTTCGCCTGTACCCATAGACATACCCTGAAGCTGAGTACGCGTGGGAGCAAGGTCGGAATTATACTGGTATTGCTTGTAAAAAGCAGCAGCAAGGTCCTCCCAGTTGCGGATGTTAGCTCCTTCCAGTTGACAGAACCATTCAAGTTGAGTCCCTGACAGACTATCTTGAAAGAAATGAACCCAGAGATTTCTATCAACAGTATAGGGTTGAATCTTCCTCACATATGACCGGAGGTGTAGCTTTGTACAGGAAGCTCCGTCGTACTTAGCAAAGGCAGGTGCCTTAAATTTATGGGGAATTACCACCCCAGAGGATAGACCTAGATCTCCGAAGTCCATACCGGGCACCTTCTGTATTTCCATAGCATTCAAACGGTCTTCCAACTGTTTGTACTTATCCTCAGCAGAAGGATACTGTTCTTCATCATAGTCTGTCTCGTTGTCGGAGACCATAGGGCTAGGAGCCCTCCTTTCTTGTGGACTGTCTTTCCCTTCAGATGGGGTGGTCAGATCAACTTCGTTCTGCAGCCCGTTTCCAAACCTGCGTCCAGTATTGAACAGGATGGTCCTCTTTTTATTCTTCTTCCTCTCTTTCAGAATCAGGGTCTTCAGATCCTGCTGACCCTTAGCTAGGCTCATGACCAACTCTTGAAATTGGGCATTATGGGCCTGGAGGGCCTTGATAGCTTGCTCGGTTGAAGGTTCAGTAGACATGATGATTGTTGAAATAAACAGCGAAGAAGATAAGAGACCTGTATTGGGAGACCTGTTATGCAATGATATGTATGATATATGTTTTCAAGGATCTCGCGGGGTAAATAAGAAACTGTTAGAATTTGAATCTGGTAGCTTGATTGAAGGAACTTCATGTTGCTGAGAGTCCTTCTTCAAGATTCAATCTCACCATATCGAGTGGGTCATAGCCCCTGACTCAAGTTATCGTGCTTGGATTTCTAGACAACCTTGGCTAGAGGAAAATAAATCCCTTTTGCCCTTGCTAGACTTTTGATTTACCATAACCTGCATCACAGAGCCTTGAGATCCTTGAAATGGTTAAGGAAATGTTAAGGTATGATGTTATGATGTATATGCTATGCGTTTAAGCAAAAGTGTGAGGTGATGTAAGTAAACCCTGCAATGAGTCCAAATTATTGGATAAGGACTGTAAACAAAACCTGCAAGGAACTCATGTTGTCAGATAACAAGAACGTGCAAGTAGTTCAAGTTTGAAGGCACACAAGTCACACAAAAGAGCCCTTAGATTTCAGGCTGGCATGGAGCTTAGGTACTACCCACTTTCAGTTTAGTTGGTTTAAACCTGTCCTAAAAATAGTAACCGGGTTCTAGAGGATCTCAATATCACTGACTACCCTCAATCGGTCATAATTCCAGTTTAGCAACCTTTCTTGCGGCCGGAATCATCGCGAGAGTTTAGTCTTAATGAGTGTAGCATACTGCTACTGTTCTATGGCCAAGTTGGTCAATTTAAGGTTCTAAGGTCAGTTGGTGCTTAATGACTCCTTAGAAGACCCATATTCTCCTCGTTCCAACACAAGGGATATCGGTACAGACTAAGGTTCCACACCAACGTAGCTACTGCTTCATCCGTGTCGGTCTACACCGGACGGATCCCTCACAGTTTATTGCTACTTACCTAAAAAGGGTACCCCCAGATCCGGGTTAGGATCTATAGAACTCCGATAAAGCCCACAAAATTTAAAGCATACAAAGCAATACAATTGAAAACATAAGTGATCTAATCCTAAGGTACACCTCACTTATAGCTTCCCCAGCAGAGTCGCCAGTTCTGTGATCGGTGGGAACGAGAACTGACTATTTTGGAATGCTGGTTCGCGTTTGCGTTTGTTTTTGCAAAATGTCGCTGTAAGCAAGAGTCGCCACCATCTTTTATTTTATCCAACAAGGAAAGGAAAAAAGCACAGAAAAATTCCTTTTCGAGATGTTTCTCAGGTTCGGGAGGTAGATTATAGAAAGGGAAGGTGTTACCACCCTTTCTATCCGTGGTTATCCACGGGCTCTTAGGTACTTGCTCACTATGTTTTCAAAAGTTTGCTTTTCTTTGTGTTTGTGGGTTTTGAAAAGAGTTTTGTTTTTGAAGAGAGTGTAAGTGCGAAAAGTTTTTTTTTATTTTTAAAAGGAGCAAGTACTTAAGAACCTCTACCTACTCAAAAAGGAACTAAACTGTGCTAACGTCCTTTAGACAATGTTATCCCACTATTGAGGAGTAGGTAGCATCGTCGTTGGAGTTTTCGGGTCAATTCGATTTTAAGGGACGTGTGGTCACTAAAGCAACGTTAGGACGCCTTAGCGGTAATCCTAATGTCTTAGATCATTTTATCTGAGGCAACCGTTTTAAGGCAACTTATGATCTTTGGACAAAAGGACGACCTCTAAAACATCCTATACTTAATGACCACGTTAGAGGCAACCAAGTGAGGCGTACCTTAGGAGTGGCATGTGCAAGTGTATTATTTTTCAGTTATATTATCTTTGTACATGTTATGGTGAGCTACGGTTGATTTTAAGTTAAGAGTTAATCTTGTCATACATAGCCTAGTTAGCATACATCTAAACGGTTAATATATGTACAGGAATTTAAAATGCGGGAATTGTAAATCCTACGCTATTATAAGGCTTCGGGGAGGGGGATTATTTACATGTCCAAAATTGGGGGAATAAAGCAGTAAAGTGTAAAAGTCTTAGTTTAAGCTATTACAAACCCGTAGGCAGTTACAATAAAATAAACACGCACGAATCTGAAAATAACCTCTAAAAATCCTAAGAATAAAATCTTTTTGTTGTTTTATTTTATTTTGGGAAAATGATCTAAATCTACTTAATTTTAGTTTTGGAAAAATGTTAAAATAATTAAAAGGTTAATTAACAAAGTTAATTTAATAGAAAATAAAACTAGCCTAATGTTTTTGTTATTTTTTTTATTTTAATGTTAATTAAAAAGATAAAAAGAAGTCAATGAAAATAAAATACAAGGGGAATCCTTCGATCTAGGGAAAAAAAGGAGTTTCGACTCAGGGAGGGAATGGAAGCTTCGATTCAGAGAGGGTCATGGTCCTTTCGATTGGGCCAGACAGTAAGGCGTGAGTAGCCTTCGATCCAGGGAAGAGGATTGTCTTTTGATCATGGAGGTCATGGCTTTCGATCCAGGAATGAGATGCCTCCTTCGATCCAGCATGCTAATGGGTTCGATCCAGAGAAGGTGTCTCCTTCGATCTGGGGTGTTATACCTGCAAAAGTATGTTAGCATAATAAAATGCAGGGCCTGGGTATCGAACCCCAGGCCCTTCGATCCTGCACTTGTTGGGTCTCTTCAGGCTAAATCTGCAGTAAATGTTAGCAAACGAAGAACATGACCTGGGGCCAAACCCAAGCCTCTTGATCCTGTCTAGGATAGAAAATCAAAGGTAACAACCAGTATGGATGTATTATGCAAATATGAGGTTGGATAGTTTACCCTTTCTTACCAGCAGATTGGACTTTTAATTTGGGCGCTTCCTGGATGTAGGCACCTTCGATCTGGGCACTTCCTGGATGTAGGCACTTTTGATTTGGACACTTCCTGGATGTAGACACCTTCGATTTGGGGCTTATGGGCGTTGTAATCTTTTGTTGAAGGGTTGCTTTGGCTTGGATCACTTCTGAAAATGTTGACAACCTGTGGTGGGCAGCGTATCTCCAATGTTTTTTTTTGTTCTCCTGTTCTATAATTTTTGTAATGTTTTTGTTCCACCCTTTGCACTGTATGCTGGCCCTGTATTTATAGGAGTGTGGGGGTCTAGTAACGGCAAGAGACAACATTTAACCAGGCCATTAAAGCCGTGAGACAAGAATAAAACACATTAAAAAATTTCCTTTTTTCAAATATTCATGTCTCTTGAATGAACCTGGACACTTTTGATTTTCGAATGCCTTCAGGCCCTGCTCTTCGATTGGTCCTGATTTGCCTCCTTCGAATGGGACTTCTTATGTACCCTTCGAATGGGCCTTCTGAATGCTTCTTCGAATGGTCTTGAGTTGTCTCCTTCGAATGGGCCTTCTGAATGCTTCTTCGAATGGTCTTGAGTTGCTTCCTTCGAATGGACTTCTTATGTACCCTTCGAATGGGCCTTCTTAAGATTCCAATCGAAAGGCTTTGTTAACAGGCCAATCGAAAGGTGCTCCTCATGCTAATCGAAGGATCCCTTGGCATGCCAATCGAAGTGCTTGTCCATAATGCCAATCGAAAGGCTCATTCAGAATACCAATCGAAGGGTCTTTCAGAATGCCAATCGAAGGCCTTGACATAATGCCAATTGAAATGTACTTAAAACACCACTCAAAAAATTTCTTTTTCCTTAGGCAAGGGTTTGTGATCAACCATGATGGGGGAAGACTTTGGAAAACATGAGAGGGCAAATTTTGGGGTACAACATAAACCTTCTTCATTCTTCAATATTGATTTAGGGAGGTGTGAAATAAACCACCTTGGTAGCAACGACATGCAACACATAAGAATCCCTTTTCTCTTCATGGTGAGAGTGTAGAGGGTATACAAGATGTATTCGAGTAGAGTAGGCACAGGGTTACGAGAGAGGAAAACCTTGATAGCATTCACATATATTAGAAAGTATGGATTAGGGAACAACACTAAACCATAGATTAGAAGGGCCAGAACCTCCTCAAAAGCTTGGAAATCCAAATAATCCCAAAACAGCGGAGCCTTCTCTAATAGGAATTTGACTAGGAAACCCTTGACTCCACTTCTTGTTTCCCGGTTGGATACAATATCAGATCGTTTCAGATGCAAAGTTGTTGCAATGACTTCTGGCTTTGGAGCTTCTTATAAACCGGTGAAAGGCATCTGATCAAGAATAGGTATACCCAATATTTGAGAGAACTCTTCCATGGTGGGCACCAATTGATAATCTGGAAAGGTGAAGCAATGGTGCTTAGGGTCAAATAATTGAAAAAGTACTCTCATCATCTTCTCATCAAAACCTGAGGTATCCAGATTGAGAAGTCGACCATATTTCTTGGTAAATGAGAAAGTCTCGGGAACCCTTGATACTAGCTCTTTGAGTTGGAGAGGTATTCTCACAAAGATAAATTCCCTTGGCCCTTGAAATGGCCAGTGTAATGAAAAATGGATGTTATGATGCATGATGTCATGTTTAAGCAAACTAATCATACACAAGTAAAACACACAAGACCTTAGGTTTAGGATTGCATGGAGTTTATATGTAAATACCCTCTTGAAGTTTAGTTGGTTCAACCTATCCTAGAAATAGTAACCGGGTTCTAAGGAGTCTCAATATCATTAATCTTTCTTTATCGAGCATTATTTCAGCTTAGTAATCTTTTCTTGCGAATGAGACATCTTGAAAGTCTGGTCTCAATGAGTGTAGCATCGAGTATCAACCAATCCCCAGCTTTACACCGAGGCTGGCTATCTCACTACTTTCTAATGGCCAAGTTTGTTCAACTAAGGTTCTAAGGTCCGTTAGTGCTTCACGACACCACACGACAACCCCGTATTCTCCTCGATTCAACACAAGGGATATCAGTACCAACCAAAGTGTGACACTAACACAAATATCGATTCAACCATATCGGTCTATGTCGTACAGTCTCCACAATTTATTGTTGTTTACCTAAAAAGATGCCCCTAGATCCGGGTGTAGGATCTATAGTAACAACCCAAACAACCCTCCAAGAATAAAGAATACAAAGCACAAAAAAGGAGTTTAATAATGAACTAACTCTAAGGTAAGCCCCACTTTTTATTTGTCCCCAGCAGAGTCGCCAGTTCTGTGATACGGTGGCAGAACCGACTGTTAATACTAGTTTTGCGTTTGTGCTTGCAAATGTTGTAGTAAGCAAGAGTCGCCACCGACTTTTATTTTATCCAAATTAAGGAAAGGGTGAAAATAAAATAAAAAGACCTTTTCGAGATTATTCTGAGTAAGAGGGGTAATGTGATACGGTGGGAGAGAACTGACTGTTTTTTGGAATGCTGGTTCGCGTTTTGCGTTTGTTTTTGCAAAATGTCGCGGTAAGCAAGAGTCGCCACCGTCTTTTATTTTATCCAACAAGGAAAGGAAAAAAGAATAGAAAAATTCCTTTTTCGAGATGTTTCTCAGGTCCGGGGGGTAGATTATAGAAAGGGAAGGTGTTAGCACCCTTTCTATCCGTGGTTATCCACGGGCTCTTAGGTACTTGCTCATAGTGTTTTCAAAATTTTCTTTTCTTTGTGTTTTGTGGGTTTGAAAGAAGTTTTTGTTTGAAAAGGAGTGTAAGTGTGAAAAGTTTTATTTTGAAGGAGCAAGTACTTAAGAACCATCTACCTACTCGAAAAAGGAATCAATCTGTGCTAATGTCCTTTAGACAATGCTATCCCACTATTGATGAGTAGGTAGCGTCGTCGTTGGAGTTTAAGGGTCAATTCGATGAAGGGACGTGTGGTCACTAAAGCAATGTTAGGACGCTTTAGCGGTAACCCTAATGTCTTATATCATTTTTTCGAGGCAACCGTTTCGAGGCAACTATGATCTTTGGACAAGAGGGCGACCTCTAAAACTTCCTATACTCAATGACCACGTTGGAAGGCAACAAAGTGAGGTGTACCCTAAGAGTGCGCATGTGCGAGTGTGTTATTTCGGTTAATTTTATCTTTGTACATGTCAATGGTTATCTATGTTGATTTTAGGTTCAAACATTTGATCTTGTCATGCATTCCCTATTTATCAAACATCTAACAATTTATAGTTTGCGGAAATTAAATTGCGGAAATTAAATCTAAATATTACAAGGCGTCGGGTATTTACATCGCCAAAAACAACCCTTGAAATTAAATTGCGGAAAGTAAATAAAGTGATAAAAAATATTAAAGGTCCTATTTAAAGCTATTACATTCCGGAAGCAAGTACAATAATATGATAAATGAATCGCGCGCGAAAAATTAAATCGAATGCATTTTTTAGGGTTTTGACCTATTTATTGAAAGAAAGCATTTTTTTGTTTATTTTTGAATTAAGAAGAAATTAAATTAGGTTAATTAAATAAATAAATTAATTTAAAAATATATTTTTTGGATTTTTGGATATTTAAAGAAAATAAAATAAATTGGTTTAATGTTAATAAAACCTAATTATCTATATTGATTTTAAATATTGAAAAAATATTAAAAGTTATCTCTAATTAAACTAAATTAATTTAGTTAGTATTTATTTACAAAAATAAAATGATGAATTTAATTTTAATAAATAAAATATATTTTTGTGTTTTTGTTGTATGAGGAAAAAATTAATTGGTTAATAAAATAATAAATAATAAAACAAAAACAATTAAATAAATAGATTAAAAAAAAAGAAAGAAATAGAAATAACCCAGGGGGGTTCAGGCCCAATTTGGAGGTGAAACTGGCAATTTGAAGCCCATTTGCACGCAGGCCTGGGTTGACTTCCAGATTCCCTATGCCTTGGTTGACTTGAGAACATGGTGGACGTTCAATCTTGGCCACCAGATCTGGCCTGGGGCCATCTGGCAAACATCTGGATGAGGACACATGATATGCTACGCTTTGGACATTGCATGGAATCACCTATTGAAAAATAAAACAAATGCATTTGGGGGACCTGGGATTCGAACCCAAGTCCTGTTGGTACTTGAACACATGCCTTAGCCACTGAGCCAACGCACTTTTATTGTTAACATAGTGGATAATAAATATAATATGGAAAACAAACTAATTATGCCAGAATTATAAAAAAAGAAGCGCGAATTTATGAATGGACGAATAGGGAGGGGGCACGTAGTCATCTTCTTCGCCCAGCCCTGGTTATTTACCTGCGGATTTTTATCCGCAGCTAAATCCATGGGTTCATCCTATAATCTTCTCTAGGCCATGGAAATTAATTCCAAACACATGGTTGTGTTCGTCTCCTTCCACTGATCATGTCCATGTCCATTATTATCATCAATTTTGACTGCAATTAAAATACCCAAAAACAAGAACCAAGAACCCTAGAATCGGCTAGGGGGTTACAGGCCATGAAAATGCAATTCAATAATGCAAAAAGCTTCTAAATGGAACGATAAGCATGATTGTGTAACGATTTTGCCAAGAAAACGCAGGAATATGAGTATGTGATTTCGAGTGCATGACGGTTTTCAAGGAGACTTACAGCGCGATTGAGGATGTGAATGGCCTTGCTTTTGATTGCTATAGAGTCAGTGGATGTCCAACAAGAGAGTAGTGTTAAGATTTTGCTTTGAATCGACCTCTAAAACAGATTTTAGTTTCAAGCTTTTTCAAGTTTTTCTCAAGTTTGGTTTTGGTGATTATGCAGCCTCCAGGTCCTGATTCGTGTGTCTCTAGCTTGTATAAGTAACATGGAATGAATTAGGTCAAGTTTTGGGCTTTGAATCCTTATGCATTGATGTTTGGAGATATGATTTGATCCTCCATTACAAAGCTTCAAATTTTATCAAAAATCCAATATTTTGTTCATGATATGGCTTGATTCGAGTTTGATCTTATCCATGATGACAATTAAGGCCTGTATCAATAAAAAAGATACCAAGTTATCAATATTTAGATTTTATTTGGATTTAAATTGATTTAAAATGAATTAATTCAATAAAAATCAAACAAAATAGCAAAATCAATGAATGGACATAAGACTGAAGATAGGACATGTGTGTAGTGTGACAAGATCAAATCAAGTGGAAAAAAGTGGGCCCATTTGACAAAATTTGAAGTTTTGGGGATAGTTGACTTTTGGCAATTTTGGAAAAATTCCCAACTTCAACAATGCATAACTTCTTCAATTTTGAACTTTTGGAGGTGTTCTTGGACTTTTTAGAAACCTTGAGATGTCCTCTAACGAACCCTTTTGGTATCGTCTCATTTTTATATTCCATGCTCAAGTTATAAGCTTTGGAAAAAAATGTGTTTTTGTTGATTTTCAAAAATGACCTATAATGTCCAAATTTGTAACTTTTTGTGAGTGCATTTATTGATCTTGGGGTGTGAAGATGGATTTTAAGAAATTTCATCCTATTCAAAATGAGATTTGTATGGATCATTTATCATAAAGTATGAGAAATTTATGCTTGGTCAAAGTTGAGTTGACTTTTCCTACAAAAACCCTAATTTAGCAACTTTTGAGTCTTGATGAATTTTGAGCAATCCTTGATGAATCATGATCAACCCTTGATCCAATGATGAAATATACTTCAAAATGAGAATGTTGACAAAAAATCTTGAAGTTTGACTGTTTATAGGTCACAGTTGACTTTTGCCCTATCACAGTCGATTTTTGGACCTCTTGAGCAATTGACTGACTAAACTTCCTCTGCAAGGCTTGAAATTTGACATGGATGAACTTGATAACATATTAGGACATTGTGGAGCTCTTGAGGTTATTGGGATGCAAGGAACTTGATGCAACACAAAACCCTAATTTGAGATTGGCTGCCTTAGGAAATAACTTGACTGTCCAACTCTTGAGCAATCTTGAGCCACTTGGAGATTATTCTTGCAATATCTTGAGAAATATGGGAGGGAAAATTTTGGGGTATAACAGCTGCCCCTGTTCAATCTTCTTAAACCTGAGGATATAGATTGGCTTTCGTGCCTTTCGTGATCCAAAGGTGGAAGGAGATTGAACACTAGAGTGCCCAGAAATTTGCACTCACATGAAGTGGTATCAGCCTTGTGATATCAGGAATGGGCTTACAGATGCCATTTGAAGACTGTTGGTAGGTGGTCTGAACTTCAACTGGAATATGAATCAGGGAGATCTTATCAGCGATCTGACTGAACCAGAGGAGGTCTTGGATTTGACTTTGACTGGATCGGCATCAGAAAAATCTTTAGGAATCGATTTAAATGGACCAGAGGAGGTCTTGTCTTCTTTGACTCGATTGGCATCAGAAATTTTTTTAGGAATCGATTTAACTAGACCAGAGGAGGTGTTGTCTTCTTTGACTGGATTGGCATCAGAAATATCTTTAGGAATCGATTTAACTGGACCAGATGAGGTCTTGTCTTCTTTGACTGGATTGGCATCAGAAAAATCTTTAGGAATCGATTTAACTGGACAGGAGGAGGTCTTGTCTTCTTTGACTGGATTGGCATCAGAAAAATCTTTAGGAATCGATTTAACTGGACCAGAGGAGGTCTTGTCTTCTTTGACTAGATTGGCATCAGAAAAATCTTTAGGAATCGATTTAACTGGACCAGAGGAGGTCTTGTCTTCTTTGTCTGGATTGGCATCAGAAAAATCTTTAGGAATCAATTTAATTGGATCAGAGAAGGCCTTTGACTGGATCGGCATCATAAAAATCTTTAGGAATCGATTTAACTGGACCGGGCAAGGTCTTGGAATAACGTCAACTGGATTGGCATCAGGAAAATCTTTAGGAATCGACTTTACTGGACCAGAGAAGGCCTTTGACTGGATCGGCATCAGAAAAATCTTTAGGAATCGATTTAACTGGAACAAGCAAGGTCTTGGAATAACTTCAACTGGATCAGCATCAGGAAAATCTTTAGGAATCGACTTTACTGGACCAGAGAAGGCCTTTGACTGGATCGGCATCAGAGAAATCTTTAGGAATCGATTTAACTGGACCAGGCAAGGTCTTGGAATAACTTCAACTAGATCGGCATCAGGAAAATCTTTAGGAATCGACTTTACTGGACCAGAGAAGGCCTTTGACTGGATCAACATCAGAAAAATCTTTAGGAATCGATTTAACTGGACCAGGCAAGGTCTTGGAATAACTTCAACTGGATCGGCATCAGAAAAATATTTAGGAATCAACTTTACTGGACCAGAGAAGGCCTTTGACTGGATCGGCATCAGAAAATCTTTAGGAATCGATTTAAACTGGACCAGACAAGGTCTTTTGATATAGCTGAGAATTTAAC
The DNA here is from genome assembly GCA_948472305.1 of Vicia faba. Taxonomy (NCBI): domain Eukaryota; kingdom Viridiplantae; phylum Streptophyta; class Magnoliopsida; order Fabales; family Fabaceae; genus Vicia; species Vicia faba. The sequence goes on along the minus strand of CATIWC010001190.1, from coordinate 170,757 downwards.
TGCATCTTTCCTGAAAGGTAAAGGTCAGTCATATGCAATGTATGATATGGATCAAGCAATGATGTTCTCAACATAAATGAGATTGTGCGGTATGATGCATTTATTCATGTATCATGATGTATTGAAATGTAATGTTTTAGCTGGGGAAAATAAATCCCGAATAGCTTGCTGGAGAATAGAATTGAATTCTTTGTTTCCGCTGGGGATGACGAACGAAAATGATCGCAAGAATAAACCTGTAGGAGAAGATAACTCCGTTGGGGAATAAACTGACGAGGAGATTTCTCTGTGGGGAAGAGATGCTCTGCTGAAGATTCCATTGATAAACTCTACTGGGGATGGATTACCATTGCTGGTGATATTGGATCTGTTGAGGATTGAATTCCTGTTTGTGAAAGAAAAGAACTTCGTTGGGGACGATCTTTCGGTTGCAACTTGCTGGGGATAACCCTGTTAGACTCTTGTGGGGATACTCCTGTTATTTATACTGGGAATGATCCTTTGAACTTGGCTGGGGAGAGTTACTTTTGAACTCCGTTGGGGATAAACTTCCAGAGTCTACTGGGGATGATGATCCAACTCTATGGGGAAGCTTTTTCAGACCGTTCTGGGAAATATTGACTCCACTGGGGGTGTCTTATATTCTTTCGGGGAACATTCTTATACTCTGCCAGGGAATGTTAAGACTGTCAGGGATATTAAGCCTTCTTAGTACTGATGGTAGATCAACTCTGCTTGGGGAGAGCATTACTGATTCGTTCGTAGATGTGAGTCTCAGCTGGGAGAGAACTACTATTACTGTCCTACTCTGCGGGGAGTGAAGACATCTTAGTCATATTCTTCAACTTAATATACCTTTGTACCTGGTGGACAGAGCAACTGTACAATTCGGCCAATTCTTATTTGCCCCTGTTTCTGATATTACCCGTAACCGTCTTTTGTTTCACATGTAAATATTCATGAGCTGTAATTAATGTCAAATGCATATATCAAAAATGAACATTGGACGTTCTTTGCAAAACAAAACAGATAAAGGAAAAACAGTTTGAAATTTCTTTGAAAATGAATTTGTATTGATTTTGAAGTTTGGCCTGTAAATAGGCGTTTTTTGTACAAGAGGCTGACGTCCTAGTAAGAGAATGCCGCCGAACAAATAGAATTTACAGAATTTGTGAAAAATTAAACAAAACAACTATGTGAATAATCCCACTGGGTTCCAACTCTGCTATTGCCTTTATGTCCTCGAGCATCTCATCACTTTGCTGCTAGTTGAAGGTAGATCAGATTGATTAGTGTCGTCCGAGCTTGATAGTCGATACCGAAATCTGGATGCAAGGTGATCCAATGATACATAGTGTTACGCTTTAATACCTAACTTTTGCCTGGACCGCCCTTTCGGTTTTTCAGTCCACCGGGATACCCTTTTTTGCCCAATCCGCCTTTTTAGGTTTTCGACTTGCCGGGTGTACAGATTTTTTCATTTTCATCCCTTATTTTTGCCCGAACCCTTTTGGTTCGCCGGGAAGCCCTTATTTTTGCCTAGGCCAGTCAACCTAGCGGGTCTTTGATTACACGTAGTATCTTTTCACTATGTCTGCATTGACGGGGTGAGGAAGGTCGTCACCATCCATGGTGGTTAGAATCATAGCTCCTCCTGAGAAAATGTTCTTAACCACGAATGGCCCTTCGTAAGTAGGGGTCCATTTTCCCCTGGGATCACCTTGAGGTAGAATAATGCGCTTGATTACCAGGTCCCGGACTTGATACTCTTGTCGTCTGACTTTCTTATTAAAAGCCTTGATCATCCGTTTTTGGTACGTCTGACCATGAAAAATAGCAGTAAGTCTCTTTTCGTCGACTAAATTCAGCTGATCAAGCCGGGTCTGAATCCAGTCGTCTTCACTTAAACCTGCATCCTTCATGATTCAGAGAGAGGGTATCTGAACTTCGATGGGCAAGAATTCCTCCATGCCATATACCAAAGAGTAGGGTGTTTCCCCTGTTGACGTCCGTGCTGAGGTACGGTATCCATGAAGAGCAAATGGTAACATCTCGTGCCAGTCTTTGTATGTCACTGTCATCTTCTGCACAATCTTCTTAATGTTCTTATTATCCGCTTCGATAGCCCCATTCATCTTCGGCCGGTAAGGAGAAGAATTGTGATGCTGTATCTTGAATTTCTCACAGAGCTCAGTGATCATCTTATTGTTGAGATTGGTACCATTATCCGTAATGATCCTCTCTGGTACATCGTATCGACAGATCAGATTGTTCCGAATGAACCGTGCCACGACGTTCTTGGTTACAGTAGCAAAGGACGCTGCTTCAACCCACTTCGTAAAGTAATCAATTGCTACCAGGATGAAACGATGCCCGTTGGATGCTGTAGGTCTGATCTCGCCGATCATATTAATGCCCCACATTGCAAAAGGCCAAGGAGCTGTCAGGACGTTCAGAGGAACAAGAGGTATGTGTACCTTATCAGCATAGACCTGGCACTTGTGACACGTCCGAGAATGCTGATAATAGTCGGCTTCCATTGTGGACCAATAATATCCTGCCCGTAGGATTTTCTATGCCATGGTGTGTCCACTGGAATGAGTTATGAAAGTACCTTCGTGTAAATCTGCCATGATCCTTTCTGCTTCATTCTTATCCACACAACACAGTAAGGTCGGATGATGGTTACGCTTGCAAAGAATGCCATTACTGATGAAGAACTTTGCCGCGAACCTCCTCAGAAACTTCTTATCATTAACAGATGCACCCTCGAGGTATTCTTGAGCTTCAAGATACCTCTTCACCTCATGAAACCAGGGTTTATCTGCTACCTCTTTAGCCTCAATATCACAGCAATGCGCATGTTCGTCCAGTTTTTCAATGATGATTCAAGGAGCTTCGTTGTCCCAATTGACCTTGAACATAGAAGACATCGTAGCCAGCACGTCTGCCAACTGATTCTCCTCTCTAGGGAAATTTTCAAAGGTTATCTCGTCAAAATGGGGAAGCAATGTCAATACATATTCCTTGTAAGGAATAAGATTTTTGTGTTTCGTATCCCACTCACCTTTGATCTGACTGATCACGAGAGCGGAATCTCCGAAGACACTTAGAAACTTAATCCTTAGATCAATTGCTGCTCGAAGACCCATGATGCACGCTTCATACTCCGCCATATTGTTGGTGAAGTTGAAACATAGTCGAGCGGTGAATGGAGTATGAGAGCCTTTAGAAGATATGATCACAGCGCCAATGCCATTACCCAAAGAGTTTGAAGCTCCATCAAAGTACATAGACCATCGGGATCCTTCCTCGGGTCCTTCATCCGGTCCAGGTGTCTCACAATCAGTTACCAACATGATATTCTCGTCCGGAAATTCAAAGTTCATAGACTGGTAATCATCCACTGCCTGATGTGCCAAATGGTCTGCCAACACACTTCCCTTGATTGCCTTTTGGATTGTATATTGGATGTCATACTCAGTCAAGATCATCTGCCATTTTGCTATTCTTCTGGACAAGGTAGGATTTTCAAAGATATACTTGATTGGATCCATCTTTGATATCAACAGAGTAGTGTGAGTCAGCATATACTGTCTCAGCCGGCGAGCAGCCCATGCCAAAGCGCAACAAGTTTTCTCGAGCAACGAGTATCGGGTCTTGCAGTCGGTAAACTTTTTTCTAAGGTAATAAATATCATGCTCTTTTCGGCCAGACTCGTCATGCTGACCCAGCACACACCCCATCAAGTTGTCGAGTATTGTCAAGTATAAGATCAGAGGTCTCCCTTCAACTGGAGGCATCAGAATGGGTGGCTCTTGGAGATGCTCTTTGATCCTTTTGAAAGCGGCCTGACATTCATCATTTCAACGTACTACTTGATCTTCCTTCAGTAGCTTGAAGATTGGCTCACAAGTAGCAGTCAGGTGCAAGATGAATCAGGCAATGTAGTTTAGTCGTCCCAGAAAACCTCTAACTTCTTTCTCTATTCTGCGAGCTGGCATTTCTTGTATGGCCTTCACTTTTGCAGGATCCACTTGAATACCTTTATCGCTTACGACGAAACCTAGTAGCTTACTAGACCTCACCCTGAAGGTGCACTTGTTCGGGTTTAACCTCAGCTTGTACAATTTCAATCTGTCAAATAACTTCTGAAGGTGGTCAAGATGCTCTTCTTCAGTCTGAGAACTTGCAATCATATCGTCGACGTAAACTTTAATCTCATGGTGGATCATGTCATGAAATAAAGCAACCATGGCACGCTGATATGTTGCCCCAGCATTCTTCAGTCCAAAAGGCATGACCTTGTAGCAAAAGGTACCCCACTGAGTAACAAAGGTTGTCTTCTCCATGTCTTCCGGAGCCATTTTAATCTGATTATAACCAGAGAAACCATCCATAAAGGAGAATACCTTGTGTTGAGCGGTGTTGTCAACCAGAACATCGATATGAGGTAAAGGGAAGTCATCCTTGGGGATCGCCCTGTTCAGATCCCTATAGTCAACACACATTTGAACCTTACCATCCTTCTTCGGCACTGGAACCACGTTGGCCACCCACTGAGGGTAAGAAGTGACTGCTAGAAAACTGGCGTCAAACTATTTCATAACTTCAGCCTTGATTTTCTCAGATATCTCTGGGCGCATTCGGCGGACCTTCTGTTTCACTGGAGGACAATCTTCCTTGGTAGGCAGGCGATGAACCACAATGTCGATATCCAACCCAGGCATTCTTCGTAAGACCAGGTGAAGATCTCAACGTAGTCACGCAGCATCTTAATCAACCGTTGTTTCACACTAAGCTCCAGATTGGCACCGATCTTGACCTCTTTCTTGTCTATCTCAGTACCTAGATTCACTGATTCCACAGGCTCTTCGTGCGGCTGAATAGCCCTCTCATCCTGGAGTAGCAGTCTTGCAAGTTCACAGGCACTTCACAATCATCTTCACCTTCGTCTTCGGCTAAGTTGATCGGATTTTCGAAGTCATTACTGGCAGTAGCAGAGTCGTTACTAGTGAGATCCAGAGTGGATGTAGACCTGTATATGTGAGTTTGTGTAAAATAGTTGTTTTGCAATATATAATAAAGAAAAACAAGGAGCGCAAAATTTGAAATGCAAGAACGTCCAATGCTTTTATTAATGATATATGAAAATGACACACATAAATCCCTCACAAATGAAGCCACAGTGCCCCGGGTATGACACCGGGCCATAAAGCTTAAATCATTGTCTGTTAAAAATTCAAAACAAAAAGTTTCATTATTCGGTAACAAAAGTAATAGGGATGAAGTCCTTTGTTGTCCAGTTGCATTGTCTACCATCGGTCGTAGGATAGATCCAGCTGTTGAATTCATACTCTTCCACATCGTCTTCAATGGAATTCACTCCCGAGTTGCTGATGAACACGGGAGGTCTTCCGATCCGTGCATTCTGAACGGCCCTTTGAGCTTCTGCAGTGAAACCCACACCAAACTTGTTAGTCTTCTGTGTAAAATCAGGTAGTCAGCCCCAATTTGCACACCCACCTTTCTCGACAACAGCCCGGGCATCCTTAAAGGAAGCCATCTTCATAGGAGAGTCTTCAACAACTCTCTCAGCTGACGCCAGCATCTGGGGATCCTCTTTAAAATGTTGAAATGGGGTCTCAATGAACTCCCCATCCATCTCTACATATCGAAAAGAGTTGAGGTGGCTAACCATGTACTCTTCCTCTCCTTGTACTGTCACAATCTTCCCTTTGACCGGGTACTTCAGCTTCTGGTGGAGCGTTGAGGTTACGGCCCCGGCTTTGTGGATCCATGGACGACCCAGCAAACAAGAATAAGATGGCTGAATGTCCATCACATAGAATGTAGAGTTGAAGACCTGAGAACCAACCTTGATCAGAATATCCACTTCTCCATGCACAATTCTCTTAGACCCATCAAAGGCCCTAACAACAATGTTGCTTTGTTTCATCTCCAACCCTTCACAGTCCAACCCGTCTAGAGCTTTCTTAGGCAAGACGTTCAATGAGGAACCATTATCTACCAATACATGTGCAAGAGTAGTGCCCCTGCATTCAATGGAGACATGCAGGGCATTGTTATGATTCTTCCCCTTAGCAGTTAAGTCGGCGTACGAGAAACCCAACCCATTATCAGCAGTCAAATTGGCCATGCAATCTGTAAACTGATCAGCTGATGTCTCTTGTGGTACGTGGCAAATCTTCAGGAAGGTAATCAGAGCCTTGGCATGGGCCTCTGAGCATAACAACAGTGACAACATAGAAATCTTGGACGGGGTTTGCCCCAGCTGTTCAACTACATTGTAGTCACTCTTTTTGATGATCTTCAGGATCTCTTCCATCTCTTGTCTAGAAGCTTCAACAGTAATTGTCTTCGGTGCCTCCATCCAGGCAGGGTCACTGGTGATCCCTTCGCCCCGAGCGTCAGATGACTCGGCGACAGGGGTAAGAATAGGAACTTGAACAAGAATAGTAGCGGGTACACTGGCAGGTGTGATAACAACAGGTTTTCGGACAGTTGGTGGAGAGATATCAGGCGAGAAAAGTCTTCCGCTGCGGGTGACTTTAGCAGGTCCAACAATATTGCTGGCGTCAGTATCAGCATCCAACTCTTGTTTAACTCCATGAAAATAAACATCAGCCTCATAGTGCCAAGGGACAGCTTTATCAGAGGTGTAGGGGATGGGCCCCGGAACAGTGATGATCACAGGTGCGATTCTCGGAATAGATGTAATTCTAATAGGCTTCCTCGAGGGAGCCTTGGAAGAATTGTCGAAAATGGTAATGATGGAAACTTCTTCAGAAGGAACTAAGGGAACAACAGTCTTCTCAAACAAAATCTCTTTATTATCCATCAGGCGTTGGACACCTAACTTCAAAAGATGGCAGTCGGTAGGTAGAACAGCACACATACGGCAACCTTCGTCACAGCCCATAAATAAAACGGCTAGAAAAAGGTTCTGCTTCACGGTCATCAAAGGGGTAACAACATCGTTTACCGAAGCCACAAACAAGTTTTCATCTATAGCATTTACTCCATGCTTGGGCAAAGGAGCAGTCACAACATTAGGTCTTTCGGACGCCTCGAACTCAATCTCCTTCGCATCAATTAAGTCTTGTATCTTATTCTTCAAAGTCCAACAATCATCTGTATTATGCCCCGGGCTATCAGAGTGATAAGCACAACGGGCATTAGGGTTATACCTCAGTGATGTTGTATTTGGATTCTTTGGGGCTTCCTTTGGAATCACCAGATTGGTCTTCAGCAACTGTGGCAGAATCTGAGACAAAGTCATATTGAGATGGGTGAATTGCCTTCGAGGTCTCTCCTCTTTCTGTTGATTATTGTGATGAGGAGCACCAGCAGGTTTTGAAATAACAACCGCATTGACAGCTTGGCGGTGTTCAGGTCTATTCTGTCTTTTCGAACTGTAGATAGCACTAGACTCTTTCTTAAAGGGCTTCTTCTCGGTGCCTGATGAGGCACCCTTCTGTATCTTACCAGCCTTAATACCAGCCTCAATCCTCTCATCGGTCATGATTAGCTCTATAAACCCAGACGAAGAGCTTCCAATCAGATGGTTGAAAAATGGACCAGACAAGGTCCCCAGAAACATATCCACAAGCTCCCGATCAACCAAAGGTGGTTGTACTCTTCCGGCAATGTCCCTCCACTTCTGAGCATAATCTTTGAATCCTTCACCCGTTCCAATTGACATACCCTGAAGTTGGGTACGCGTAGGAGCAAGGTCGGAGTTGTATTGATACTGCTTGTAGAAAGCAGTAGCCAAATATTCCCAACTGCGGATACTGGCTCCGTCTAACTGATAGAACCATTCAAGCAGAGTCCCTGAGAGACTGTCTTGAAAGAAATGGATCCATAGGTTCTTATCAGCGGTGTACGGCTGAATCTTCCTCACATATGACCAGAGGTGCAACTTCGGATAAGAAACTCCGTCATACTTAGCAAAGGCTGGTGCCTTGAATTTGTGGGGAATTACCACCCCAGATGATAGACCTAGATCACCAAAGTCCAGGCCAGGCACTTTCTGAACTTCCATAACATTCAACCGGTATTCCAGTTGTTTGTACCTATCCTCGGCAGGAGGATACTGTTCTTCATCGAAGTCCGTCTCGTTGTCGGAGACCACATGGCTGGGAGCCCTCCTTTCCTCTTGACTATCTTTCCCTCCAAATGAGGTGGTCAAATCAACTTTATTCTGTAGCCTGTTTCCAAACCTATGCCCTGTGTTAAACAGGATTGTCCTCTTCTTCTTCTTCTTCTTCTTCTTCTTCTTCTTCTCTTTCAGAATCAGGGTCTTCAGGTCTTGCTGACCTTTAGCTAGATTCATGAACAGCTCTTGAAATTGGGCATTCTGGGCCTGGAGGGCCTTGATGGCTTGCTCAGTTGAAGGTTCAACAGACATGATGAGTGCTGAAATAAACAGCGAAGAAGATAAGAGTCCTGTAACGGGTACCTGTTATGAAGTGCATGGGATGAAATGTGTATGATTATGATTTCAAAGACAATCGGGAGATTCAAATTTGTAAACAAGAAATGAAACACACTTTATTAGATAACTTCAAAATTCAAATTGTTCAACTGATGCCATTAAGGCGTTTACAAGAATGGAAATACTGAAAAGTAAATAAAATCTGGAAATGAAACAATCAAAGAACGATCAGTGCTCCCATGGTCTCTTCTTATCGGTGCGGACATAGTCATTTAGAATCCGCTCGTTCTCCAGCTGCCTAGTCAACCTCTGGATCTTCTGCTCTTGCTCGTTGAACTTATCTCGGTAAGCATCCCGTTCTTCCCTCAGCTGTATCCAAGATCTTTTCAGTGCCCCAATGTCAGTGGGCATATGAGGATGGAGGATGGTTGGAAGAACCCCTTCTTCATTAGAAATTTCAACAATGGTAGGCCGGACAACTTCATATGGCATACCCAGCTTTTGGGCACGAATACGAACCCATATGAGATATGGCTCTATTGGCAGGGAAGTCTTTGGACCCAACTCATGCGGATCAGATCTGTGAACTCTATCCCAAGCCCTTATGAATCTGCGACGTTGCTCATCGCAATCCCCTTGAAAATCAAAGATGATACTAGGCATTAACAGCTCGTGAGTTCCTTCTCTTTTGGCTCTCCCAAACTGACGTAAGGCCAAGCACGGATTGTAAGAAATTCCTCCATGGGTTCCTAATAGTGGAACATTGGGATACTCCCCACAACGATCAATGATAGCCTCTTCATCCATACCCTTGAGAGTCCAGATAATGTCATTATGAGAGAGAGACATAACCCTATAAGCCCAGCCCATGCCTTCTTTGTTCTTCAGCACTGACTTGGGGAGGTGCGAAATAAACCACCTCACCAATAGAGGAGCACATCACATCAAGGTTCCCTGCTTTCGGGCCGTACGCGCATAAAGTTGATGAAGAATGTCACCCAAGAGGGTGGGTACAGGATTACGAGAGATGAAGATTTTCACCGCATTAACATCAACAAAGGAGTCAGAGTTCGGAAACAATACCAAGCCATATATCAGAAGAGCCAAAATATCCTCGAATGCCTTAAAATCTAGACTATCCCAGAAATAGTTAGCCTTACCAACCAAAAACTTAGTCAGAAAGCCCTTTGCTCCACTTCTAGTCTCCCAATTAGCCATTAACTCTTCTTTGGTCAAATGAAGGGCTGCAACAATCTCTTCGGGCCTAAGGATCTTCTCCCAACCAGTAAACGGGGTCTTCTCCAGAATAGAGATACCGAGCAGATCAGAGAACTCTTCTAAAGTGGGAACCAGCTGGTAGTCCTAGAAAGTAAAGCAATGGTACAGTGGATCATAGAATTGGACCAGAACACTCATCATCTGCTCGTCCAATTTGGAGGTGACCAAACTGATAAGATAACCATGTCTTCTGAGGAAGGAAGTAGTATCAGGCATCTTTGCAATCAAATCTTTAAGCACAGTGGGAACCTGGACAAAGTTGATCCGGATGGTATTCCTACACATAGGCATCATGATGACCTACAAAATAGAACAAAGATGAATCCCTCTTGTCTTTGATATAGGTTAGTCCAATGCAATATGTATTCAATGTTATGATGTCATGATGTCATGATAGAAGGCACACCACAAGTATCCACAAACAGCAAACATGGTAAAGGCACACAAGTCACACAGAGAGCCCTTAGATTTCAGGCTGGCAAGGAGCTTAGGTACTACCCTCTTTCAGTTCAGTTGGTTTAAACCTGTCCTAAAAATAGTAACTGGGTTCTAGAGGATCTCAATATCACTGACTACCCTCAATCGGTCATAATTCCAGTTTAGCAACCTTTTCTTGCAGCCAGAATCATCGCGAGAGTTTAGTCTCAATGAGTGTAGCATACTGCTACTGTTTGTTAGAACAAAGTTTGAATCTACTACCCTAAGTTAAAGTTTTGATGATAACAAAATGCAAAGATATATAAATTGTATGATTCATGTAAGACATATATGCTACCTAAAAATTATATTCTGTTTTACAGAAACTCTGATGGGTATCAGCAAGAGAATATCATAATCAACATCAGAAGATGAAATATCAACATCAGCATCAGAGGATGTTATATCAGATGCCAGAATCAGAAGATCAAAACATGTGCTTACGCTGAAGCTTGATGAACAGATCTGCGCGTAACAATTTGAACTCTGATCAAGACAACAACAATTCATCAGCACCTAGCAGCGTCAGAATAAGCCAAAGCCAGAACACGCTTAATTGGCAACGGTACTGTGCATTCAAGATACTTTATTATCAACGGCATTATTCCAGACAAAGATCTTCTCAATTTGGAAAGAATGTAATTGGCATTGAAACGGAATAACTGGCTCGAACGTATCATTTCCAATGCTATATAAACAAGTCAGTGAAGATTGAATTGGCTAATGCTCTACAACTCTCTACACGCATAAAGCTATTCATCATCATCCTCATTCACAGTTTGCTAAAGCTCTCAAATTACTTACTCTATTGTTTTAGCACTCTAGTTCTCATAAGCTTAACGTGTGCAGTATCACAGTTGTGATAAACAGTTTTTGTAGAAAACATTCAACACACTTAGATTTCATCTATCTGTAAGAAAGTATTTCCTTGAGAAACCGGTTTGTGGTTTTGACTCAAGAAGGCTTTAGCAGTTGTTAAAGCGGTTGTAATATTCAGTTGAATATAGTGGATTAAGACCTCGTTGGAGAGAGGCGAAATCACCTTGACGGGTGGACTGGAGTAGTTTGAGATCAAACGAACCAGGATAAAAATAACGTGTTGATTGCATTTGATTTCAAGTTTTACAATTCAACCCCCCTTCTTGTGTTTTTCACTTCTTCAATTGGCATCAGAGCTCCTGGTTCTGAGCTAAAACACTTAACCGTGTCAGTACAAGATCCAGCGTCAGAAAAACACAATGGCAGGAACATATCAACACACCAGCAATGACAACAATGAAGACAAAGACAGATTCAGCAGCAAACCTCCAGTCTTTAATGGAGAAAATTTTGATTACTGGAAAGACAGAATTGAAAGCTTCTTTCTGGCACATGATGCTGATCTGTGGGACATGGTGACAGATGGATACACGCACTCAGTGAATGCAAGCGGTCAGAAGATTGACAGGAAAGCAATGTCTGATCAACAAAAGCGTGACTTCAAAAATCACCACAAGGCCAGAACCATTCTTCTCAGCGCCATCTCTTACGCTGAATATGAAAAGATATCTAACAGAGACACAGCAAAGAACATGTTCGACTCACTCAGAATGACGCATGAAGGCAACATTCAGGTCAAAGAAACTAAAGCTCTTGCGCTCATTCAGAAGTATGAGGCATTCAAAATGGAAGAAAGTGAATCCATTGAAACAATGTTCTCAAGATTCCAAATTCTGGTGGCTGGTCTCAAGGTTCTGTACAAAGGATACTCTACTGCTGATAATGTCAAGAAGATCATCAGAAGCTTGCCAAAACAGTGGAGGCCAATGGTTACAGCGCTGAAGCTAGCTAAAGATCTCAACAAAATTTCTCTGGAGGAACTTATCAGCTCCCTCAGAAGTCACGAGATAGAGCTAGAAGTTGATGAACCTCAGAAGCAAGGTAAGCCTTTAGCATTAAAATCTAACAGAAAATCTGACTCTAAAGTTTTGCAGGCAGTTGAAGAAACATCTGATGGGTCCTCATCAGAATAAGAAGAACTTTCCCTCCTCTCTAGAAGAGTGAACCAACTATGGAAGCAGAGGCAAAGGAAGTTCAGGAATCCCAGAAGATCTGATCAGAATGAGTCCTCCTCCAGATACAAAAGGTTAGACTCTTCCTCTGGATACAGAAGATCTGAAGGCTCCTCAGGAAGCAGAAAGCCAAACACCAAGGACATCATCTGCTATGAATGCAATGGGCAAGGACACTACAAGAGTGACTGTCCAAAGCTTCAGAGGGAAAAGCCCAAAAAGAAGTTTGGAAGAGAAAAGAAGAAAAGTCTCATGGCTACATGGGATGACTCTGACTCGTCTAAAGCTGACTCAGAATCAGATGATGAGAGAGCAAACATAGCTCTCATGGCCAACATTTCAGAAGATAGTGAAGCTTCTGAATCAGACTCAGAATCAGACACCGAAGAGGTATTTCCTGACATTGCAATTAATTTTACTAAGGCTGAACTTGCTGAAAGCCTTAACGAAATTATGGAAAGGTACCATCAGATCAGAGTTAAATTCAGAAACCTGAAAAGGAATCTTGATTCTGACTCTGACAAAGCTGAGAGTCTCAAATTGGAAAATTCTGAGTTGAAAAATAAAATTTCAAAATTAGAAAATGTTTTACAAAACTCTCAGAAGGAAACAATTTTTGAAACTCCCAGCAGCGCTGATGAGATCATCAAGGAGTATGATCATAGCTTTCAGAAGTTCCTTGCTAAAAGCATAGATAGAAGCAAAATGGCTTCAATGATCTATGGAGTTAGCAGAAACGGCAGAAAGGGAATAGGATACCAAGGTAAGGTACCTACACCAAAGAATGCCATGGATTTAACTATTAAACACACTCCTCTGAACTCACATTTTGTGTATGGTCACACACATGATATTAAATATACTAGTAGTAAGTATTCTGTGAAACCAAAATTCAACCAGAGTTTTGGTAAATCTAACAAATCAGGACCCAAGAAAATATGGGTACCTAAGGATAAAATAATACATGTTGCAGATATCTTTAGCAGCAAATCAGAAACACCAGTCATAGTACCTGGACTCTGGCTGCTCGCGACACATGATGGGAAGAAGGCATATGTTCCAAAGCCTGGAACTTAAGCCTGGAGGCCACGTTGGCTTTGGAGGAAATCAGAGGGGAAAGATCATTGGCTCTGGAACTGTAGGTAATGGAAATCTTCCCTCTATAAACAATGTTCTGTTAGTAGATGGATTAATGCATAATCTGTTATCCATAAGTCAATTAAGTGATAACGGTTATGATATAATCTTTAATCAAAAATCATGTAAAGCTGTTAGTCAGAAAGATGGGACTATCCTATTTAATGGAAAGAGGAAAAACAACATTTATAAAATCAAACTTTATGAACTGAAAAGTCAGAATGTAAAGTGTCTTCTGTCTGTTAACAACGAGCAATGGATCTGGCACATAATATTGGGGCATATTAGTATGAGAAGAATATCTCAGATTAACAAACTCAATCTGGTCAGAGGACTTCCTAATCTGAAGTTCAATTTAGATGCTCTGTGTGAAGCATGTCAGAAAGGCAAGTTTGCAAAACCTTCTTTCAAATCTAAAAATGTTGTTTCTACCTCTAAGCCACTAGAACTTCTGCACATTGACTTATTTGGACCAGTTAAAACTGATTCAGTCAATGGCAAGAAGTATGGGTTAGTAATCATAGATGACTATAGCAGATGGACATGGGTAAAGTTCTTAAGACACAAGGACGAGTCACACTCTGTGTTTGTCACCTTCTGTAACCAAGTTCAGAATGAAAAGGATCTTAGAATCGTTAAAGTCAGAAGTGATCATGGTGGAGAGTTTGAAAACAAAGATTTTGAGTCATTCTTTAATGACAGAGGCATTCTGCATGATTTCTCTTGTCCTAGAACTCCCCAGCAAAATGGAGTTGTAGAACGAAAGAACAGAACATTGCAAGAAATGGCCAGAACCATGATCAATGAGACAAACGTTGCTAAGATCTTCTCGGCAGAGGCAATAAACACAGCGTGCTACATTCAGAATAGAATCTCCATAAGACCTATTCTAGAAAAGACTCCATATGAATTGTGGAAGAATAGAAAGCCCAACATTTCATATTTTCATCCATTTGGATGTACTTGTTTTACGTTAAATACAAAAAATTATTTGAACAAGTTTGACTCTAAAGCACAGAAGTGTATTATGTTAGGATACTCTAAACGCTCAAGAGGGTACAGAGTATACAATACAGAAACACAGATTGTGGAAGAATCAATCAGTTTTCGTTTTGATGATAAGCTTGACTCTGAAAAGTCAAAGCAGAATGAAGTCTTTGCAGGTATGGAAGTTGAATTCACAGGTTCTGAAGACAAGTCATCAGAAGCTCTCAACAACGACACTCCTTCAACATCAGAAAGAGGCACTGCGAGCAATCCAGCAACACCTGTTGATCAACCTCAGAAAAGACTACCCAGAAGCAGCTTGGATCACCCAGAAGAAACTATCTTAGGAAGAAAGTAAGATCCAATCAGAACAAGAGTCAGCTTCAGAAACTCTGAAGAATCCCTCATGGGACTTGTTTCTCTGATTGAACCTTCCTCAATTGATGAAGCACTTCTGGACAACAACTGGATTCTAGCAATGCAAGAAGAGCTGAATCAATTCACCAGAAATGACGTATGGGATCTTGTTCCCAGACCAAAAGGATTCAACGTCATTGGAACAAAATGGGTGTTTAGAAACAAGCTGAACGAACAAGGTGAAGTTATCAGAAACAAAGCATGACTGGTAGCACAAGGTTATAGTCAGCAAGAGGGAATAGACTATACAGAAACCTTTGCTCCATTCGCCAGGTTAGAATCTATCAGACTTTTAATTTCGTTTGCTGTTAATAAAGGCATCACTCTGTATCAGATGGATGTCAAAAGTGCATTCTTAAATGGTTATATAGAAGAAGAGGTTTATGTGCACCAACCCCCTGGTTTTGAAAGTACAAAAAATCCAGAATATGTTTTCAAACTAAAGAAATCACTATATGGTCTGAAAAAATCTCCCAGAGCTTGGTATGAAAGACTAAGTAACTTTCTGTTAGAAAAAGAATTCACCAGAGGGAAGGTGGACACTACCTTATTCTATAAGTCAATTAAGAATAACATCTTAGTTTGTCAAATTTACGTTGACGATATTATTTTTGGATCTACTAATCCTTCTCTTGGAAGAAAATTTGCCAAGTGTATGCAGGCAGAATTTGAGATGAGCCTCATGGGAGAACTAAAATTCTTTCTGGGAATTCAGATCAATCAAAATCCAGAGGGAACTTACATTCATCAGAGCAAATATGTCAGAGAACTTCTGAAGAAATTTGATCTCTCAGAATGTAAGTCATCAAAGATTCCAATGCATCCCACGTGCATTCTGGAAAGAGAAGAGGTAAGAAAAAATGTAGAACAGAAGGTCTACAGAGGTATGATTGGTTCTCTTCTTTATCTGACGGCTTCAAGGCCTGATATTTTATTCAGCGTATGTATTTGTGCAAGATTCCAATCAGATCCTAGAGAATCTCACTTAACAGCTGTGTGATCGGTGGAAATAGAACTGATTGTTTTTTAGCTGGTTCGCAAAATGTCGCGGTAAGCAAGAGTCGCCACCGTCTTTTATGTTCTCCAACATGGAAAGGACAAAAGCACAGCAAAATTCCTTATTCAAGAATGTTTCTCGGTTCGGGAGGTAGATTTATAGAAAGAGAAGGTGTTAGCACCCTTTCTATCCGTGGTTATCCACGGGCTCTTAGGTACTTGCTCTTATGTTTTCAAAAGAGTTTTTCTTTTCTTGTGTTTGTGGGTTTTGAAAAAGTTTTGTTTGAAAACTTCGATTTAACTCTTGTATCAGTCCTCAAGAGTGTATGAAGCGTTTGTTTGAAAACTTTTGAAAGTGTGGGTGCGAAAAGTTGTTTTGTTTGTTTGAAAGAGCAAGTACTCAGGAGAATCTACCTACTCTAAGGAATTAGGCTGTGTAAGAGTCCTTTAGATAGTGCTATCCCACCATTGAGAGGTAGGTAGCACCGTCGTTGGAGTTAGTCGGGTCAATTCGATTATTAGGGACATGTGTGGTGACCAAAGCAATGGTAGGACACCTTAGTGGTAACCTTAATGTCCTAGATCCTTTTTTATCTGAGGCAACCGATTCGAGGCAACTGGATCTTTAGACAGGAGGGCGACCTCTAAGACACCCTATACTTGATGACCATGTCGAGGGAACCAGTGAGGCGTACCCTAGGAGTGGCATGTGCATGTGTGTTGTTTTTCAGTTAAATTGTCTTTGCATGTTATTTGTGAGCTACGGATTGGTTTTATTTGTCATACAAGTCTTTCATGCATTTTTAACAGTTAAGAGTGCGGAAAATAAAGTGCGGAAATATGAATCTACGCTATTACAAGGCGCGGGTCTATACATTGCCAAAAACAAAACCCGTTTTGGAAAATAAGTGCGAGAAAAGTAAATAAAGCGATTACAAGGCGCGGGTCTATACATCGCCAAAAAACAAAACCCGTTTGAAAAATAAAAATGCAAGAAATTAAAAGAAAGCAATAAAGTTCTAATTAACTATTACATTTCTGAGCAGATACATAAATAATCAAAATGACGAATTAAAAATAATATGCGCGCGAAAGATTGAATCAGGATGTCCTTAGGGTTTTGACCCTTTTTTGAGAAAAGAATTGAATTTGTCCCTTTTTGCAATTAAATTAACTATTAAAACTAATTTACTAATTAATTAAAAAAGAAAAAAATGTTTTTGTGTTTTTTATGTTTTTAATGAAATAAAATAAAATAAGAAATTAAAAGTGTCAAAAAACCCTAAGTCTAATTCATTTTTATTTATTGTAAAAGAAAATTAAAATTAAACCTAATTAAACTAAATTAATTTAAGTTAATGTTTATTTACAAAATAATTAAGCTAAAGTGACATTAATAATAATAAATAAAATATTTACATTTTTTTTAGTTTTTCTGAATTTTTATTATGAAAAATTAATTATGTTAATTTTAGTGATAAAAAATAATAATTAGAAAAATAATTAATAAACAAACAAAATAAAAAAATATAAAATAAGAAGAAAAAAGGAATGAACCAAAGGGGGATTCTGGGCCCAAAATGGAGGTGTTAGGCAGTAATTTCAGGCCCACTAAGCTTTCAGCCACGTTTGACTTTTGTAATCAGATGCACAAGCTTTGACTGAGGATCATGGTGGTTATCCTCTCTTGGCCTTCAGATCTGTGGGAATGGCCACTTGGCGCGCTTGGATGTGAGGTGCGTGATGGAGTGCTTTTTTGAGGCATGCATGAGATTACATAAGAAAAAATAGGAACAATTATATGGGGGACCTGGGAATCGAACCCAGGTCCCAGAGGTCATATGTATGCGCGCACTCCACTCAGCCAAGCTATTCCATTCGTTACAATAATAGGAAATTAATATTATATGAAATAAAGAGCAATATCCTGGAAAATAAAAGATGCGCGCGTTTTGGATTTGAATGGGCCAGTGATATGAAGACACATCATCGTCTTCTTCACTAAATTGCTGGTTATTTACCTGCGGATTTTTATCCGCAGGTAGTTTCGTAGGCTTTGTTTAGAATCGTCCCTAGGCCTCAAAAATTTATTCCAAGACCATGGTTGGTCTCGTCTAGATCTCCTGAGTTCATCCACGCTTATGATTTCTTCTGATTTCACCTGAAAACAAAACGCCTAAAAACCACACAAACAAACCCTAGGTACGGGTATCATCATATGAAGCCTAAAAATGAAATTAAATATAGCAGTTACATTGGAAATCAGGCATGGAGTATGAATATGCTATTATTTTCCAGAAAAGTGCAAGAATGGAGAAACACGATTCCATGTTCAGAGGTCTGTTTCTGAAAACTTACAGCGCTGTATGGTGAGTCTTAGGATGCGTTTGTGGTCGCTTTAGCTTCAGGGGATGGCAAGGAAGGATGTCACGTTCTCCTTTTGATCTGAAAATGCTTGCAACACTCTTTTTGATCTCACACTTTTTTGACAATTTTTGAGTTTTGTTCTAGCCGTTTTAGCAAGGCTTGTGTTGTGAATTAGGTTTGTAATGCTTGCTTATGTATGTGTCAACAAAATTAGGTCAGCAGCTGAGCCTTAACCTTGTGTATTGAATTCTTGAGATCTTGGTTGACCACCATTAAAGAACTTTCCAAACTTGGCTCAATTCTTGGATTTTATGCACAAAAAGGCTTGGCACGAGTTTGGTAGCTGGCATATGACACATGAAAGCTATTCAAACCAAAAGATGCTATTCCATTAATTTTTTAGATTTTATTTGAATTATTATGGATTTAAAATGAATTAAATCAATAAAAATTAAATAAAATGGAAAAATAAATGTTTGATCTTGAAATTAATCATGGGACACGTGTATGGCATGACAAGGCTGAATCAAGTGGAAGAAAGTGGGCCCTTTTGTAAAAAATTGAAGTTTTAAGGATAATTGACTTTTTCCATTTCACAAAAATTTCCCAACTTCTCCAATGCATATCTTGCTCAATTTTGATCATATGAACATGTTCTTGGACATTTTGGAAAGGTCTTGAAGTCCTCTAACCAATGCCTTTGGTCCCATGTCATTTGGATTTACCAATCTCAAGTTATGGTCTTTGACTTAAAATGCCTTTTTGTTGACTTTTGAAAATGACCTATAATGTAGAAATTGATAACTTTTTGTGAGAGCATTTATTGGACTTGGAATGTGAAGATGAGTTGTAGGAAATGTCATACCCTTCAAAATGAGCATTGGATGAGATTTTTCTGATGAACCATGAAAATGTTATGCCTTGGTCAAGTTACAGTTGACTTTTTAATTGTCCAAAAATGGAAACTTTTGTATCTTGATGATTTTTGAGCCATGCTTGAGGAATCATGATCAAGATTTGATCAAATGATGATTGTGTGCTCAAAATAAGATGTTGACCAAAAATTTTAACTTTTGACTGTCAAATGACCATTTTGCCCCTGCAGTTGACTGTGAAGCAAATGAAGCTTTTGACTGTGCAATTTGATGATGTGAGTCTTGCAACTTGGTATGTAGATGCTTGGCAATGTACATAGGCCTATGGGACTTGATTGGACCATTGAAAACCTCCAATTTCTTGAGAGAACTAAAACCCTAATTTTGACTGGCTTAGGAGAGAGTTTGACTGTGCAACCCCTGGAGAAATCTTGAGCCAATTGAGGATGATTCTTGACAAACTTTGAAGAATATGGGAGGGAAAATTTTGGGGTGCAACAGTTGCCCCTGTTCAATCTTCTTAGACCTGAGGATGTAGATTGGATTGCGTGCCTTTCGTGATCCGAAGGTGGAAGATGATTGAACACTAAAGTGCCCAGAAATTTGCACTCGCATAGTAGAGTATCATCAATGTGATGTTGAGAATGGGCTTATAGATGCCATTTGGAGATATGATGGATAGGAGGATGGGCTTATAGATGCCATCTGGAGATGTGACAGAAGCTTGTCGGGAATGGCCTTATAGATGCCATTTGGAACTGTAATGGATAGTTGTGGAGATGGGCTTAAAGATGTCATCCGGGGTGTCGATCGCGTAAGAGATTCCTTAGCGAGAACTTGCATACCTGAGAAAGAAAGATAATTTCCTGGCCTGTTACAGGGGTTGATTCTTCAAACTCTTCATGCAGATATGCCCTGGCTAGATGCAGGTATCGAATCTGGGATTAGTCGTCTACATATATGCCCTGGCTGGTTACAGGTATCGAATCTCTAAACTCTTCATGCAGATATGCCCTGGCTGGATACAAGTATCGAATCTACAATCAATTACTCACAGATATGCCCTGGCTAGATACAGGAATCGAATCTGGAATTGGTCGTCTACAGATATGCCCTAGCTGGATACAGGTATCGAATCTCTAAACTCTTCATGCAGATATGCCCTGGCTAGATACAGGTGTCGAATCTACAATCAATCACTCACAGATATGCCCTAGCTAGATACAGGTATCGAATCTGGAGTTAGTCGTCTACAGATATGCCCTGGCTGGATTCAGGTATCGAATCTCTAAACTCTTCATGCAGATATGCCCTGGCTAGATACAGGTGTCGAATCTACAATCAATCACTCACAGATATGCCCTGGCTAGATACAGGAATCGAATCTGGAATTGGTCGTCTACAGATATGCCCTGGCTGGATACAGGTATCGAATCTCTAAACTCTTCATGCAGACATACCCTGGCTGGATACAGGTATCGAATCTACAATCAATCACTCACAGATATGCCCTGGCTAGATACATGAATCGAATCTGGAATTAGTCGTCTACAGTTATGCCCTGACTGGATACAGGTATCGAATCTCTAAACTCTTCATGCAGACATGCCCTGGCTGGATACAGGTATCGAATCTACAATCAATCACTCACAGATATGCCCTGGCTAGATACAGGTATCGAATCTGGAATTAGTCGTCTACAGATATGCCCTGGCTGGATACAGGTATCGAATCTCTAAACTATTCATGTAGATATGCCCTGGCTAGATACAGGTATCGAATCCATAATTAATCGCTCACAGATATGCCCTGGCTAGATACAGGTATCGAATCTGGAACTGCGATAGTTGATAGTAATTATCTTTGGATTGACCTTTTTCCTGAAAAGGCAAAACATCAGTTGTATGCAATGTCATGATGTATGAAATGCATGATGTCGTGATGTTAAAAATAAATGAGATAGTGTGTTATGATGCGTATATGCATATGTCATGATGTATGACAATGTGATGTTTATGAATGCATTTTCTTCTAGGAAAATAAATCCTTGATGAATGCCGGGAAGTTCGTTGAATCCTGAGCTGATGTTGAAGAGTAGAGTTCTTCATTTCCGCTGGGGATGATTGCAAGAATACCGGTAGGAGAAGATGACTCTGTTGGGGAATAAATTTGTTGGAGAGACTACTTTGTGGGGAATACTCTGTGGGGAAGAGATACTTCGCTGAGGTTTGATGATGACTCCGCTGGGGATACGGTTGATAAGCTTTGTTGGAGGATTTGATGAACTCCGCTGGGGGATAGGGAGAACTTCGCCGAGGACGGTCTTTCCGTGGTAATTAGCTGAGGATAACCCAGTTAGACCCTGGTGGGGAATAACCTTTGAATAAAGCTGGGGAGATGCGTTCATACTCTGCAGGGGATAAGCTTCCAGAATCTACTGGGGATAAGCTTCCAAAAATCTACTGGGGAGATTGATTCGACTTTCCTGGGGAAACTTTTGGATTATACTGGGGAATAGCTCCACTGGGGTGTCGGGTATTCCGCCGGGGAACAATCTTATATTAAAACTGCCGGGGATTCTTGCTTAGGAACATCTGTATACTCCGCTGGGGAATATTGAGATTTTCTGGGGATACCCAACTTCCTTAAGGCTGACAGTAGACTAACTCTGCTTGGGGAGAGTATCGCTGACTTGCTGGAGATACTGTGCCTTGTCAGGGCTGACGGGAGACCAACTCTGCTTGGGGAGAATTGTTGAATCTTGTCTTACTCGGCGGGGAGTGAAGGTATCTTGGTTACATTCTTCAGCCGAACCTACCTTGGTACCTTGGTGGACAGAGCAACTAGATCGTCTTGACAATTCATTATTGCCCCTGTTTCTAATATCACTTGTAATTAGTCCTTTGTTTCGCATGCAAATATTTATGATTAGCAGTTAATGTCAAATGCATATATCAAAAATGAACGTTGGACGTTCTTTGCAAAACAAAACAGAAAAAGGAAAAACACTTGGCAATTTGTCTGAAAAAGTGGATTTGTATTGATTTTGAAATTTGCCTGAAAATAGGCGTTTTTGTACAAGAGGCTGACGTCCTAGTAAGAGAACGCCGCCGAACAACATAGAGTTTATACAATTTTGTGAAAAGGAAACAAAACAGCTATGTGAAAAATAATCCCACTGGGTTCCAACTCTGCTATCGCCTTTATGTCTTCAAGCGTCTCATCACGTTGTTGCTTAGTTGACGATGAAGCTGATTGATTGATGTCGTCTGAATCTGATAGTTGATACCGAATTCTGGATGCCAGGTGATCAATGAGACATAGTATTACGCTTATCCCTAACTTTTGCCTGGACCTCCCTTTCGGGTTTTCAGTCCACCGGGATACCCATTTTTGCCCAAGCCGCCTTTTCAGGTTTTCGACTTGCCAGGTGTACAAATTTTTTTCATTTAATCCCTTATTTTTTCCCGAACCCTTTTGGTTCGCCGGGAAGCCCTTATTTTTGCCTAGGCCAGTCGACCTAGCGGGTCTTTGATCATGCGTAGTATCTTTTTACTATGTCTGCATTGGCAGGGTGAGGAAGGTCGTCACCATCCATGGTGGTTAGAATCATAGCTCCTCCTGAGAAGATATGTTTAACCACAAATGGCCCTTCGTACGTAGGGGTCCATTTTCCCCTGGGATCACTTTGAGGAAGAATGATGCGCTTGATTACCAGGTCTCCGACTTGATACTCTTATCGTCTGACTTTCTTGTTAAATTCCCTGATCATCCATTTTTGGTATGTTTGACCATGACAAATAGTGGTGAGTCTCTTTTCATCGATCAGATTTAATTGATCAAGTCGAGTCTGGATCCAGTCATCTTCGCTTAAACCTGCATCCTTCATTATCCGGAGAGAGGGTATCTGGACTTTAATAGGCAAGACTTCCTCCATGCCATAGACCAAGGAAAAGGGTGTTGCCCCTGTTGACGTCCTTGCTGAGGTACGGTACCCATGAAGAGCAAATGATAACATCTCGTGCCAATCTTTGTAGGTCACTGTCATCTTCTTCACAATCTTCTTGATATTGTTGTTCGCCGCTTCTACAGCCCCATTCATCTTCGGCCGGTAGGGAGAAGAGTTGTGGTGCTGTATCTTGAATTGCTCGCAGAGCTCATTGATCATCTTCTTGTTAAGATTGGTACCATTATCCGTAATGATCCTCTCAGGTACACCGTAGCGACAGATCAGGTTGTGCCGAATGAACCGTGCCACGACGTTCTTGGTTACCGTAGCATAGGAAGCTGCTTCAACCCACTTTGTGAAGTAATCAATCGCCACCAGGATGAAGCGATGCCCGTTAGATGCCGTAGGTCTGATCTCGCCGATCATATCAATGCCCCACATTGCAAAAGGCCAAGGTGCTGTCAAGACGTTCAGAGGAACTGGAGGAATGTGCACCTTATCAGCATAGATCTGGCATTTGTGACACGTCCGAGAATGTTGGTAATAGTCGGCTTCCATTGTGGACCAGAAATATCCTGCCCGAAGGATTTTCTTTGCCATAGTATGTCCACTGGAATGTGTTCCGAAGGTACCTTCATGCAGCTCTGCCATGATCCTTTCTGCTTCAGTCTTATCCACACAACACAGTAAAGTTGAATCATGGTTTCGCTTGTATAGAATGCCATTGCTGAGGAAGAACTTTGCCGCAAACCTTCTCAGGAACTTCTTGTCATTAACAGATGCACCCTCAGGGTATTCTTGAGCTTCGAAGTACCTCTTCACTTCATGATACCATGGTTTTTAAGTTACCTCTTCAGCCTCAAGGTCGCAGCAATGTGCAGGTTCGTCCAATTTCCAGATAATGATTCGGGTAGCCTCGTTGTCCCATTTGACTTTGAACATAGAAGACATCGTGGCTAACGCGTCCGCCAACTGATTCTCCTCTCTTGGGAAGTGTTCAAAAGTTATCTCCTCGAAGTGGGGGATCAATGTCAACACATACTCCTTGTAAGGAATAAGATTTGGGTGTTTCGTATCCCACTCGCCTTTGATCTGATTGATCACGAGAGCGGAATCTCCGAAGACACTTAGAAACTTGATCCTTAAGTCGATTGCAGCTTGAAGACCCATGATGCATGCCTCATACTCTGCCATGTTGTTGGTGCAGTTGAAACATAGTCGGGCAGTGAGTGGAGTATGAGTGCCTTTAGGGGATATGATCACAGCGCCGATACCATTACCCAAAGCGTTTGAGGCTCCGTCAAAGTGCATAGACCATCGGGATCCTTCCTCAGGTCCTTCATCCGGTCCAGGTATTTCACAATCAGTCACTACCATGATAATCTCGTCTGGAAATTCAAAGTTCATAGATTGATAGTCATCCACTGCCTGGTGTGCCAAATGGTCTGCCAACATACTTCCCTTGATTGCTTTTTGAATCGTGTACTGGATGTCGTATTCTGTCAAGATCATCTGCCATCTTGCTATTCTCCCGGACAGAGCAGGCTTTTCGAATATGTGCTTGATTGGATCCATTGTTGAAATCAACAGAGTAGTGTGAGTCAACATATACTGTCTCAATCGGCGAGCAGCCCATACCAAAGCGCAACAAGTTTTCTCGAGCAGTGAGTATCGGGTCTCACAGCCGGTAAACTTTTTGCTAAGGTAATAAATAGCGTGCTCTTTTCGGCCAGACTCGTCATGCTGCCCCAGCACACACCCCATTGAGTTGTCCAGTACTGTCAAGTATAAGATTAGAGGTCTCCCTTCAACCGGCGGCATAAGAATAGGTGGCTCTTGGAGATACTCTTTGATTTTTTCGAAAGCGGCCTGACATTTATCGTTCCAACGTACTACTTGATCTTTCTTCAGCAGCTTGAAGATTGGTTCACAGGTAGCAGTTAGATGTGAGATGAATCGGGCAATGTAGTCCAGCCGTCCTAGAAAGCTTCTGACTTCTTTCTCTGTCTTGGGAGTTGGCGTCTCTTGTATGGCTTTCACCTTGGCAGGGTCTACTTGAATACCTTTGTCGCTTACGACGAAGCCTAGCAATTTTCCAGATCTCACCCCGAAGGTGCACTTGTTCGGGTTCAACCTCAGCTTGTACAACTTCAGACAGTCAAATAGCTTCTGTAGATGGTCAAGGTGTTCTTCCTCAGTTTGGGACCTTGCAATCATATCATCGACATATACTTCAATCTCATGATGGATCATGTCATGAAATAAAGCAACCATGGCACGTTGGTAGGTTTCCCCAGCATTTTTCAACCCAAAAGGCATGACCTTATAGCAAAAGGTGCCCCACTGAGTAACAAAAGTGGTCTTCTCCATGTCTTCAGGAGCCATCTTGATCTGATTATAACCGGAGAAGCCGTCCATGAAGGAGAATACTTTATGCTGAGCAGTGTTGTCAACCAGAACGTCGATATGAGGCAGAGGGAAATCATCCTTAGGGCTTGCCCTGTTCAAATCCCTGTAATCAACACACATTCGGACCTTACCATCCTTCTTCGGCACTGGAACCACGTTGGCAACCCACTGAGGGTAAGAAGTCACTGCTAGAAAACCGGCATCGAATTGTTTCATAACCTCAGCTTTGATTTTCTCGGACATCTCTGGACGCATACGGCGGACCTTCTGTTTTATCGGAGGGCATTCTTCCTTGGTAGGCAGGTGATGGACCATAATGTCGGTATCCAAACCAGGCATGTTTTCGTAAGACCAGGAAAAGATTTCCACGTAGTCATGCAACATCTGAATCAACCGTTGTTTCACACTGAGCTCTAGATTGGCACCAATCCTGACTTCCTTTCTGTCTGTCTCAGTACCCAGATTTACCGTTTCCATTGGCTCTTCGTGTGGCTGAATGGCCCTCTCTTCCTGGAGTAGCAGTCTTGCAAGCTCACCAGGCACTTCGCAATCATCTTCACCTTCGTCTTCGGATAAGTTTATCGGATTTTCGAAGTCATAACTGGTAGTAGCAGAGTCGTTACCAGTGAAATCCAGAGTGGATTGGAACCTGTATAGGTGAGTGTGTGTAAATATAGCTGTTTTGCAATATATATGGTAAAGAAAGAAAAGGAGCGCCAGATTTGAGATGCGAAAAACGTCCAATGCTTTTATTCATGATATATGAAGGTGACAAATAATAAGCCCTCACAAATAACGCCACGGTGCCCCGGGAAAGACACCGGGCCATAAAGTTTCAAATTATTGTTTGTTACAAATTCAAAACAAAGGAGTTCATTACTGAGTGACAAAAGTAATAGGTGTGAAGTCTTTGGCAGTCCAGTTGCTTGGTCCACCGCTGGTCGCTGGGTAGATCCAGCTGTCGAATTCAGATTCCTCCACGTTGTCTTCATCCCTAATAGCATTTACTCCTTGATTGGGCATGGGAGCAGTCACAACATTGGGCCTTTCGGGCGCCTCAAATTGTACCTCTTTAGCATCAATAAGGTCTTGAACCTTATTCCTCAGAGCCCAGCAATCATCCGTAGTATGCCCCGGGCTGTCAGAGTGATAAGCACAGCGGGCGTTGGGATTGTACTTCGGAGATGTTGTGTTTACCACCTTCGGAGCTTCTTTGACAGTTACCAGATTGGTTGACAGCAGTTGCGGCAATATCTGAGACAGGGTCATGCTGAGCTGAGTGTACTGCCTTTTGGGTCTCTCGCCTCTTGGTTGGTTGTACTACTAAGGAGCAGCAGCAGGCTTTGAAATTACCAACGCGTTGACAGCTTGGCGGCGTTCTGGTTTGTTATGTCTCCTTGGACCATAAACAACACTAGCTTCCTTCTTGAAGGGCTTCTTTTCAGTACTCGAGGAGGCACCTTTCTGTATCTTCCCCAACTTGATACCAGCTTCGATCCTCTCACCAGTCAGGATCAGGTCTGTAAACCCAGTAAAGGAATTACCAATCAGGTGATTGAAGAACAGACCAGACAAGGTCCCCAAGAACATGTCCACGAGTTCACGGTCAGTCAACGGTGGCTGCACCCTGCCAGCCAGGTCTCTCCACTTTTGCGCGTACTCCTTAAAACCTTCACCCGTTCCTAGTGACATACCCTGGAGTTGGGTACGCGTAGGAGCAAGGTCGGAATTGTATTGATACTGCTTATAAAATGCAGTAGCCAAGTCCTCCCAGTTACAAATACTGGCTCCATCCAACTGATAGAACCATTCGAGTTGAGTCCCTGAAAGACTTTCCTGGAAGAAATGGATCCATAGATTCTTGTCAGCAGTGTAAGGTTGGATTTTCCTTACATATGATATGAGATGCAGCTTAGGACAGGAGGCCCCGTCGTACTTCACAAAGGCAGGTGCTTTGAACTTGTGTGGGATCACCACCCCAGAAGATAAACCTAGATCTCTGAAATCCAATCCAGGAACGCGTTGGATCTCCATAGCATTTAACCGGTCCTCCAGCTGTTTGTACCTGTCCTCAGCAAGAGGGTACTGTTCATCATTGAAATCTGTCTCGTTGTCAGAGACCACGGGACTAGGAACCCTTCCTTCTTGGGGACTGCCTTCCCCAACAGATGGAGTAGTCAGCTCAGCTTCATTCTGCAGTGTATTCCCGAATCTGCGTCCAGTGTTGAAAATCACAATCTTCTTCTTTTTCGTCTTCTTCAGGAGTAAAGCCTTCAACTCCTGTTGTCCATGGGCTAAGCTCATGACCAACTCTTGAAACTGGGCGTTCTGGGCCTGGAGGGCCTTGATAGCTTGTTCAGTAGTAGGTTCAGGATTCATGATGATTGCTGAAATAAACAACGAAGAAGATTAAGCATCCTTTAGAAAAAGGGTACCTGTTATGCACATGATGCATGATATGCTATTTATGCAATGCATTCAAGGGTTCGAAAGTTCAAATTCGTTGTAGACAAAAAGGAACACACTTTATATTAAGAAATAATATGTTCAGTACATCAGGGCCTCATGGGCAAAACATTACAAAAGAATTAATCCCAAAAGACACTGCGCATCCTCTTTGGAGTGATGTAGGTGTTGAGAGTCTTTTCCTCGTGAAGTAGACGAGTGAGCTCCAAGACCTTCTTCTCACTGGCATGTAGACTGGTTTCAAGAGAATTCCGTTCTTCCTTGAGTTGGATCCAGCTCTTTTGCATTTCTTCCCAAGATGTTGGCATGTCAGGATGTTGAATGGTATAGGGCACCTCTCCTTCCAAAACTGGCTCTTTGATCACGGGGAGAATATGAGGATATGGCATCACCAGCTTCTGGGAGCGGGCTCGTACGCACTTGAGATAAGGCTCCAGGGGGATGGAGTTCTTGTGCCCCAGTGTCTTGCTATCTACCCTGTTGGGCATCCTCCAAGCTCTGATAAATCTCTGGCGAAGTCCCTGTGCATCATTGTCGAAGTCAAAAACTATGTCAGGAATCAACATGTCATGAGGGCCATCCCTCCGAGCATAACCAAACTGTCTCAAAGCCAGACATGGGTTGTAAGTAATGCCCCCTATAATTCCAAGTAAAGGAACATTAGGAAACTCTCCGCAACGATCAACGATAGTGACATTTTCTCTGGACCGAGAACACC
This sequence comes from Vicia faba, assembly GCA_948472305.1. NCBI lineage: Eukaryota > Viridiplantae > Streptophyta > Magnoliopsida > Fabales > Fabaceae > Vicia > Vicia faba. Next base: position 142,169 of record CATIWC010001190.1, on the reverse strand, counting down.
AATGTATATCAGCATGTGTAAGAGTCATTAATCGTTGCGACCATCTCAAACCCCGCCCGTTCTCCAAAACTGATTGTGGAAGGTGCGAAATAAACCACCTTGCCAGGAGAGGAGTGCAGCACATGAGAACACCTTTTTTTCTCATGGTTCGAGTGTAACATGAGTGGAGGATGTCCCCAAGCAACGTAGGTATAGGATTCCTGGACATGAAGATCTTGACAGCATTGATATCTATAAGCTGATCCGGATTCGGGAACAACACCAACCCATAGACAAGGAGTGCCACAACTTCTTCAAAGGCTTGTAGGTCAAGGGAATTCCAACATTCTTGGGCCTTCTCAAACAGGAACTTTGCCAAGAATCCTTTGATACCACTTCTAACTTCCCAATGTCCCTTGATGTCAGATGGTTGTAGGCATAATGCTTTAGCAACCTCTTCGAGTTTTGGTTCCCTTTCCGTACCGTTGTAGGGTAGTTGACTGAGAATGGGAACCCCCAAAGTAGGCACCAATTGATAATCTGGGAAAGTAAAACAGTGGTGCGACGGGTCAAAGAACTGGAAGAAAACCTTTATCATATCTTCTTCAATGTTGGTGTTGACCAAGCTGATGAGTCTACCATGCCTTTCACTAAAGGAAGAGTTCTCGGGAATCCTGGAAGTAAACTCCTTAAGCTGAGGAGGGATCCTTACAAGGTTGACCTGAATTGTCTTTCTGCGGATAGTTTCCATGTCCTACAAAACAAGAACAAAGATGAAGATTCGAACCCTTGAAGTGGTTAGTAAATGCACATGATGCTGTATGATGTTATGATGAAAGCACACTACAAGTATTCACAAAAGGCAAACATGATAAGGCACACAAGTCACACCAGACAACCCTTAGAGTTTAGGCCAGCATGAGGTCTAGGTACTACCCTCTTGAAGTTGGTGGGCTCAAAACCTTTCCTATCAAAAGTAACCGGGTTCTAAGGAGCTCAATATCATTGGGTTGCTTTCTATGTTCATTGTTTTGATTTAGCCACTGAACTGGCGATCAAAATATTCCAAGAAAACAACCCTCAATGAGTGTAGTATCGAGTATCTACCAACTTCGGACTGCACCAAAGTCGGTCATCTCACTACCCCTAAAGAGGCCAGGAGGGTCAAGTAAGGTTCCTAAGGTCAGTTGATGCTTCACGACACCACGCGGCGGCCCCATACTCTCCTTGACTTGACTCAAGGGTTATCGGTACTCACCAAAGTGCCACATCAACGTATCAAACTGCTTCAACCGTGTCGATATACCCCGCACAGTTCCCTCACAGTTCGTTGCTACTTTCTAAAAAGTATCCCCCAGATCCGGGTTAGGATCTATGAAACCCCAAGACAGACCCACAATATTAAAGCAAACAAAACAAGCAATTGAAAACAAGAGTGGTCTAATCCTAAGGTACACCTCACTTTTTTATATCCCCAGCAGAGTCGCCAGTTCTGTGATCGGTGGAAATAGAACTGACTGTTTTTTAGCTGGTTCGCGAAATGTCGCGGTAAGCAAGAGTCGCCACCGTCTTTTATATTCTCCAACATGGAAAGGACAAAAGCACAGCAAAATTCCTTATTCGAGAATGTTTCTCGGTTCGGGAGGTAGATTTATAGAAAGGGAAGGTGTTAGCACCCTTTCTATCCGTGGTTATCCACGGGCTCTTAGGTACTTGCTCTTATGTTTTCAAAAGAGTTTTGCTTTTCTTGTGTTTATGGGTTTTGAAAAAGTATTGTTTGAAAACTTCGATTTAACTCTTGTATGAGTCCTCAAGAGTGTATGAAGCGTTTATTTGAAAACTTTTGAAAGTGTGGGTGCGAAAAGTTATTTTGTTTGTTTGAAAGAGCAAGTACCCAGGAGAATCTACCTACTCTAAGGAATTAGGTTGTGTAAGAGTCCTTTAGATAGTGTTATCCCACCATTGAGAGGTAGGTAGCACCGTCGTTGGAGTTAGTCGGGTCAATTCGATTATTAGGGACATGTGTGGTCACCAAAGCAATGGTAGGACACCTTAGTGGTAACCCTAATGTCTTAGATCCTTTTTCATCCGAGGCAACGGTTTCGAGGCAACTGGATCTTTAGACAGGAGGGCGACCTCTAAGACACCCTATACTTGATGACCATGTCGAGGCAACCAGTGAGGCGTACCCTAGGAGTGGCATGTGCATGTGTGTTGTTTTTCAGTTAAATTGTCTTTGCATGTTATTTGTGAGCTACGGATTGGTTTTATTTGTCATACAAGTCTTTCATGCATTTTTAACAGTTAAGAGTGCGGAAAATAAAGTGCGGAAATATGAATCTACGCTATTACAAGGCGCGGGTCTATACATTGCCAAAAACAAAACCCGTTTTGGAAAATAAGTGCGAGAAAAGTAAATAAAGCGATTACAAGGCGCGAGTCTATACATCGCCAAAAAACAAAACCCGTTTGAAAAATAAAAATGCAAGAAATTAAAAGAAAGCAATAAAGTTCTAATTAACTATTACATTTCTGAGCAGATACATAAATAATCAAAATGACGAATTAAAAATAATATGCGCGCGAAAGATTGAATCGGGATGTCCTTAGGGTTTTGACCCTTTTTTGAGAAAAGAATTGAATTTGTCCCTTTTTGCAATTAAATTAACTATTAAAACTAATTTACTAATTAATTAAAAAAGAAAAAAATGTTTTTGTGTTTTTTATGTTTTTAATGAAATAAAATAAAAAAAGAAATTAAAAGTGTCAAAAAAACCTAAGTCTAATTCATTTTTATTTATTGTAAAATAAAATTAAAATTAAACCTAATTAAACTAAATTAATTTAAGTTAATGTTTATTTACAAAATAATTAAGCTAAAGTGACATTAATAATAATAAATAAAATATTTACATTTTTTTAGTTTTTCTGAATTTTTATTATGAAAAATTAATTATGTTAATTTTAGTGATAAAAAATAATAATTAGAAAAATAATTAATAAACAAACAAAATAAAAAAATATAAAATAAGAAGAAAAAAGGAATGAACCAAAGGGGGGTTCTGGGCCCAGAATGGAGGTGTTAGGCAGCAATTTCAGGCCCACTAAGCTTTCAGCCACGTTTGACTTTTGTAATCAGATGCACAAGCTTTGACTGAGGATCATGGTGGTTATCCTCTCTTGGCCTTCAGATCTGTGGGAATGGCCACTTGACGCGCTTGGATGTGAGGTGCATGATGGAGTGCTTTTTTGAGGCCTGCATGAGATTACATAAGAAAAAATAGGAACAATTATATGGGGGACTTGGGAATTGAACCCAGGTCCCAGAGGTCATATGTATGCGCGCTCTCCACTCAGCCAAGCTATTCCATTCGTTACAATAATAGGAAATTAATATTATATGAAATAAAGAGCAATATCCTGGAAAATAAAAGATGCGCGCGTTTTGGATTTGAAAGGGCCAGTGATATGAAGACACATCATCGTCTTCTTCACTAAATTGCTGGTTATTTACCTGCGGATTTTTATCCGCAGGTAGTTTCGTAGGCTTTGTTTAGAATCGTCCCTAGGCCTCAAAAATTTATTCCAAGACCATGGTTGGTCTCATCCAGATCTCCTGAGTTTATCCACGCTTATGATTTCTTCTGATTTCACCTGAAAACAAAACGCCTAAAAACCACACAAATAAACCCTAGGTACAGGTATCATCATATGAAGCCTAAAAATGAAATTGAATATAGCAGTTACATTGGAAATCAAGCATGGAGTATGAATATGCTATTATTTTCCATAAAAAGTGCAAGAATGGAGAAACACGATTCCATGTTCAGAGGTCTGTTTCTGAAAACTTACAACGTTGTATGGTGAGTCTTAGGATGCGTTTGTGGTCGCTTTGGCTTCAGGGGATGGCAAGGAAGGATGTCACGTTCTCCTTTTGATCTGAAAATGCTTGAAACACTCTTTTTGATCTCACACTTTTTTGGCAATTTTTGAGTTTTGTTCTGGCCGTTTTAGCAAGGGTTGTGTTGTGAATTAGGTTTGTAATGCTTGCTTATGTATGTGTCAACGAAATTAGGTCAGCAACTGAGCCTTAACCTTGTGTATTGAAGTCTTGAGATCTTGGTTGACCACCATTAAAGAACTTTCCAAACTTGGCTCAATTCTTGGATTTTATGCACAAAAAGGCTTGGCACGAGTTTGGTAGCTGGCATATGACACATGAAAGCTATTCAAACCAAAAGATGCTATTCCATTAATTTTTTATATTTTATTTGAATTATTATGGATTTAAAATGAATTAAATCAATAAAAATTAAATAAAATGGAAAAATAAATGTTTGATCTTGAAATTAATCATGGGACACGTGTATGGCATGACAAGGCTGAATCAAGTGGAAGAAAGTGGGCCCTTTTGTCAAAAATTGAAGTTTTAAGGATAGTTGACTTTTGCCACTTCACAAAAATTTCCCAACTTCTCCAATGCATATCTTGCTCAATTTTGATCATATGAACATGTTCTTGGACATTTTGGAAAGGTCTTGAAGTCCTCTAACCAATGCCTTTGGTCCCATGTCATTTGGATTTACCAATCTCAAGTTATGGTCTTTGACTTAAAATGCCTTTTTGTTGACTTTTGAAAATGACTTATAATGTAGAAATTGATAACTTTTTGTGAGAGAATTTCTTGGACTTGGAATGTGAATATGAGTTGTAGGAAATGTCATCCCCTTAAAAATGAGCATTGGATGGGATTTTTCTGATGAACCATGAAAAAGGTATGCCTTGGTCAAGTTACAGTTGACTTTTCAACTGTCCAAAAATGGAAACTTTTGTATCTTGATGATTTTTGAGCCATGCTTGAGGAATCATGATCAAGATTTGATCAAATGATGATTGTGTCCTCAAAATAAGATGTTGACCAAAAATTTTGACTTTTGACTGCCAAATGACCATTTTGCCCCTGCAGTTGACTGTGAAGCAAATGAAGCTTTTGACTGTGCAATTTGATGCTATGAGTCTTGCAACTTGGTATGTAGATGCTTGGCAATGTACGTAGGCCTATGGGACTTGATTGGACCATTGAAAACCTCCAATTTCTTGAGAGAACCAAAACCCTAATTTTGACTGGCTTAGGAGAGAGTTTGACTGTGCAACCCCTTGAGAAATCTTGAGCCAATTGAGGATGATTCTTGACAAACTTTGAAGAATATGGGAGGGCAAATTTTGGGGTGCAACAAGCTGTTAAGCGAATTTTCAAGTATCTGAAAGGTACTACTAACCTGGGTTTATTTTATAGAAAATCTAGTGATTACATCTTAGTAGGTTACTGTGATGCTGACTTTGCTGGAGACAGAGTAGAGCGTAAAAGTACTTCTGGAAGCTGCCAGTTTCTGGGAGAAAATCTGGTCTCTTGGTCCAGCAAAAGGCAATCCACAATTGCGCTATCAACAGCAGAAGCTGAGTACATAGCAGCAGCAGGATGCAGCACACAAATGCTCTGGATGAAAAGTCAACTTGAAGACTTCCAGATTTTTGAGAGTAACATCTCTATACTCTGTGACAATACTTCTGCCATTTGCTTAAGTAAAAATCCAACTTTGCGTTCTAGGGCTAAGCATATAGAAATAAAACATCACTTCATTAGGGACTATATTCAGAAAGGAATTTTGAACTTAAAATTTATTGATACAGACCATCAATGGGCTGATATCTTCACTAAACCACTTTCTGAAGATAGGTTCAACTTCATTCTGAAACATCTCAGCATGAAGCTCTGCCCATAGTGAAAATGTTTTAATTTTATATATTAACCTTCAGAATGTATTTTATTTTTTCTGTAAACTTCTGATCAATCTTCCTTCAGAAAGTTAGACATACAAATTGTATCAGAGTCTATCCATAAAGATCTGAGCGTCTCATTTCAAGGATAGATGTGTTGTTCACCAAATCAAACAAGTGTCATCCAGTCATCAGCAAATCTCTGAAGCAGAACACGCGTGCACGCTTATGAGAAGGCAAAACGCTGATTGGATGCATTGAGACACATGTCTGGTAACCGTTCCAAATATCTTTCTCAAATCCCCCAAAATCAGCAAACATTAAATGCGTGTAATCACGAGTTAAATTGTAATCATGAGTTAATTCTCTCTCTTAAAATCGTTTACGTTTTCAAAACATCTTTTGAAATCTATTTAAACGCCTTAACATCATTCATTAAATTTTTACCGTCTCTTACAATCATCCAAATATTTTCTGCATTCTCACTTGTGTGTTCATCCTTTTCAAAAGAAACCCTTTCTCAAACGTTTTCTCAGAAAACCCTAGTGTGAACATGGCAACTTCTAGCACTATTTCTGCAGGTTCCCAGAAGGAGGCTTCATCTGAACAATATCAGATTCCCTTCAGAACGTTCCTTACACCAGTGAAGAACTTGGAAGTTCTGTCTGAACTGATCGTTGATTTCATCAGTCTGAAAGAAAATGGATTCGATTTGACAGAAGAAATTAGGGCACAAGGATGGGAGAGATACTTTGATAGGTTGGTGGGTCCAACATTCCCTATATTAGTTAAAGAATTCTGGATTCATGCGTCTTCATCAACACATCAAGTTACTTCCTATATCATGGGAAAGAAGATTGTGATCACTGAAGATCACATTGCAAGGCTGATTGGATACACTGGTGGTGGTATCCGTTGTATCGACATTGCAGAAAGATGCTCAGATGCTGCTGTCATTGCAAGAGAGATTTTCACTCATGGGGTTCCCAGCAGCAAAATAAGAGATTTGAAGGATCAGCACAGAATATGGGCAAAGATTATTATGGGGTGCTTCAATCACAGGAAGCCCACAAGCTCTCCTGATTATATAAACATAGATCAGCAGTTTCTGATCTATTTTATTAATCAGAAGGTAAAGATTAACTTGGCTCATCTTCTGCTCAATCATCTCAGGACCAGTGTCAAGGAGACAAGAGAAGAAGAAAGGACTAAAAGGGATTGGATACCCTTCGGCAGGTTAATATCAGATATTCTAACGGAGAATAGGCTGATTGAACACCTTACAGAAGCACAGGAATTAAGCTCTATTGAACCTTCTGTTGGCAATCAGCTGAATGCCAAGAATCTGAAGAAGATGAAACTGATAGAGAATATCAGAAAGGAGCCCAGCGTCACTCCTCTTGCTGACATCACCAGCAGAAGAGTCCCTCTGGACGACTTTCCTATATTCTCTAAGATTGACTCTAAACCAATCATTGTTCTCAGATACTTGGATGCTTGCAAGGCTGATGGCACAGATCCCACTCTGAACATTAAAGATTTGCACCAGCAAACACCAGAAGTTACTTTGAGGAAGACGAAGAAGAGAAAGGCTACTTCAGTAGGACCATCCCAGCAGACCCCAAAGAAGAGAGGTAATCTATCTGCTGTTAATGTTTTAAATTCTTCTGCTATTCCAACATCTATTCCAACCCCAGCTTCATATGAACTCCCAATTCCCATACCAACCATTGATGATACCGAACCAGAGGCTGACCCCTCTGAGTCACTAACTCTCAAGAGATCCCGCACCAAATCCCAAAATCCAAAACCCACAACATCAACAGAATCAGAACTTGATAAAGTTCTTTCTGAAATTGATCAATGTTCTTTCGCTCCCCTCTCAAAAAATCCAAACACTCAACCAGAAACTCCCCATTCACCACAACCAGCAACTACACTATCACCAATACTAGAAGAACCAGAAATTCCACAACCTCCATCTCCACAACCAGAAATTCCACCTCCCTCTCCACAACCAGAACTTCATCCACCTTCACCTCAACCATCATCTCCACAACCTGAGTTTCAACACTCTGAAACTCCATCACCTGAACCTCAAACCCCTGAACCTCTATCACCTCAATCCTCTGAACCACAACCCTTGGCAATTCAACTTCCATGTGGTACAACTGTAAACATTCCCCAACTTCCATCCTCACCAGAAACTACCCCTCCACACACTCCACCCAGTCCAATAATCATTTCTGACTCTCCTACTCCCTCACCCAAACAAAATCCAAATGACAACAGCAAGACCTTCATTGATCTCACAGTCCTTGACCGCCTTGCTGACATTAAAAATAAAATCGCCATTCCCAAACCCAAATAGCTAGATGTTGGTTCTAGCATCTTGAATTTTGAAACAGGCATGCAGAATTGGATTGCTTCTCTAAAGCAGGCTTGTCCGGGAATGATTGATCTTGCTGCTTCAGACCAACTCTGGACACAATTTAGAAAGTGGATACGCGCTGAAACCTTCAAGCTACAAGACATAAATTATGAACAGGCTCGACAGAACTTCAGCAATCTGCTGAAAGAAGTTGAAGGACAAGTCTTGAGTCAGCTGCTGAAGGAGAAAGTGCTTCATCTGGACAGTGAGCCATGGTATGAAAAGAGTCTAGCTTCAACAGTCCAAGCAGCAGAAGATCAGACAATTCCAGCTGAAGAAGAAGATGTTGCAGAAAGCTCTCAAAAGCATCCTGATTCTGATGCCTCTCAAGCTTCCTTGGACAGGCAGACTCTTGAAGAACTGAAGCAAAATGATATTCGTCTACAAAAAAGAATGGATGAGAATGATCAACAGATGAAGGAAAGGATGGATGTGCAAGACAGCAAGATTGATACAGTAGTCAGCATGGTGTATCAGCAGAAGGAAACCGCTGATCAGATTAAGAACATGCTAGAAGCTCTGTTCACACGCCTTCCACCCCAACCTTAGATTTTGTTTTTCATTGTTTTCTTTCCATGTTTTTCTGTACTATCTTCTAAGCTTTGAACTAAATACAAGAGTTTTTCTGCACTGATCGTTTTAACCTTAATTACTTGCACTTTTTGATTGCTGACAAAAAGGGGGAGAAAAAGAATGATATTTTTCAATAACGGTTTACTGAGACAAAAGTCTCAAACATTCTAACACTCTGATATACTTGAATGTTTTTGTTTTGCATAAGCTTACAGGTACAAGAAGTTAATTATCTCTAATACACTGAAGCTCTGCTCGAGTCAAGGAAAGATCTGATACTCAAAGAAAGTTCAAGAAAGATCTGATACTCAAAGAAAGTTCAAGAAAGATCTGATACTCAAAGAAAGTTCAAGAAAGATCTGATGCTAAAGGACTCATGGAATTAAAAAGGGAAGTAATAAATTCAGGGGGAGTATTTCCGATCTCAACTCTAATACCTCCTTATCCCTTATCCTCTTATCTCCCTATTTAATTCTGATACAATTTATTATTTGGTTATCTCTGATACTTTTCACGTTAGTTTTCAATTGAAAAAATCTAGTTTTTGTCATCATCAAAAAGGGGGAGATTGTTAGAACAAAGTTTGAATCTACTACCCTAAGTTAAATTTTTGATGATAACAAAATGCAAAGATATATAAATTATATGATTCATGTAAGACATATATGCTACCTAAAAATTACATTCTGTTTTACAGAAACTCTGATGGGTATCAGCAAGAGAATATCATAATCAGCATCAGAGGATGTTATATCAGATGCCAGAATCAAAAGATCAAAACATGTGCTTACGCTGAAGCTTGATGAACAGATCTGCGCGTAACAATCTGAACTCTGATCAAGACAACAACAATTCATCAGCACCTAGCAGCGTCAGAATAAGCCAAAGCCAGAACACGCTTAATTGGCAACGGTACTGTGCATTCAAGATACTTTATTATCAACGGCATTATTCCAGACAAAGATCTTCTCAATTTGGAAAGAATGTAATTGGCATTGAAACGGAATAACTGGCTCCAACGTATCATTTCCAATGCTATATAAACAAGTCAGTGAAGATTGAATTGGCTAATGCTCTACAAATCTCTACACGCCTAAAGCTATTCATCATCATCCTCATTCACAGTTTGCTAAAGCTCTCAAATTACTTACTCTATTGTTTTAGCACTCTAGTTCTCATAAGCTTAACGTGTGTAGTATCACAGTTGTGATAAACAGTTTTTGTAGAAAACATTCAACACACTTAGATTTCATCTATCTGTAAGAAAGTATTTCCTTGAGAAACCGGTTTGTGGTTTTGACTCAAGAAGGCTTTAGCAGTTGTTAAAGCGGTTGTAATATTCAGTTGAATATAGTGGATTAAGACCTCGTTGGAGAGAGGCGAAATCACCTAGACGGGTGGACTGGAGTAGTTTGAGATCAAACGAACCAGGATAAAAATAACATGTTGACTGCATTTGATTTCAAGTTTTACAATTCAACCCCCCTTCTTGTGTTTTTCACTTCTTCACTGTTCTATGGCCAAGTTGGTCAATTTAAAGGTTCTAAGGTCAGTTGGTGCTTGATAACCCCTTAGATGACCCATATTCTCCTCGTTCCAACACAAGGGATATCGGTACAATCTAAAGTGCCACACCAACGTAGCTACTGCTTCAACCGTATCGGTATATGTCGTACAGTTCCCTCACAGTTTATTGTGACTTACCTAAAGGGTATCCCCAGATCCGGGTTAGGATCTATAGTAACTCTGAGACAAGCCCACAAATATAAATCATACAAAGCAAGCAATTGAAAACATAATGATCTAATCCTAAGGTACACCCCACTTTTTAAAATCTCCCCAGCAGAGTCGCCAGTTCTGTGATACGGTGGGAGAGAACTAACTTTTTTTGGAATGCTGGTTCGCATTTTGCGTTTGTTTTCTCAAAATGTCGCGCTAAGCAAGAGTCGCCACCGTCTTTTATTTTATCCAACAAGGAAAGGAAAAAAGCACAGAAAAATTCCTTTTTCGAGATGTTTCTCGGGTCCGGGGGGTAGATTATAGAAAGGGAAGGTGTTAGCACCCTTTCTATCCGTGGTTATCCATGGGCTCTTAGGTACTTGCTCATAGTGTTTTCAAAATTTGCTTTTCTTTGTGTTTTGTGGGTTTGAAAGAAGTTTTTGTTTGGAAAGGAGTGTAAGTGTGAAAAGTTTTGTTTTGAAGGAGCAAGTACTTAAGAACCATCTACCTACTCGAAAAAGGAATCAATATGTGCTAATGTCCTTTAGACAATGCTATCCCACTATTGATGAGTAGGTAGCGTCGTCGTTGGAGTTTAAGGGTCAATTCGATTAAGGGACGTGTGGTCACTAAAGCAATGTTAGGACGCCTTAGCGGTAACCCTAATGTCTTAGATCATTTTTTCGAGGCAACCATTTTGAGGCAACTATGATCTTTGGACAAGAGGGCGACCTCTAAAACTTCCTATAATCAATGACCACGTTCGAAGGCAACCAACTGAGGTGTACCCTAAGAGTGCGCATGTGCGAGTGTGTTATTTCGGTTAATTTTATCTTTGTACATGTCAATGGTTATCTATGTTGATTTTAGGTTCAAACATTTGATCTTGTCATGCATTCCCTATTTATCAAACATCTAACAATTTATAGTTTGCAGAAATTAAATTGTGGAAATTAAATCTAACTATTACAAGGTGTCGGGTATTTACATCGCCAAAAAGAACCCTTGAAATTAAATTGCGGAAAGTAAATAAAGCGATAAAAAATATTAAAGGTCCTATTTAAAGCTATTACATTCCGGAAGCAAGTACAATAATATGATAAATGGATCGCGCGCGAAAAATTAAATCGAATGCATTTTTTAGGGTTTTGACCCTTTTATTGAAAGAAAGCATTTTTTTGTTTATTTTTGAATTAAGAAGATATTAAATTAGGTTAATTAAATAAATAAATTAATTAAAAAAGATATATTTTGAATTTTTGGATATTTAAAGAAAATAAAATAAATTTGGTTTAATGTTAATAAAACCTAATTATCTATATTGATTTTAAATATTGCAAAAATATTAAAAGTTATTCTCTAATTAAATTAAATTAATTGAGTTAGTATTTATTTACAAAAATAAAATGATGAATTTAATTTTAATAAATAAAATATATTTTTGTGTTTTTGTTGTATGAGGAAAAAATTAATTGGTTAATTAAATAATAAATAATAAAACAAAAACAATTAAATAAATAGATTAAAGAAAAAGAGAAAGAAATAGAAATAACCCAGGGGGATTCAGGCCCAATTTGGAGGTGAAACTGGCAATTTGAAGCCCATTTGCACGCATGCCTGGGTTGAATTCCAGATTCCCTATGCCTTGGTTGACTTGAGAACATGGTGGACGTTCAATCTTGGCCACCAGATCATGCCTGGGGCCATCTGGCAAACATCTGGATGAGGACACATGATATGCTACGCTTTGGACATTGCATGGAATCACCCGTCGAAAAATAAAACAAATGCATTTGGGGGACCTTGGATTCGAACCCAGGTCCTGTTGGTACTTGAACGCATGCCTTAGCCACTGAGCCAACGCGCTTTTATTATTAACATAGTGGATAATAAATATAATATGGAAAACAAACTAATTATGCCAGAATTATAAAAAAAGAAGCGTGAATTTATGAATGGACGAATAGGGAGGGGGCACGTAGTCATCTTCTTCGCCCAGCCCTGGTTATTTACCTGCGGATTTTTATCCGCAGCTAAATCCATGGGTTCATCTTATAATCTTCTCTAGGCCATGGAAATTAATTCCAAACACATGGTTGTGTTCGTCTCCATCCACTGATCATGTCCATGTCCATTATTATCATCAATTTTGCCTGTAATTAAAATACCCAAAAACAAGAACCAAGAACGCTAGAATCGGCTAGGGGGTTACAGGCCATGAAAATGCAATTCAATAATGCAAAAGCTTCTAAATGGAACGATAAGCATGATTGTGTAACGATTTTTCCAAGAAAACGCAAGAATATGAGTATGTGATTTCGAGTGCAGGACGGTTTTCAAGGAGACTTACAGCGCGATTGAGGATGTGAATTGTAACACCCCTTCTAAAATACCCCGAATAATATTAATTATATCAATGATTAAAGACATATTCCATCAGGGTTAACACGAAACAAGGGATGTCACAATTATGGAATAAATAAAACTTCCAATAAAATAGTAGTCATGCTACACTGAGGGTCATTATTCAAATAATTCAATCAAATTAAGACCATGTCTTACACAGCGGAAAAATACCATAACCAAAACAGAATAAACCAAAACATAATTATTCTCAATGAAATTCAAAGAAATAATTGAATAATAACTAATTCCTCAACTAAATGTTCCCCAGTGTTACAACCTATCAGAGCACGACACTGACACGCGGACTTAAAGTAACATAGCTCTAGAGCCATCCTCACCAACTCCTGAGCTGCTAACTTTAATCTGAAATTGTTAAAGTAAGGGTGAGATTTCTCATAATTAACATGCATTATAAGCTTCTCAATCAACATTATATCACAAGCATATTATTTCACCCATTTTAGCATAAATTCAGATTCAACACGCAATTCCAATCATACAAGTCATTATGCACAAATCAATAATCAACCAAAGAATTGTAACACTGGAAGACATCCTAACATGTTACAATTCCATGCAAACACAAATGCAGACACAATGCATGTGGTACCAACACGTGACCAAGTCACCCAACACTGATCCATCATCAACCGAATACAACAACCATCGATTCGTCCATAAACACCCAGACATGAATCCAGCCTAACCACCCATCATCACCCGGGTATCGGTTAACGGCAATACAAGTCAAATTCCACACAATGGGAATTAACTTCACCAAAACAATGCATATGCACGCACATCACTAGCATGCAACATCAAATCAGTCTATGAAATACATCAATTTATCATAACCGAACCAAAACCAAAAACATGATATCTCAACGATCATGCACACCATCATTAGCAACATAAACATGCCTTTCATTCACACAATACTAATACATCCATCCATCACAGGTTCACTGCTACATACACACCCATGTGCGTTAGCCAATAATCACTTATTCCGGGATTTGACTCATTTTCAAAATAATTTCAGGTTTTAGGAAATCTTTTCATTTTATAAAATAGAGCATTAAATTTAAGAAATAACGTCCAAAACGGCACTCAAAACGGACTTACGGTTTGAAAGTTATGAATTTTCAAGGTTTAATATTTTTCAAAAGTTACAGCAGAACCCGGTTCCTACATATGCAGGAACTGGTTCCTGCGAAGTTCAAAAATCACGCTTCTGGAAAAATGTATGGGAACCCGGTTCCTACCTATACAGGAACCGGTTCCTACGTGCATTTTTTCCAGTTTTTATAAATTCACACAGTGGAACCCGGTTCCTCCCCACTGGGAACCGGTTCCCACGACCTGCAGAGTCAAATTCTGCACTTTTGACAACATTTATTCATTCTAAACCAATTCCAAACATACCCATATGAATTGCAACATGAGAAACACCAAAACACATCCATTTTGCACCATTATAACATTAAACAACATTATTTCATCATTCCTTTTTATCATCTGACACCCTAATGGTTTTCAACCTACAATTCGACGCAATAGGGACAATTCTACGGAACCCTAGAATTCCAAACCGGAATTCCCTAACATACTATGATCCATACTATTGAATATCTAAACCGATAATACGAATTAACTAATCGAAATCACCCCTTACCTTGTGGGTTCTTCGAATTCTGACGCTTCCGGTTTTCTCCTTCTTTTTCCTCTTCTCAAATGCACGTATGATGAATATTCCAAAATAACTCTCTTTCTCTTCTTTTTCCTTTTAATACTCCTTTTATTATTCCAATAAAATAATTAAATTAGTAATTAGTAAGAGTAGAGTATTTTACCCCTCACACCCTCTAATCACTCTTCACACCACCAATACTTCTTTCCTTTAATTAATTAAATTAATTCCAATAATCCAAAAATACCAATAATTAAATTTCCAATTAAATTAATAATTAAAAATTCTAATTATTTAATAGTCGGATTATTTGGGGTGTCACAACTCTCCCCAACTAAAAGAGTTTTCATCCTCGAAAACATACCTTAGACGAACAGTTCGGGATACGAGTCCTTCATCTGACTCTCCAGCTCCCAAGTGACATTTCCATCTGCTGGTCCTCCCCAAGCCACTCTTACCAACGCGATCTCCTTGCCTCGCAACTGTTTCGACTTCCGATCCTCAATTCTCGCAGGTATCGCTTCCATAGTCAAATTCTCTCGTACCTGTATATCGTCTACCCGAATCTCATGAGACGGATCAGCAATGTACTTCCTTAGCTGAGATACATGAAAAACATCATGCAAATTTGCAAGTGACGGCGGAAAAGCAATCTGATAAGCAACTTTCCCAACTCCCTTGGTAATCTGAAACAGACCAATAAAACGTGGAGTCAACTTCTTTGACTTCAAAGCTCGACCAATACCAGTCATCGGAGTAACTCACATAAAAACATGTTCTCCTTCGCTAAACTCAAGATCTTTCCTCCTCTTATCGTGATAACTTTTCTGACGACTCTGAGAAGTCCTCATCTTCTCCTGAATCATCTTAATCTTTTCTGAAGTCTGTTGGACAATTTCCGGTCCAATCATAGCACTCTCTCCAGATTCATACCAACACAACGGTGTCCGACACCTCCTACCATACAATGCCTCAAACGGAGCCATACCAATGCTAGAATGAAAACTATTATTGTAGGTAAACTCAATCAATGGTAGATAACTATCCCAAGCTCCACCTTTCTCCAACACACAAGCTCTTAACAAATCTTCCAACGACTGAATCGTTCTCTCCGTCTGACCATCTGTCTGTGGATGATAAGCGGAACTCAAACGCAACTTAGTACCCAAAGCTTCTTGCAATCCCGTCCAGAATTTAGATGTAAACCTCGGATCTCGATCCGACACAATACTAGAAGGAATACCGTGCAAACTCAAAATCTTCTCAACATACAATTCTGCCAACCTTTCCATCGGATAATCCAATCTTATCGGAATAAAGTGAGCAGATTTCGTCAACCGATCAACAATAACCTAGATAGAATCACAATTCTTCGATGTCCTTGGCAAACCAGACACAAAATCCATAGAGATTCCATCCTATTTCCATTCCGGAACAAATAACGATTCCATCAATCCTGACGGTTTCTGATGCTCAATCTTCGACTTCTGACAAACCAAACAAGCATACACAAACTCAGCAATTTCCTTTTTCATTCCCGGCCACCAAAACAACTTCTTCAAATCATGGTACATTTTAGTAGCACCAGGATGAATACTCAATCCACTATGATGTCCTTCTTCCAAAATAGTCTTCCTAATCTCTTCAACATCCGGAACACACACCCTATTACCAAATCTCATAACACCATTCTCATAAATCCAGAACTCGCCTCCTTGACCTTGGTTGATCAATGTCAATTTATCAACTAACCCAACATCGGACTTCTGTCCATTCCAAATTTCTTCCAGAATACCACTAGTCAGTTTCAACATACCCAATTTCACACTATTCGGAGTATTTTCACATACCAAACTTAAATCTCTGAACTGCTCAACCAAATCTAACTCACGGACCATTAACATCGACATATGCAAGGACTTCCTACTCAAGGCATCCGCAACAACGTTTGCCTTACCAGGATGGTAATTCAAACCGAAATCATAATCCTTTAGAAATTCTAACCATCTCCTCTGCCTCATATTCAACTCTTTCTGATCAAAGAGATACCTCAGACTTTTGTGAACACTGAACACCTCAAACCGAGAACCATATAAATAATGCCTCCACAACTTCAAAACAAACACAACAGCTGCCAACTCCAAATCATGAGTCGGATAATTCCTTTCATGTACTTTCAATTGTCTCGAAGCATAAGCCACCACCTGCTTATCTTGCATCAACACACCACCTAATCCCATTAATGATGCGTCACAATACACAACAAAAGACTTAGTCGGATTTGGAAAAATCAAGATCGGAGCACTTGTCAACCTCCTCTTCAGCTCTTGAAATCCTTTCTCACATTCAACATCCCAAACAAACATCTGACCCTTCCTGGTCAACTTAGTCAATGGTAACGCTAATTTGGAAAATCCTTCTATAAACTTCCTGTAATAACCTGCAAGACCCAGAAAACTATGGATCTCAGAAGCATTCTTCGGCGCTTCCCACTGAGATACTGCTTCTACCTTCGTAGGATCCACAGCAATTCCATTCTTAGAAATTACATGGCCAAGAAAACTTACTTCACTTAACCAGAATTCACACTTGGACAACTTCGCATAAAGCTTCTTCTCTTTCAACAATTCCAACACAACTCTGAGATGTTCTGCATGCTCTTCATCGCTCTTCGAATAAATTAGAATATCATCAATGAACACCACCACAAACTTATCAAGATACGGATGAAATAGCATGTTCATATACTCCATGAAAACACCAGGTGCATTAGTAACTCCAAACGGCATAACAGAATACTCGTAATGTCCATACCTCGTTCTAAATGCAGTTTTCTGAATATCTTCCGACTTCACACGAATCTGATGATATCCAGATCTCAGATCAATCTTACTATATACACAAGCTCCAACTAGTTGATCCATCAAATCATCGATCCTCGGCAAAGGATACCGATTCTTGATTGTAACTTTATTCAGTTGTCTGTAATCAACACATAATCTCATTGAACCTTCTTTCTTCTTAACCAACAACACCGGAGCACCCCACGGCGAAACACTCGGACGAATAAACTTCTTCTCAAGTAACTCCTCCAACTGTTTCTTTAACTCCGCTAATTCAGATGCCGACATACGGTAAGGCGCCATCGACACCAGACTAGTTCCAGGAATCAAATCTATAGTAAATTCTACCTCCCTATCAGGTGGAAATTCACTAACGTCTTCCGGAAACACCTCTGGAAATTCATTCACCACTGGCAATCCATCACTCTTTGCTTTTCCCTCCGCTTATATTGCAGAATACAACATAAATACCACAGCACCATCTTTCACAGCTAGGTTCATCTGTTTAACCGACATAGTCACATCTTCGACACCAACCTCCTCAGGAAAAATAACCGTCTTCGCAAAACAGTTGATATGAACCTGGTTGAATTCCAACCAATTCATTCCAAGGATGATATCAAGTTGTTCTAACGGTAGGCACACTAAATCCATACCGAAACCCCTACCAAAAATCACAATAGGACAATTCCTACCAACATACGAAGTAGTCACTGAACCCGACGCAGGAGTATCAATAACCATACTTCCATCCATATTAGAAATTTCCAAATTCAATCTTTTAGCACAATCCAAAGCAATAAAAGAATGCGTAGCTCCATTATCAATAATCGCAATCAAAGGTATGTCATTAATAAAACATGTACCTTTAATCAGCCGATCATCTGGCTTAGTCTCTGACCCAGACAATGCAAACACTTTACCACCAGCTTGCTCCTTCTTGGGTTTTGTACACTGAGGACGAGTATGACCTTCTTCACCACAGTTGTAACAAGTCACCACTCTTACTCTGCAATCATTGGCCACATGGCCGAGTTTCCCACACTTGAAACACTTCTTATCATTACTTTTGCAATCCACCATACGATGTCCTGTCTCGCCACACTTGTAGCACTTAATGGAAGAACTAGAATCTCCTCCACCAAACTTCTTCCAACCACCGGGTCTCTGATTACTTTTATCATAAGGCTTACCACGATCCATCTGTTGCTTACCCTTCCTATCAATATACACTCGAGCATTTGACATAGTGCTAGCAAGATCCTCCTCTAAAATCCTACTACAGTCAACCAGATCAGGAAATCTTCGGATACGCTGATACCGAATACCCTGCTTAATCTCATCACGAAGACCATTCTCAAACTTGATACATTTGGAAAATTCTCCATCTGCATCGTTAGTATAATGAGCATAATACTTCGCTAACTCAGTAAACTTCGAAGCATACTCACTGACAGTCTTGTTACCCTGCTTGAGTTCCAGAAACTCAATCTCCTTCTTGCCTCTGATGTCCTCAGGAAACTACCTCCTCAGAAAATCCCTCCTGAACACAGCCCAAGTCAATGCAATACCATCTTCTTCCATTTCAGTTCTGGTAGCAACCCACCAGTCATCAGCTTCCTCTGCTAACATGTGAGTTCCGTATCTCACCTTCAGCCCTTCAGCACAGTCAATTACTCTGAAGATCCTCTCGATCTCCTTCAACCACTTCTGAGCACCTTCAGGATCATGTGCACCCTTGAACAACGGAGGATTATTCCTTTGAAAATTCCCCAATTGTCGGTCAGCACCAATCACAGCTCCCTGCTGGTTCCCTCCGAGTACTTCAGCCAACATTCCCAATGCTTCATCAATAGCATCGTCGTTTCTTCCGTTACCTCTTCTGGTCATTGTTCTGTAACATTACAAAACAACCTCATCAGCACACAAATATCGACAGTGTCATCTTACACTAGTCGCATACAAAAGGGATAACGAGACAAGACAAGAATTACTATGCTCTTATACCACTATTGTAACACCCCTTCTAAAATACCCTGAATAATATTAATTATATCAATGATTAAAGACATATTCCATCAGAGTTAACACGAAACAAGGGATGTCACAATTATGAAATAAATAAAACTTCCAATAAAACAGTAGTCATGCTACACTGAGGGTCATTATTCAAATAATTCAATCAAATTAAGACCATGTCTTACACAGCGGAAAAATACCATAACCAAAATGGAATAAACCAAAACATAATTATTCTCAATGAAATTCAAAGAAACAATTGAATAATAACTAATTCCTCAACTAAACGTTCCCCAGTGTTACAACCTATCAGAGCACGACACTGACACGCGGACTTAAAGTAACATAGCTCTAGAGCCATCCTCACCAACTCCTGAGCTGCTAACTTTAATCTGAAATTGTTAAAGTAAGGGTGAGATTTCTCATAATTAACATGCATTATAAGCTTCTCAATCAACATTATATCACAAGCATATCATTTCACCCATTTTAGCATAAATTCAGATTCAACACGCAGTTCTAATCATACAAGTCATTATGCATAAATCAATAATCAACCAAAGAATTGTAACACTGGAAGACATCCTAACATGTTACAATTCCATGCAAACACAAATGCAGACACAATGCATGTGGTACCAACACGTGACCAAGTCACCCAACACTGATCCATCATCAACCGGATACAGCAACCATCGATTCGTCCAAAAACACCCGGACACGAATCCAGCCTAACCACCCATCATCACCCGGGTATCGGTTAACGGCAATACAAGTCAAATTCCACACAATGGGAATTAACTTCACCAAAACAATGCATATGCACGCACATCACTAGCATGCAACATCAAATCAGTCTATGAAATACATCAATTTATCATAACTGAACCAAAACCAAAAACATGATATCTCAACGATCATGCACACCATCATTAGCAACATAAACATGCCTTTCATTCACACAATACTAATGCATCCATCCATCACAGGTTCACTGCTACACACACACCCATGTGCGTTAGCCAATAATAACTTATTCCGGGATTTGACTCATTTTCAAAATAATTTCAGGTTTTAGGAAATCTTTTCATTTTATAAAATAGAGCATTAAATTTAAGAAATAACGTCCAAAATGGCACTCAAAACGGACTTACGGTTTGAAAGTTATGAATTTTCAAGGTTTAATATTTTTCAAAAGTTACAGCAGAACCCGATTCCTACATATGCAGGAACCATTTCCTGCGAAGTTCAAAAATTACGCTTCTGGAAAAATGTATGGGAACCCGGTTCCTACCTATACAGGAACCGATTCTTACGTGCATTTTTGCCAGTTTTTATAAATTCACACAGTGGAACCCGGTTCCTCCCCACTGGGAACCGGTTCCCACGACCTGCAGAGTCAAATTCTGCACTTTTGACAGCATTTATTCATTCTAAACCAATTCCAAACATACCCATACGAATTGCAACATGAGAAACACCAAAACACATCCATTTTGCACCATTATAACATCAAACAAAATTATTTCATCATTCCTTTTTATCATCTGACACCCTAATGGTTTTCAACCTACAATTCGACGCAATAGGGACAATTCTACGGAACCCTAGAATTCCAAACCGGAATTCCCTAACATACTATGATCCATACTATTGAATATCTAAACCGATAATATGAATTAACTAATCGAAATCACCCCTTACCTTGTGGGTTCTTCGAATTCTGACGCTTCCGGTTTTCTCCTTCTTTTTCCTCTTCTCAAATGCACGTATGATGAATATTCCAAAATAACTCTCTTTATCTTCTTTTTCCTTTTAATACTCCTTTTATTATTCCAATAAAATAATTAAATTAGTAATTAGTAAGAATAGAGTATTTTACCCCTCACACCCTCTAATCACTCTTCACACCACCAATACTTCTTTCCTTTAATTAATTAAATTAATTCCAAAATCCAAAAATATCAATAATTAAATTTTCAATTAAATTAATAATTAAAAATTCTAATTATTTAATAATTGGATTATTTGGGGTGTCGCATGAATGGCCTTGCTTTTGATTGCTATAGACTAAGTGGATGTACAGCAAGAGAGTAGTGTTGAGATTTTGCTTTGAATCGGCCTCTAAAATAGATTTCAGTTTCAAGCTTTTTCAAGTTTTTCTCAAGTTTGGTTTTGGTGATTATGCAGCCTCCAGGTCCTGATTCGTGTGTCTATAGCTTGTATAAGTAACATGGAATGAATTAGGTCAAGTTTTGGGCTTTGAATCCTTATGCATTGATGTTTGGAGATATGATTTGATCCTCCATTACAAAGCTTCCAATTTTATCAAAAATCCAATATTTTGTTCATGATATGGCTTGATTCGAGTTTGATCTTGCCCATGATGACAATTAAGGCCTGTATCAATCAAAAAGATACCAAGTTATCAATATTTAGATTTTATTTGGATTTAAATTGATTTAAAATGAATTAATTCAATAAAAATCAAATAAAATAGAAAATTCAATGAATGGATATAAGACTGAAGATAGTACATGTGTGTAGTGTGACAAGATCAAATCAAGTGGAAAAAAGTGGGCCCATTTGACAAAATTTGAAGTTTTGGGGATAGTTGACTTTTGGCAATTTTGGAAAAATGCCCAACTTCAACAATTCATAACTTCTTCAATTTTGAACTTTTGGAGGTGTTCTTGGACTTTTTAGAAACATTGATATGTCCTTTAACCAACCCTTTTGGTCTCATCTCATTTTGATATTCCATGCTCAAGTTATAAGCTTTGAAAAAAAGGTGTTTTTGTTGACTTTCAAAAATGACCTATAATGTCCAAATTTGTAACTTTTTGTGAGTGCATTTCTTGATCTTGGAGTGTGAAGATGGATTGTAAAAAATTGCATCCTCTTCAAAATGAGCTTTGTATGGGTCATTTCTCATAAAGTATGATAAAGTTATGCATGGTCAAAGTTGAGTTTACTTTTCCTGCAAAAACCCTAATTTAGCAACTTTTGAGTCTTGATGAATTTTGAGCAATCCTTGATGAATCATGATCAACCCTTGATCCAATGATGAAATATCCTTCAAAATGAGAATGTTTACAAAAAATCTTGAAGTTTGACTGTTTATAGGTCACAGTTGACTTTTGCCCTAGCACAGTCGATTTTTGGACCTCTTGAGCAATTGACTGACTAAACTTCCTCTGCAAGGCTTGAAATTTGACATGGATGAACTTGAGAACATATTAGAACATTGGGGATCTATTGAGGTCATTGGGATGCAAGGACCTTGATGCAACATAAAACCCTAATTTGAGATTGACTGCCTTAGGAAATAGCTTGATTTTCCAACTCTTGAGCAATCTTGAGCCACTTGGAGATTATTCTTGCAATATATTGAGAAATATGGGAGGGAAAATTTTGGGGTACAACAGGTAGATTATGGAAAGGGAAGGTGTTAGCACCCTTTCCATTTGTATTTATCTACGGGCTCTTAGAGGTTTGCTCATTTTGAAATACCTTTGTACTTTGCATGTTTAAAAATATGTTGAGAATGCCTTAGTACGGCGAACATTGTAATGTTTCTCGGGATAATGGAGAAAGTATACAAAGTGTTTTGGAAAATGTTTTTTGAAAAGTAGTATTTGTGTAAGTGCAAAATGTTTTGAGCAAACTTCTAACAACTATCTACTTTGTACTCGAAAAGGTAGTTTTTTTCCTCCTATCCTTTAGACAGTGTTATCCTACTATTAGTGAGTAGGTATCCCTATCGTTGGATGTATGAGGGACATCGAAGGGACGATACGATCACGAAGGCAACTTGGCAAGAAATTTTAGTAACTGTTCTAAAGTTTTAAGATCACTTTTAACCGAGGCAACATCGAAATGGTCATCGAGGGACTTGTGATCTTTCAAACTAGAGGACAACCACTAAAACTTCTTACGCTTTGAGAATTGTGACCATTTTCCAAAGGCAACCGAAGTGGGGTATCCTAGAGGTGCACATGTGCAATGGTGTTTAGTTCAAGTATTTATCTTGCGCATTTAGGTTTACTAGCGTTTTAATTTCACTAACAATTAATATGTACAAAATATAAAGCGCGAAAGTATAAACCTACACTATTACATGGCTTCGGGGAGGGGATTTACAATGTAAACATTGGGGGAAGAAAAATAAAGAAAGTGGATAAAACCCTATTAACTATTACATCCAGTGTATAGATACAATAATATAAAAATACGAAAGAAAATAAATAACGCGCGAAAGCTAAAAGTACATCTGAAAACCTAGTAAGTAAAAATGAAATAAGAAAATCTTTTTATTGTTCTTTTTTTTTATTTAAGAAAATAATTAAAATTAAATTTAAAAAAAGTCTAAGTTCTTTTGGGTTTTTGTATTATGAAAATAAAATAATTAAAATTAAATTAAATCCTAAATTCTAATTTATTTTAAATTAAGAAAATAGTTAAAATTTAATTAATTAATTAATTAAAGCAATTAATTATTTAACTAAAAAAAGTCTAAGCCTAATAATTTTTTTTGTGAGTTTTTTATTATTATTTATTTAATTAAATAAATAAAGAAAAAAACAAAATAATAAAAAAGAGAAACTAAAACAATACAAAAAAAAAGGATAAATGGGCCTAAGTATGTAAAAGAGACAAGGGGTGCTGATTTGAATTTGCGTTGGGCCCAGATTGTGAAGCCCATGTTACTTTATGATCTGATGAGATTAGGCCTTGAGGGTGCCTGGTGAGCTTGCATACTACATGCGTCCATCTTGATTAGACGTACATCTGATGGCAAGGGTTTGATGGAGTACGGTGGAAAAATGGCCTTGAGGAGCACTGGATCTGCATAAAATATGTTAGAAAAAGTAAAATGCTAGACCTGTGATTCGAACCCAGGTCATTTCCCTTCTACATGTGCGCCTTTACCAACTGGGTTGCTGAATCATTCGAATTAAATGAAACTACCACTGGATCCTGCAAAATTTGTTAGTTCCAACATGTAACAAATCTATCCCTGTCGAACTCGCCCCCCGAGCTCAAGTATGGGGTTGTTTCAATTTGTGATGGATTACACCCTGAGTTTCGAAAGCAGTCTATATCGAAGACCCCTAGCATTAGCATCCTAACATTTGGACGCTGCAACTTACGTATCTCATGTTAAATCAATCACACACAGACAAAGATAACATGAATATGCAATTCGATGAGTTTACATTATTGAATGATAAGAAGGAAATTTTACCGACTGAGGTATTTCGATTTGAGCTTGGGATGACTTGGATTTTGGACTAGAAATTGTCTTTCGAGTTTTATAACTTTGGATTTTTTTTTGCAAAATTTCCGTATAATTCCCCTAGGCTCTCTTCCTCTGGATAATGCTTGCTAATGTGTTCTTTATATAGAGAGGAAGCAGGGGACAAGAAGGAAATGGTTTAAACAAACTTGATTATGTTCTTTAAGAGCCACAAACAAAATATTGTAACTTTGCCAAAGACATGGAATCTTGTCTTTTTTTTTTTAATTTTGAATGAATATGGACATTAATGGTTTTCGAATGCCTTCAGTCCTTTCCCTTCGACTGGACCTCTTGTACATCCTTCGAATGGGTCTTTAGATGGACCTTTTGTGTACTCTTCGAATGGGCCTTTGGTTGCCTCCTTCGAATGGATTTTTTGAGTGTCTTTCATATGTATGCTTTGTGCCCTCTTTGAATGGGCCACTAAGGTGTGTCCTTCGAATGGGCTATCATGCATGCTGAAGTGTGTACAACTGTTTCAAAGGGGGCCATTGCCCAGTCGAAGCTGGCACAAAGGAAGCCTATGCCTTGTGGATGCTAGCATGAGGCATGTCAAAGCAAGCGTAAAGGAGGCCATTTCCTAGGCAAAGCTGGCACAAAGGTAGCCAATTCCTTGTGGGTCGATGGAAACTTTTTTGCTTGGTGGATCAAAAGAAGCTTTTTGCCTGGTGGATCGAAGGAAAATCTGAAGGAGTCTTGGCCTTGTGTTCTGAAGGCAAGCTGAAGAGAGGGCCTTTGCCTTGTGAATCGAAGACTAGTGAGAGGGTCCTTTTTCCTTGTGAATCGAAGGCATACTAATGGGTCTTTTCCTTGTGAAACCAAGGCAAGCATGAAGAGACATACGTGCACTGGTGACAAGCTAAGGGGCCTTTTTCCTAGTGGGAGATTTGTGAACTAGGCTTGATCGAAGGATACTCAATGCCTAATCAAAGCTGGTATGCAGGAGTTCATTACTGGTGAATCGAAACAAAATTGTAGGGAATTCTTGCTTGTGCGCTGAAGGTACGCACAAAGGGAGAATTTGCCTACTCGAAGCAGGAATCAAGCTTGCTCTAAAGAAATCAAATGCCCAATCGAAGCAAGAATTAAGCTTGCATGCAGGTATCCATTGCATTGTAAATCAAGCCAGCATGTAAATCCAATGGTGCAATCGAAGGATGTGTGCAGGAGGCCATTGCCTTATGCTTGCTGGCATGAAGGAAGTTCCTGCCTTATGAATCAAAGGCAAGCCTGAAGCAACCAATGCGCAGTCGAAAGCCTTATGATTTGAACTTCATTGAAGGGGGCCCAACACCCAATCGAAGCTTGTGAATCTGGCTTGCGTCAAAGGAAGTTCAGCGCCCAATCGAAGCTTGCTCATATTCTTATTGAAGCACCCTGCTCAGATACTAATTGAAGGACATTGCTGAATTGCTAATCGAAAGATACTTTGCTAACATTAAAAAATTTCATTTTCTTTAGGCAAGTGCTTGTAACCACCGATATAAGAGAAAAAACCTTGGGAAACACGAGAGGGAAAATTTTATGGTACAACACTTGCTGTGAGAGATGAAAACGTAAATGATGTCAAGACGGAACGTTGGCCACTGGAACGGGTTCAAAACGATCCACGGGCTTCAAGTTATGAATTTTTTAGTGCGTAAAAACTGTACTTTCAACACACTTTCACCATATTTCTTAGAGAAAACTAGCACATTCAGAGACCTTCTTTAAAGAACTGGATCTCGAGCCAAACCTGAATTTGAGAATACGTCACCAGGGATATCTTGGCGAAAGAACACCTTAATATGACGTTCCAAGTTGGACTTGTGAATCTTTGAACCCTGAATCGTTGCAAAACGGTGAACCGATCTTCAGCACGGAAAATACACTGAGAACATCCATTAACGAAATAAACGTCACCTGTAATCTGATGAGGATTTCTATAGATACCTTGATTCCATAATCATAGAACCAATGATATGCATGCATGTAATGATGAAATATAATCCAAAAGGGTCGAAATGAAGAGGGTAAATTTTAGGGTACAACAACTGCCCCTGTTCAATCTTCTTAAATCTAAAGAGTTAGATTTAAATGTTCGCCATTCGTGACTTGAAGGTAGAAGATGATTTCACACTTAAGTGCCCAAAAATTTGCACTCACTTGTGCTTAAAGTAAACACTTGTTGGTTGATTATAACGGGAATGTGATTAAAGATGCCATTTGGAGAAGTGATGGAGAGTCAACGGAGGTGGGCTTATAGATGCCATCTAGAGTGTCCATTGGTAGGAATAGCAGAATAAGTATTTGCTTGACTGTCTTTGAGAAGTATGCTAGGATGATTCTGTGTATGACTATATCTAGCAGACATGCTGGGGAGCGTCAGAATGAATCTTCGTCTTGATTGTATCTGAAAGAGGATCAGAACGAGTCTTCGCCCAACTATATCTAAGGGGTATCAGAGTGAACCTTTGTCTGGTTTTATTTGAGGGATATGCTTGTCAGTATTCATTCACTAAGGAATATGCTTGTCAGAATTCAGTCTCTGATGGAAAGATGCTTGTCGGAATTCAGTCTCCGATGGAGTATGCTTGTCGGAATTCAGTCTCCGATGGAAAGATGCTTTATCGTGTAGATAGTCGCCCTGTCTGGTTTCAGGAATTGATCCACAATCTATTTTTCTTGGTAAACCCGTCTTGGGGATGCATACCGGATAGTCACATAGATAGTTTCCCCGTTTAGTTTCAGGCATTAATTTGTGGCCTGGTCTTGCTTGCTGGTAAATCCATCTTTGGGATTTAGTACAGGCTAGTCACATAGATAGTTCCTCGTATGGTTTTGGGAGTTAGTTTGTGGTCTGTTCTTTGGCTAGTCACACTGATAGTTTCCTTGGCTGGTTTCGGGAGTTAATATGTGGCCTGTCTTCGGCTAGTCACATAGATAGTTTCCCTGTCTGGTTTCGAGCATTAATCTGTGGCCTACTGTGTATAAGTTGATAGCATTTATTTGTCTGTGAATTTAACCTGAAAAGGTAAAGTCAGTTTCATGCGATGTCATGATGTATGAATTGCATGATGCTCTCAAAATAAATGAGAATGTTATATGCGTTTCAATTATGCATATGCTATAATGTATTATAAATGTTGTATGACTGTAATTTGTGAGCGTATTAGTTGCTCTTTGTGGTGTCGTAGAACTGGGGGAAATAAATCCCTGACTGTTGCTAGAGATGAAGAATGTAATTCCTCACTTTTTTTTGAAGTTAATTTTGATGGGGATTATTGCTTTCTGTCTGAGGATATTCCGCTGGAGACTTTTGACTTCTGCTTAAGGATAGGAGCATTCAAGGAGAGTCGATAACCTGTCGTGGCTTCTGAAATGGGTGGATTAGATTCATGCTGACTAGGGATGGAGGAAAAAATATTCCTTTGATACGAGTAGCTACTTTTCTGGAGATGGCTATCCTGGGTAAACCTTGCTGGAGGAAGAGTTTTGTCGGAAGAATTTACCAATTTGGAGAAATAAACTCCGTTGGGGGATGTAATTCTGTAGCTAGAGAAATAAACTCTATTGGGGAATGAAGCTTCATGGACTGCTTGGGGATTTTATGAAACTCTGTTGGGGAACCCAAGAAATCCATAGACCGTTATGGGGAATTCTTCAAGATGATAGAAAAATGATTGAACTTCCTTATCTGTTAGGAACTGTTGGAGCAGCTGAAATCATTAGGCTATATGCTGAAGATATGACGGTGAACTACGGAAAGATACCCCTGTTTCTGTATCTATTGGGGAATGTATCTTTGCTGAGGATGAATTTATGAAGATATTCCTCTAGAGGTGGTTGCTTTGTGGGGATTTATGGACGACTTTTAACATTGTCTCACCTCTTAGAGCCCTTAGTAACTGTCTTTCCCATTTTTAATGCATACATTTGTAAACAGTAATGACATTCAAATGCATATGTTCATTTAAAATGATCATTGGGTGTTTTTGCAAAGAAAACAGAAAAATAAAAACAAATAGTTTTGAACTTTAAGAGGGAAGTTTTGTATTAATTTGAGGAAGTTTCGCCTATAAACAGGGGCTTTTATATAAAGAGATGGACATCTTAGTAAGAGGAATGTCGTCGTAAAAATGAGAAATATACAAAGTGGCACACAAAGAAAAACCGCTATGTGAAATAATCCCATTGGGTTTCAATTCTGCTATTGCCTATGTACCTTTAAGCGTCTCATCAGTTTGTCGTTTAGAAGAACTTGACTGGATTGATCCGTACAATTCAAACTTGACACTTGATAACAAAGTCGGGCTGCAAGGTGATCCAACGGGACATAGTCATTCGCTTTTAATCCCTAACTTTTTCCTGGACCGCCCTTTCTGGTTTTTATTCCACCAGGATACCCCTTTTTTGCCCAAGTCGCCTTTTCAGGTTTTCGACTTGTCAGGTGTACAAATGTTTATTCATATATATATATATATATATATATATATATATATATATATATATATATATATATATATATATATATATATATATATATCCCTAAATTTTTCCCGAACCCTTTTGGTTTGCCAGCATGCCCTTATTTTTGCCTAGGCCAATCAACCTAGCGGGTCTTTTTTTTTTCTTCATGTGTAGTATCTTTTAAATATTTCCACGTTTACAGGGTGCAGAATATCGTCACCATCCATGGTGGTTAATATCATAGCTCCACCGGAAAATATACCCTTGATCATAAATGGTCCTTCGTATGTAGGAGTCCATTTTCCCCTGGGATCACCTTGTGGCAGGATGATGTTAGAACAAAGTTTGAATCTACTACCCTACGTTTAAGTTTTTATGATAACAAAATGAAAAGATATATTATTTATATGATTCATGTATGAACTATTTGCTGCCTAAATTATTACGTTCTGATTTGTAGATACTCTGATAGGTATAAGCAAGATCACACCTAATCAGCATCAGAAATTTGGTTCTTGACATCAGCATCAGAAGTTGCTATATCAGAATACCAGAATCAGAAGATCAACTCACGTGTATGCTGAAGCTTGATGAACAGAACTGCGCTCAACACTCTGATAAATAAAACAACAGTTCATCAGCAGTTAAGCAGAGTCAGAATGAGCCAAGCCAGAACATGCATTAAGTAAGCAACGGTACTGTGCATTGAAAGCAAATTATTACCAACGGCCTCATTCCAGACAAGATCTGCTCAATAAGGAAAGTTTGTTATTAGCATTGAATCAAGAATATTGCTCCAAGTTCAACATCTCAGTGCTATATAAACAAGACTATGAAGATTGAATTGGCTAATGCTCTCCAACTCTTTACACGCCTAAAAGCTGATCATAATCTTCCTTCTCTCAGTTTGCTAAACGCTACATATCCTCTTACTCAATCATTGTTTAGCAATCTAGTTTCATAAGCTTAAGTTGTGTATACATCACAGTTGTGATACAGTTTTGTAGAAAACATTCACACCTAGATTTATCTTCTTTGTAAGAAAGTGTTTCCTTGACAAACCGGGTTGTGGTTTGCATCAAGAAGGCTTTAGCAGTTGTTAAAGCAGTTTGTAATATTCAGTTGAATATAGTGGATTAAGTCCTCGTTGGAGAGAGGCGAAATCACCTTGACGGGTGGACTGGAGTAGTTTGAGATCAAACGAACCAGGATAAAAATATCTTGTTCATTGCAGTGATTTTCAGTTTTACAATTCAACCCCCCCTTCTTGTGTTTTTCACTTCTTCAATTGGTATCAGAGCGCCTGGTTCTGAGCTAAAACACTTAACCGTGTCAGTACAAGATCCAGCATCAGAAAAACACAATGGCAGGAAACTATTCTCACACCAGCAATGACAACCATGATGACAGAGACAGATTCAGCGGCAAACCTCCAGTCTTTGATGGAGAAAACTTTGATTACTGGAAAGACAGAATTGAAAGCTTCTTTCTGGCTCATGATGCTGATCTGTGGGATATGGTGACAGATGGATACATGCACCCTGTGAATGCAAGCGGTCAGAAGATTGATAGAAAAACAATGTCTGACCAACAAAAGCGTGACTTCAAGAATCACCACAAGGCCAGAACCATCCTCCTCAGCGCCATCTCCTATACTGAATATGAAAAGATCTCAAACAGAGACACAGCAGAGAACATCTTTGACTCACTCAGAATGACGCATGAGGGCAACGTTCAGGTCAAAGAAACTAAAGCTCTGGCGCTCATTCAGAAGTATGAGGCGTTCAAAATGGAAGAATCTGAATCCATTGAAACAATGTTCTCAAGATTCCAGATTCTGGTAGCTGGTCTCAAGGTTCTGGACAAAGGATACTCTACTGCTGACCATGTCAAGAAAATCATCAGAAGTTTACCCAAGCAGTGGAGACCTATGGTTACATCTCTGAAGCTAGCAAAAGATCTCAACAAAATCACTCTGGAGGAACTTATCAGCTCCCTCAGAAGTCATGAGATAGAGCTAGAAGCTGACGAGCCTCAGAAGCAAGGTAAGCCTTTAGCATTAAAATCTAACAAAAAATCTGAGTCTAAAGTTTTGCAGGAAGTTGAAGAAACATCTGATGGATCCTCATCAGAAGAAGACGAACTCTCCCTCCTCTCCAGAAGAGTAAATCAACTGTGGAAGCAAAGACAAAGGAAGTTCAGGAATCCCAGAAGATCTGATTAGAACGAGTCCTCTTCCAGATACAGAAGGACATACTCTTCCTCTGAATACAGAAGATCTGAAGGCTCCTCAAGTAGCAAAAAGCCAAACACCAAGGACATCATCTGCTATGAGTGCAATAAGCAAGGACACTACAAGAGTGACTGCCCAAAGATTCAGAGGGAAAAGCCCAAAAAGAAGTTTAGAAGAGAAAAGAAGAAAAGTCTCATGGCTACATGGGATGACTCTGACTCGTCTGAAGCTGACTCAGAATCAGATGATGAGAGGGCAAACATAGCTCTCATGGCTAACATCTCAGAAGATAGTGAAGCTTCTGAATCAGACTCAGAATCAGATACTGAAGAG
This sequence comes from Vicia faba, assembly GCA_948472305.1. NCBI lineage: Eukaryota > Viridiplantae > Streptophyta > Magnoliopsida > Fabales > Fabaceae > Vicia > Vicia faba. The sequence continues at coordinate 110,414 of CATIWC010001190.1, read as the reverse complement.
GTATTTCCTAACTTTGCTGTTAATTTTACCAAGGTTGAACTTGCTGAAAGCCTTAATGAGATTCTGGAAAGGTATCAGCAAATTAGAGTTAAATTCAGAGACCTGAAAAGGAATCTTGAATCTGACTCTAATAAGACTGAGAGTCTCAAATTGGAGAATTCTGAGCTGAGAAATAAGATTTCAAAATTAGAAAATACTTTACAAAACTCTCAGAAGGAACCAATTTCTGAAACTCCCAGCAACGCTGATGAGATCATCAAGGAGTATGATCACAGTTTCCAGAAGTTCCTTGCTAAAAGCATAGATAGAAGCAAAATGGCCTCAATGATCTATGGAGTTAGCAGAAACGGCAGGAAAGGAATAGGATACCAAGGTAAGGTTCCTACACCAAAGAATGTCATGGACTTAACCATTAAACACACTCCTCTAAATTCACATTTTGTGTATGGTCACACACATGATATTAAATACACTAGCAGTAAGTACTCTGTGAAACCAAAATTCAACCAGAGTTTTGGTAAAACTAACAAATCAGGACCCAAGAAAATCTGGGTACCTAAGGATAAAATAATACATGTTGCAGATATCTTTAGCAGCAAGTCAGAAACACCAGTCATGGTACCTGGGCTCTGGCTGCTCGCGACACATGACGGGAAGAAGGCATATGTTCCAAAGCCTGGAACTTAAGCCTGGAGGCCACGTTGGCTTTGGAGGCAATCAGAGGGGAAAGATAATTGGCTCTGGAACTGTAGGTAATGGAAATCTTCCCTCTATTAATAATGTTCTGCTAGTAGATGGATTAATGCATAATCTGTTATCCATAAGTCAGTTAAGTGATAACGGTTATGATATAATCTTTAATCAAAAATCATGTAAAGCTGTTAGTCAGAAAGATGGGACTATCCTATTTAATGGTAAGAGGAAAAACAACATTTACAAAATCAAACTTTCTGAACTAAAAAGTCAGAATGTAAAGTGCCTTCTGTCTGTTAACAACGAGCAGTGGATCTGGCACAGAAGATTGGGGCATGTTAGTATGAGAAGAATATCTCAGATTAACAAACTCAATTTGGTCAGAGGACTTCCTAATTTGAAGTTCAATTCAGATGCTCTGTGTGAAGCATGTCAGAAAGGCAAGTTTGCAAAACCTTCTTTTAAATCTAAAAATGTTGTTTCTACCTCTAAGCCATTAGAACTTCTGCACATTGACTTATTTGGACCAGTTAAAACTGCTTCAGTCAGTGGCAAGAAGTATGGGTTAGTAATCGTAGATGACTATAGCAGATGGACATGGGTAAAGTTCTTAAGACACAAGGACGAGTCACACTCTGTGTTTGTTACCTTCTGTAACCAAGTTCAGAATGAAAAGGATTTTAGAATCGTTAAAGTCAGAAGTGATCATGGTGGAGAATTTGAAAACAAAGATTTTGAGTCATTCTTTAATGACAGAGGCATTCTGCATGATTTCTCTTGTCCTAGAACTCCCCAACAAAATGGAGTTGTAGAACGAAAGAACAGAACATTGCAAGAAATGGCCAGAACCATGATCAATGAGACAAACGTTGCTAAGATCTTCTGGGCAGAGGCAATAAACACAGCGTGCTACATTCAGAATAGAATCTCAATAAGACCTATTCTGAAAAAGACTCCATATGAATTGTGGAAGAACAGAAAGCCCAACATTTCATATTTTCATCCATTTGGATGTACCTGCTTTATGTTAAATACAAAGAATTATTTGAACAAGTTTGACTCTAAAGCACAGAAGTGTATTATGTTAGGATACTCTGAACGCTCAAGAGGGTACAGAGTATACAATACAGAAACACAGATTGTGGAAGAATCAATCAGTGTTCGGTTTGATGATAAGCTTGACTCTGAAAAGTCAAAGAAGAATGAAGTTTTTGCAGGTATGGAAATTGAATTTACAGGTTCTGAAGACAAGTCATCAGAAGCTCTCAACACAGACACTCCTTCAACGTCTGAAAGGAGCACTGCTAGCAATCCTACAACAGCTGTTGATCTACCTCAGAAGAGATTACCTAGAAGCAGCTTGGATCACCCAGAAGAAACTATCTTAGGAAGAAAGGAAGATCCAATCAGAACAAGAGAAAGCTTCAGAAACTCTGAAGAAACTCTCATGGGACTTGTGTCTCTGATTGAACCTTCTTCTATTGATGAAGCACTTCTGGATAATGACTGGATTCTGGCAATGCAAGAAGAGCTGAATCAATTCACTAGAAATGACGTATGGGATCTCGTTCCTAGAACTAAAGGATTCAACGTCATTGGAACAAGATGGGTGTTCAGAAACAAGCTAAATGAACAAGGTGAAGTCATCAGAAACAAGGCACGACTGGTTGCACAAGGTTATAGTCATCAAGAGGGGATAGACTATACAGAAACCTTTTCCCCAGTCGCCAGGTTAGAATCTATCAGACTTTTAATTTCATTTGTTGTTAATAGAGGCATCACTCTGTATCAGATGGATGTCAAAAGTGCATTCTTAAATGGTTATATAGAAGAAGAGGTTTATGTGCACCAACCCCCTGGTTTTGAAAATACAAAACATCCAGAACATGTTTTCAAACTAAAGAAGTCACTATATGGTCTGAAATAAGCTCCCAGAGCTTGGTATGAAAGGCTAAGTAAGTTTTTGTTAGAAAATGAATTCACCAGAGGGAAGGTGGACACTACCTTATTCTGTAAATCAGTTAAGAATGACATCTTAGTCTGTCAAATTTACGTTGATGATATCATTTTTGGTTCTACTAATCCTTCTCTTGGAAGAAAATTTGCTAAGTGTATGCAGGAAGAATTTGAGATGAGCCTCATGGGGGAACTGAAATTCTTTCTAGGAATTCAGATCAATCAAACTCCAGAGGGAACTTACATTCATCAGAGCAAATACATCAGAGATCTTCTGAAGAAATTTGACCTCTCAGAATGTAAGCCATCAAAGATTCCAATGCATCCCACGTGTATTCTGGAAAGAGAAGAGGTAAGCAAAAATGTAGAACAGAAAGTCTACAGAGGTATGATTGGTTCTCTCCTTTATCTGACTGCTTCAAGACCTGATATATTATTCAGCGTTTGTATTTGTGCTAGATTCCAATCAGATCCTAGAGAATCTCACTTAACAGCTGTTAAGCGAATTTTCAAGTATCTGAAAGGTACTACTAATCTGGGTTTGTTTTATAGAAAATCTAGTGATTACAGTTTAGTAGGCTACTGCGATGCTGATTTTGCTGGAGACAGAGTGGAGCGTAAAAGTACTTCTGGAAGCTGCCAGTTTCTGGGAGAAAATCTAATCTCTTGGTCCAGCAAAAGGCAATCAACAATTGCGCTATCAACAGCAGAAGCTGAGTACATAGTAGCAGCAGGATGTAGCACACAAATGCTCTGGATGAAAAGTCAGCTTGAAGACTTCCAGATTTTTGAGAGTAACATTCTTATACTCTGTGATAATACTTCTGCTATTTGCTTAAGTAAGAATCCTATTTTACATTCTAGAGCTAAGCATATAGAAATAAAACATCACTTTATTAGGGACTATATTCAGAAAGGAATTTTGAATTTAAAATTTATAGATACAGACCATCAATGGGCTGATATCTTCACTAAACCCCTTTCTGAAGATAGGTTCAATTTCATTCTGAAACATCTCAGCATGAAAATTTGCCCAGAGTGAAAATGTTTTAATTCCATATATTTATCTTCATAATGTATTTGTTTTACTGTGAACTTCTGATCAATCTCTTTTCAGAAAGATAGAACATGCAGATTGTATCAGATGCAAGTCTAAAGATCTGAGAGTCTAAGCTTAAAGACAGACGTGCTGATCACTACATCAAACAAGTGTCATCCAATCATCAGCAAATCTCTGAAGCAGAACGCGTGCATGCTTCTGAGAAGGCAAAACGCTGATTGGGTGCATTGAGACACATGTCTGGTAACCGTTTTTAAGTATCTTTCTCAAATCCCCCAAAATCAGCAAGCATTAAATGAAAGTAATCATGCTTTTAAAACGTAATCATGATTTTATTTCTCTCTCTTAAAAAACGTTTACTCTTTCAAAATATTCTGAACCCTATTTAAACACGTTAACCTCTCATTTCAATCTTTTAAAGTTTCTCACTATTTCTCAAGCATTCTCTGCATTTTTCTGTGTTCATCTCTCTCAAACCCTTTTTTCTCAGTTTCTCTCAAAATCTTTAAGTGTGAACATGGCAACCTCCAGCAGTGCTTCTGCAGGTTCTCAGAAGAAAGCATCATCTGAACAGTATCAAGTGCCATTCAGAACACTCCTCACTCCTGTGAAGAATCTTGAAGTGTTATCTGAATTGATCATTGATTTTGGAAGTCTGAAGGAAAACGGTTTTGACCTAACAGAAGAAGTTAGGGCACAGAAATGGGAAAGGTATTTTGACAGGTTGGTTGGACCAACATTCCCTATGTTAGTCAAGGAGTTCTGGATTCATGCGACGGCTTCAACGCATCAAGTCACCTCCTACATTATGGGGAAGAAGATTGTGATCACTGAGGATCACATAGCAAGGTTAATAGGTTACAGTGGCGGTGGCGTCCGCTGTATTGATATGGCTGAGAGATGTGCTGACGTGGGCGTCATAGCTGAAAGGATTTTCACCCATGGGGTGCCTAGCAGCAAGATCAAAGATCTGAAGGATCATCACAGAGTTTGGGCGAAGATAATTCTGGGGTTCTTCAACCATAGGAAGCCAACTAGTTCCCCTGATTACATAAATGTGGATCAGCAGTTTCTGATCTACTTTATCAATCAGAAGGTAAAAATCAACTTGGCTCATCTTCTGTTCAATCACCTCAGAACAAGCGTGAAAGAAACCAGGGAAGAAGAAAGAACAAAGAGGGATTGGATACCCTTTGGAAGGTTGATATCAAATATTCTGACAGAGAATAGGCTGATAGAGCATCTGATAGAAGCTCAAGAGTTAAGCACCATTGAACCAACGGTTGGGAAGCCTCTGAACGCGGAGAACTTGAAGAAAATGAAGTTGATAGAGAATATCAAAAAGGAACCCAGCGCTACTCCTATTGCTGATATCACCAGCAGAAGAGTTCCACTGAGTGACTTTCCTTTATTCTCTCAGATAGAATCCAAGCCAGTGGTAGTTCTCAGATATATGGACGCGTGCAAAGCTGATGGTACAGATCCAAATCTGAAGATCAAAGATCTGCACCAACCTCAACCAGAAGTGACGCTGAAGAAGACGAAGAAAAGGAAGGCACCTTCAGAAGGATCATCCCAGCAGACACCCAAGAAAAGAGGTAATTTATCTGCTGCTTCTGTTTTAAATTCTTCTACTATTCCAGCATCTATTCCACCTCCAACCTCTCATAGAATCTCAATCCCCATCGCAACAATAGATGAAACTGAACCAGAAGATGACCCTTCTGAGGCATTACAACTCAGAAGACCCAGAACCAAACATCCCAAACCAACAATATCAACAACATCAGCAATTGACAAAGTGCTGTCTGACATTGATCAACACACTTCTGATCACTCCTCCAATCCAAACTCTGAACCACAAATTGTCCCTCCTCCACAACCAGAACAACAGCAATCTGCTGAGGAACCAGAACAACAACAACCTCTCTCATCCATTCCAGAAGAACCTCTTATCCCTGAACAACCAGAAATTCCAACAACTTCTCCTCAACCAGCAATTCCGTCTCCCTCTCCTCAACCAGAAATTCATCCACCATCACCTCAACCTGAGTTTCATCACTCTGAAACTCCTTCTCCTCCTCCTTCTGAACCTCATTCACCTCAACCATCACCTCTGGCAATCCAGCTGCCATATGGAACAACAGTCACAATGGCCCAGCTGCCATCCTCATCAGAATCTACACCAACAAACAGCTCCCAAGCAAACCACTGAAAACCCCAGCAGGACCTTCATAGACTTAACAATCTTTGACCGTCTTGCTGATCTGAAACACAAAATTGCCATTCCAAAACCAAAACAACCAGATGTTGGCTCTGGTATTATGAATTTTGAAACAGGTTTGCAGCAGTGGATTGCTTCTTTGAAGCAAGTCTGTCCTGGAATGATTGACCCAGCTGCCTCTGACCAGCTCTGGTCACAATTCAGAATTTGGGTACGTGCTGAAGCCCTCAAGTTGCAGGATATCAACTATGAGCAGGCACAACAGAACTTCAGCAAGCTGCTGAAGAAAGTTGAAAGTCAGCTGCCTCAGGAAGCCGTGCTCCCTCTGGATAGTGAGCCATGGTCTGAGAAACAGCTAGCTTCAAAGGTGCAACCAGAAGAAGAAAAGACCATTCAAGCTGAAGCAAGTCAAGCAGAAGATGTTGCAGAAAGCTCTCAGAAGCTCCCTGCTTCTGATGTTTCTCAAGCTGCCTTGGACAGGCAGACTCTAGAAGAGCTGAAGCTGAATGACATGCGTCTGCAGCAGAGGATGGATGAAAACGACCAGAAGATGAAAGAAAGAATGGATGTGCAGGATAGCAAGATTGACACTGTTGTCAGCATGGTACACAAGCAGAATGAGACTGCTGATCAGATCAAAGCCATGCTGGAGAACCTGTTCACACGCTTTCCTCCCCAACCTTAGTTTTTCATTCATGTCATTTTCATGTTTTCTTTGATTATCTGTTGTACTATTTTAATATGTTTTGTTTGATTCTGAACCTTTTAATATGACAAGTTTTTCTGCCTTAAATATTTTAGCACATCACTTACACTTTTTGATTGCTGACAAAAAGGGGGAGAACAAGAATGATATTTTAAACAATAACGGATTACTAAGACATAAATTCTCGAACATTCTAACTCTGATATACTTGAATATGTTTTCTGTTTTCTGTTTTGCTTAAGTCTACAGGTACAAGAAAGCTCCATGATACTCTGAAGACTAAAGCTTTGAAACTCTGACCCGCTCTGATACTCTGACCCAAAGCAAAGCTCTGACAAGAAAAGCTCTGATACGCTGATCTAAAGCTCTGCTCTGATATGCTGATCTAAAGCTTCTGATAGTCAAAGACTCTGATACTCTGATGTTCAAAGAAAGGCAAAAAGATCCGATCCTGAAGAACTCTTGGAATCAAAAAGGGAAGCAATAAACTCAGGGGGAGTATCTCTCAACTCTTATCCCTTATCTTTGATAACCTCTTACTCTGATACATCTCTCTGATACCTTTTCACGTTATCCTCAATTAAAAATATCTAGTTTTTGTCATCATCAAAAAGGGGGAGATTGTTAGAACAAAGTTTGAATCTACTACCCTACGTTTAAGTTTTGATGATAACAAAATGAAAAGATATATTATTTATATGATTCATGTATGAACTATTTGCTGCCTAAATTATTACGTTCTGATTTGCAGATACTCTAATAGGTATAAGCAAGATCACACCTAATCAGCATCAGAAATTTGGTTCTTGACATCAGCATCAGAAGTTGCTATATCAGAATACCAGAATCAGAAGATCAACTCACGTGTATGCTGAAGCTTGATGAACAGAATTGCGCTCAACACTCTGATAAATAAAAGAACAGTTCATCAGCAGTTAAGTAGAGTCAGAATGAGCCAAGCCAGAACATGCATTAAGTAAGCAACGGTACTGTGCGTTGAAAGCAAATTATTACCAACGGCCTCATTCCAGACAAGATCTGCTCAATAAGGAAAGTTTGTTATTAGCATTGAATCAAGAATATTGCTCCAAGTTCAACATCTCAGTGCTATATAAACAAGACTATGAAGATTGAATTGGCTAATGCTCTCCAACTCTTTACACGCCTAAAAGCTGATCATAATCTTCCTTCTCTCAGTTTGCTAAACGCTACATATCCTCTTACTCAATCATTGTTTAGCAATCTAGTTTCATAAGCTTAAGTTGTGTATACATCACAGTTGTGATACAGTTTTGTAGAAAACATTCACACCTAGATTTATCTTCTTTGTAAGAAAGTGTTTCCTTGACAAACCGGGTTGTGGTTTGCATCAAGAAGGCTTTAGCAGTTATTAAAGCAGTTTGTAATATTCAGTTGAATATAGTGGATTAAGTCCTCGTTAGAGAGAGGCGAAATCACCTTGACGGGTGGACTAGAGTAGTTTGAGATCAAACGAACCAGGATAAAAATATCTTGTTCATTGCATTGATTTTCAGTTTTACAATTCAACCCCCCCTTCTTGTGTTTTTCACTTCTTCAGATGATGCGCTTGATTACCAGGTCGCCAACCTGATATACCTGACATCTGACCTTCTTATTAAAAGCCTTGATCATACGTTTCTGGTACATCTGACCATGACAAACACCCGCGAGCCTCTTCTCATCAACCAGCTTCAATTGGTCAAGTTGAGTCTGAATTCATTCGTCTTTGTTTAAACCTGCATCCTTCATAATTCTCAGGGAAGGAATCTGGACTTTGACGTTCAAAACAACTTCCATATCATAGATGAGAGAAAATGGGGTTTCCCCTGTTGACGTGCACACCGAGGTACGATAACCATGAAGATAAAATAGTAACATCTCATGCCAGTCTTTATATGTTACTGTCATTTTATATATAATCTTCTTTATATTCTTATTGGCGGCCTCCACAGTGCCATTTATCTTCGGCCAGTGGGGAGAAGAGTTATGATGTTGGATCTTAAATTGCATACAGAGCTTGGTGATCATAGTATTATTGAGTTTGCTGCCATTATCTGTGATGATTCTTTCTGGGATACCATACCAACAGATAAGATTATGCCTGACGAATCGAGCCACGACGTTCTTGGTAAAAGAAGCGAATGAGGCTGCCTCTACCCACTTCATGAAGTAATCAATGGCGACAAGGATGAAGCGATGTCCATTAGAAGCGGTAGGTATAATATCTCCAATCATGTCAATTCCCCATATTGAGAATGACCAAGGAGCAGTTAAGACGTTTAAAGGAACCAGTGGCACGTGTATTTTGTCAGCATAGATTTGGCATTTGTGACAAGTCCGAGAGTGGTGATGGAAATCTGTTTCCATAGTGGACCAATAGTAACCTTCCCTCAGAATCTTTTTAGCCATTGTGTTCCTGCTAGAATGAGTACCAAAGATACCTTCATGCATATCCTTCACAATCTTCTCAGCTTGTTTCTTATCCACACAACGAAGCAAAGTTGAATTAGGATTGCACTTATATAAGATTCCGTTAGTCAGGAAGAACTTGGCAGAGAACCTTCTTAGAAACTTCTTGTCATTTATAGATGCCCCCTCAGGGTATTCTTGGGCTTCAAGGTACCTTTTCACCTCATGGAACCAAGGCTTTTCCTCTACTCCGTCAGTGTCAACCTCATAACAGTATTCCAGTTCGTCTAATCTTTCAATGGTGATCCGAGGGGCTTCGTTATCCCATATGACCTTGAACATGGATGACATGGTAGCTAGCGCGTCCGCCAACTGATTTTATTCTCCTAGAACATGTTCAAAGGTAATCTCTTCAAAATACGAGATCAAAGTCAACACATGCTCTCGATAAGGAATGAGATTAGGATGCTTCGTATCCAAATCTCCCTTAATTAGGCGGATTATCAAGGCAGAGTCTTTGTATACTTGCAAGAAATCAATTCTCATGTCAACAGAAGCCTTGTTACCCATAATGCATTCTTCGTACTCGGCCATAATATTGGTACAATCAAAACATAGTGTGGCAGTGAAGGGTGTATGTCAACCTTTAGAAGAGATAATCATAGCACTAATTCCATTGTCGAGCGCTTTGGAAGCTCCGTCAAAAATCTTAGTCCATCGAGATCCTTTTCAGGTCCTTCATCCGGTCCAGGTTCTTCACATTCAGTTACTAGTCTGATATTCTCGTCTGGGAATTCAAAACTCATAGACTGGTAGTCGTCTACAGCCTGATAAGCCAAATGATCTGCCAGTACACTTCCTTTGATTTCCTTTTGAGTGGTGTACTGGATGTCATATTTTGTTCAGGACCATTTGCCATCTGGCTATTCTTCCGGAGAGAGCGGGCTTCTCGAATATGTATTTGATAGGATCCATTTTAGAGATCAATAAGGTAGTATGAGTCAACATATATTGTCTTAGTCGGCGAGAAGCCCATGCCAAAGCGCATAAAGTTTTCTCGAGCAATGAGTATCTTGTTTCACAGTCGGTAAACTTTTTGCTAAGGTGGTATATTGCATACTCTTTTCGACCAGACTCGTCATGTTTCCCCAACACACACCCCCATTGAATTCTCTAACACTGTTAATTACATGATCAGAGGTCTTCCTTTAACTGGTGGCATCAGAATTAGAGGTTCTTGAATATATTCCTTGATTCTGTCAAAGGCTACATGACAATCGTCATTCCATTTCACTACTTGATATTTCTTCAGTAGCTTGAATTTTGGTTCACAAGTAGTGGTTAGGTGGAAAATGAATATGGAAATGTAGTTTAGACGTCCCAAGAAACCTCTAACTTCCTTCTCAGTGCAGGGAGTTGGCATCTCTTGAATAGCTTTAAATTTTGTAGGGTCTACCTCAATACCTTTGCCACTGATGACGAGACCTATGAGCTTACCAGATCTTACTCCAAAGGTGTACTTTTTAGGGTTCAATCTTGAGTTGTACTTATTCAGCCTTTCAAACCGTTTTTGCAAGTAATAAAGGTGCTCTTCTTCAGTCTGGGACCGGCTATCATGTCATCAACATAGACCTCTATCTCATGATGGATCATATCATGGAAAAACACTACCACAACACGCTGATAGGTTTCTCCGACCTTCTTCAACCCAAATGGCATAACTTTGTAACAGAAGGTGTCCCACTGTGTAACAAAGGTAGTCTTCTCCATGTCCTGAGGTGCCATTTTGATCTGATTATAAACGGAGAATCCATCCATGAAGGAGAATGTCTTATGCTGAGCGGTGTTGTCAACCAGAATGTCAATATGAGGAAGTGGAAAGTCATATTTGAGGCTCACCCTATTCAAATCCCTGTAGTCCATACACATGTGTACCTTACCATCCTTCTTAGGTACTGGAACCGTGTTTGCAACCCATTATGGGTAGGAAGTAATAGCTAAAAACCTGACATTAAATTATTTCATGACTTCAGCCTTGATCTTTTCTGACATTTCAGGATGCATGTGACGAACCTTTTGCTTCACTGGAAGGAAATCTTCTTTTGTTGGAAGAAGATGAACCACAATATCAGTATCAAGCCCTTACATGTCTTCGTATGACCAAGCAAAGATCTCAACATAGTCACGTAACATCTGGATTAACCGTTCTTTGACACCGTTCTCCAAGATAGCACCTATCTTGACTTCCTTTTTATTCTCCTCAGTACCTAAGTTTACCGCCTCGACCGACTCTTCATGAGGTTGTATTACTCTTTCCTCTTGATATAATAGTCTAGAAAGCTCTCCCAGTACTTCATAATCTTCCTCACCTTTGCCCTCGGCTTGGTAGATCAGATTTTCAAAGTCATAACAGGCAATAGCAGAACTGTTATCAATGGGATCCAGGGTGGATGTGGATCTGCAATTTGATATGTGGATGTGTGTAAGAGCACATAACTATTTTGAAAATTAAAGCAAAAACAAAGACAAAGAGTGTAAAATTTGAATGCAAAACGTCCAATGATTTATTAAAATGACATATGAAAATGAAGTATGATAACCCTCACAAATAGACCATTGTGCCTCAGGTAAGACACAAGGCTTAGGGTTTAATTTTTTCAAAAATTACATATCCCAAAAATAGAAAAGAAAAATTACCCCTGGATAAAATAGATTGGCACAAAGTCTCTATCCGTCCAATTATTGAGTCCACCGTTGGTAGTAGGGAATATCCAACTATCCAGGTCACGATCACAGTCAGTGTCTTCCACAACATTGACTCCATGGTTGCTGATGCATAGTGGTGGTCTTCCAGCACGAGCACGATGAACAAACCTTTGAGCTTCTTCTTCTTCTTCTTTATAGTGATGAGAGCTTTCAGATCTTCCTGTCCTTTAGTCAGAGTCAAGAACATTTGTTGGAATTGAGCGTTCTGTGCTTGAAGATCCTTAACAGTTTATTCAAGAGCCATTTCTTTTTGATGAAATAAACAGCGAAAAGATAAGAAATCTGTCTTGAAGTACCTACTATGCAATGATATGCATGATATGCTTATGAAATATTTTCAAGGACCTCACAGGATTTAAACTCTTTAATCAAAAGGAAACAATGATTTTTATTAGTAATTTTAAGTGAAAAACAAAAGATTACAAAGAAACAAATTAAATATTTCTAAAAATCTTAAGTTTCACATGGACGCTTCATCTTTGTGTTGACATAGGCATTAAAGTTTTGCTCCTCGTGAAGCTGCCTCGTCAATTTCAACACTTTCTTCTCACTTGAATAAAATTGAGTCTCAAAGGTGTCTCGTTCTTCCTTGAGTTGAATCCAAGACCTTTGAAGCTCTTCAAAATTTATTGGCATATCAGGATGAAGAATAACGCAAGACTCGTCCCCTTGAACAATATGCTCTAAGATCACCGATATGATGGCGGGATATGGCATCATAAGATTTTGAGCCGGAGTTCGTACCCATTTGAGGTAAGGTTGCAAAGGGATGGAATTCCTGTGCCCCAAAGTATTACTGTTGTACCCCAACATTTTCCCTCCCATTTTTCTTTAAAGCATTCTTTCAAGGCTCTTCAAATGGTAAAGGCACCCAAGCATTCACTAGTCAAGATGCACCTCTTAGACCAAAAGCCTACAACTAGGGTTTGGAGTTTCTCAAGGAAACTTGTTTTGAAAAAGTCTCAAGTGGCTCCCATGTTTCTTCGTAGGTCCTCAACAAGTCTCATGTCAAGTTTCAAGCCCTACATCACAAGTCTGCTCAGTCAATTACTCAGATGCTTGAAAATCAACTATATTGATAAAAAAGTCAACTATGGTCAACATATAGTCAAACTTCAAGATTTTTGGTCAGCATCAACAATTTGAAGTGATATTCATCATTTTATCAAGGGTTTATCATGATTCCCCAAGTAAAGTCCTCAGATCATCAAAAGTCAAGATTTGTCAAATTAGGGTTTCCTTAGGAGAAGTCAATTGAACTTTGACCAGGCATAACTTTCACATGCTTCATCAACTTTTACCCAACCAAATCTCATTTCAAAGAAAATTAAATTCTCTACAATTTTTATTTTATTCTCATGTCCAAAAAATGCTTCAGTTGGAAGATATGATCTCATACATTATAGGTCATTTTTAAAAAGTCAACAAAAGATACTTTTTGTCAAGGAAACTTACATCAAGATAATGTCACAAAATGCAAAAATGATTAAAAGAAAAAGTATAGAGAACATCTTGGGATTTCCAAAAAGTCCAATATAATCTCCAAAAGATGAAAATTGAGCATGTTATGGTTTGCAGAAATTGGGCAAATTTGTGAAAAATGCATGAAGTCAACTTTGAGCAAAATTGCATTTTTAGGTTAATGGACCTAACTTTTAGGGTTCAAACATGTTTATGACGTACCCAAGGACCTCTAAACCTAACCATGTACTATTTTTATTTTTATTTCTATTTATTTGAATTTTTATTCATTTAAATATGAATTAAATCAAATAAATTAAATAAAAACACAAGGAAATCATGGGCTATGCATATGGGATGGATTTGATCCACTTTAGAGCCCATTAAGTCTTGAAAAACACATGAAATATGTCCAAGTTCATGCTCCAAACAAAAGTGGCAAGAACCACACCATTTAGGCAATTTTTCAAATTTTTATTTTGTCATGAAACCATGGTTTAATGCCTTGATCTCTTGCCTTGTTTCCACTCTCACTCACTCCTATATAAATATAATTCATTACAATCCCAAAGAGGACATTAAATTCCTATTTAAAAATCTCTTCAAAAATCTCTCCAAAAGCTTGCCCGAATTCTTCATATTTTTCAAAGAAATTTACAATTTCGTATAGCAATTTCCGGCCATATTCGAGTAATTTTAAGCCTCGTACCATCTTCCTGAAGGTTCCAGGAGGCCATACATATTCGTAGCTCACTCTCAAACACACCAGAACATCCATACCAAGCCCACCGGTTTTTGGTAAAAAATTTGGATCCTAAACTCTTTCATTATATGATTTAAATTAATTCTATGCATACATCCATGTTGTTATCAATGTTTAGAATGGATCGAACGTATCACACATGAGTTTAAGTGCTTAGATTGTAGGATGTCATTGTTAGGGCTCAAGAACTTTTGAGTTTTAGATCTAGATTCTCAAGGATGCGCTCCTACCATGGAACCTCAAGGGCTATGCACACCAAATCATACGTAGTTGTTGTTTCCAAGCAAGTTGGGCTTAGAAAATTTCAGATTCTCACCCCCAATTTTCTTACAGCAAACCCATCTTTTATTTTTCTATTTTGTTTTGTTTTGTTTAATTTACATTTTTCTTTTTCAATTAATTTCCTTTTATTAAAAAAATCATAAAAACATCATTAAAATCAAAACCACAAAAATATTAGAATTAGTTTCTTTGTTTTGTTTTGTTAAGATTAATTTTAATTAAATTTTTTTAATGACTTTTTTAACTAATTAACTAATTAGAATTAGGGTTTTATAATTAATTTATTTTCATAAATCAAATTCCAACTATTATTAACACAAAACTATTTTTTCTCATAAAAAAAACCAAAAACATTTTCTTTCTTAGGATTTTAGTTCTTTTTTCCTTTAATTTCTTTTTATTTATTCTTTTACTATTTAAATTCTAGAAAATAAATGTATAGGTCGCATGGATAATTTTGTAATTGTCGTAGTTTACATTTCCTCGCATTTTTTTCTATTATGTAACTGCTTATGGGATGTAATAGCTGTAAGTCTTTAAATTCCCGCATTTTATTTTCCATACTTATACAATTAACTGTTAGATGAACGCAAATAGGTTTGTATGAAAAGACTTATTAACAAACGTTAGCAAACCTAACATTCAAAGAAAAATTTAACTAAAACATAATACACTTGCACACGCACACCTCTAAGGTACCTCCACTTGTTACCTTCGGAAAAACAAACAGTCATGTCCCTCGAACGTGGGACACTTTAGCGAAGACCCTCAGTTAAAAAGATCGTAGTCCCTCGATGACCCTTCGATGTTGCCTTCGGTAAACGATCTAGTCCCTTACGATAAAATTTCTAAAGTGCCCTACGAGTTGCCTTTTTGATTGTATGATGACCCGCGCTTGTCCCTCAAAACATCCAACGACAGGGATACCTAATGACTAATAGTAGGATAACACTGTCTAAAGGAAAAGAGGAAAAGAACAAAGACCGTTCGAGTAGGTAGACATTCATTCTTGCTTGCTCACAAAAACAAATAAAACAATTTTTCACACATGCAAAAACTTTTCTATAAAATATTTTCAAAGACAAAGCACCTTGTATATGTTCTCAATAATAGGAGAAACATTAAAAAGTTTGCCGCAGTAAGGCGTCTTTTCAAAAATATTTTCAAAACACACAAACACAAAGCATTTTCAAAACTGAGCTAGCAACTAAGAGCCCGTAGATAACTACAGATGGAAAGGATACTAATACCTTCCCTTTGCATAACCTACCCCCCAAATTCAAAATATTTAAAAAAGGTATTTCCTGTTCTTTTCACCCTTTCCTTTGTTGGATAAAAGAAAGGTCGGTGGCGACTTTTGCTAACCGCAACATTTGTGATAAAACACAAAACTAGTAAAGTCAGTTCTCCCACCGTATTGCAGAACTGGCGACTCTTCTGGGCATAGTGATGACTAAAAAATGTGGGGTTACCTTAGAGATAGTTCACATTTAAATGCTTTACCTGTCTGACTTGCTTGCTTTACATTTCGGGTTTATGTTTGGGTATTCTTGTAAAAATACTATACCCGGATCTGGGGCACTTCTAGGTAAGCAGCAATAGATCATGGAGATTGTACAACATAGACTGATATGGTTTAAAAGATGGCTATGTTAGTGTGACACATTTGTTGGTACCGATATTCCTTGTGTTAAATCGAGGAGGATACAGGGCGGATGTGTGGTGTCATAAAGCACTAACTGACCTTAGAACCTTAGTTAAACAAACCTGGCCATTAAAAAAGTAGTGATATAGCTGGTGTTGTACCCCAAAATTTGCCCTCCCATATTCTTCAAGAATTGCCAAGTCAAAGCTTCAAAATCTCCTCAAGGGTTGCACAGTTCAAGGGCCTCCTAAACAGTCAAAATTAGGGTTTTGGTTATGACAAAGAAAATGAAGTTTCCAAGGGTCCAATCAAGTCCCACATGCCTATAAACATGGTCAAGCATCCTCATGTCAAGTTTCAAGACTTACAGCTCAAAATTGCACAGTCAAAAACCCTAATTGCACTACAGTCAACTGTAGGGGCAAAATGGTCATTTGACAGTCAAAAGTTCAAATTTTTGGTCAACATCTCATTTTGAAGCCACAAACATCATTTGATCAATGCTTGATCATGATTCTCAAAGCTTGGCTCAAAAATCATCAAGATGCAAAAGTTTCCATATTTGGACAATTGAAAAAGTCAACTGTAACTTGACCAGGGCATAACTTCCACATGGTTTATCAGAAAAATTCCATCCAAAGCTCATTTTGAAGAGAAAGACATTTCCTACAATTCCTCTTCACACTTCAAGTCCAAGAAATGCTCTCACAAAAAGTTATCAATTTCAACATTATAGGTCATTTTCAAAAGTCAACAAAAAGGGACTTTAAGTCAAAGGCCATAACTTGATATTGGTAAATCAAAATGACATGGGACCAAAGGAATCGGTTAGAGGACTCAAAGACCTTTCCAAAATGTCCATGATCATGATCAAAGCTTAAAAATTGAGCAAGTTATGCCTTGTGGAAGTTGGGAAATTTTTGGATATTTTGAAAAGTCAACATTGATTCAAATGACCTAAAATTGCTAATGGGCCTCTTTTTCTTCCACAATTAATCATCCAAGGCATGTGCACGACCATTTGGCCCAAAGGGAAGTTTTTTATCATTTTTATTTATTTATTTGGATTTTTAATTATTAATAATTCATTTAATTAAATTAAATAGGTGAAAAATGCTAAACCTAATGTTTTAAATCTTTTTGTGCATGAAATAGGCTTAAGATTTCGTGCACAATCAGATATAGAAGGAATTATGGTGATTGGATATGATTGAAGCCAAAATAGCATGAAAAAGATTTGAAAAATTATGGCATAAAAATCAAATATTGATTCCTTCAGTTTATGGGTTTTTTGATCAAATTCTCAACCCTAATCCTTCCATACATAAGTGCAAAGCCAAACCTAATGCAAAGGACCGCCCAGCTGCGCAGAAACTCAAGAACCAAAGTTGAATTTTTTGTCAAAAAATTGGAAACTGAAAACTAGGTTACAGGTCGATTCAAGCAAAAAGACGTGTTCCATCACCTTCCTGAGGCTTCAAGGAAGGTTTTCAAATCAAAACCAACCATCCTAACACCAAGAAACGTGAGAATGATGGTGACCTGTACAGAAAATATTTGACATTCTTGCATCTCGATTCATGCATCTTTAGCAATTTTTAACAGTTGATTTATGTTCATTGTCTAATTCTGAAGCTAACTGTATAATTCAATTGAGTTTTCATGTGCTATACGCGATTCCACCATTGATACAGGCTAGGGTTTTGCAAGCTTTGAATTGGGCGTTTCTAAACGCTGTAAAATTGGATCACCATGATACCATGACCATACTCAGCGTGTTTGGACGATTTGAATAGCACCCTCGCGCCTAATTTATATTCAAAGATGGCTTAATCGCTA
This sequence comes from Vicia faba, assembly GCA_948472305.1. Lineage (NCBI taxonomy): Eukaryota > Viridiplantae > Streptophyta > Magnoliopsida > Fabales > Fabaceae > Vicia > Vicia faba. The sequence continues at coordinate 92,589 of CATIWC010001190.1, read as the reverse complement.
TTATCCAAAACTGCCTATTTTGGGGGGGTTTAAAACCCCCGCTAACCATCTTCTATTTTCAGGAAATCAACAAACGATGAAGAAGATGATTATGTGGCCAAGACTGATTGGTTCATTTAAAAATTCGCGCGGAAATAGGCACTAACTTTTGTTTTATTTTATAATGTTTGTTGTTTATATGATATACAAAGAAACCAATTGGAGCAGTTGGCAAGGCGTGTGTATGTTAATTCCTAGGACCTGGGTTCGAGCCCCAGGTCCTCACTCTCTTTCAATATTTTTTCTATAAGTCTAATCCCATGCAGATTATGCCTTGAAGACCACCATGCATCTCTCAAATCCAGCTTGCCACTTGGCCAATCTCACCAATCCAAGGGACCAGATCTGAAGAGCATGGTAAACCTCAGTCAACGCACTTACACGCATCCTGAAAAGTCCACAAGGCCAGGGACAATTGGGCCCAAATTGCTAAGCAAAAACCTCCTATTTGGGGACAGACCCCCCTAGGTTTGCAATATTCTTTTCATTATTTTTTTATTTTGATTCAATTATTTCTTTTATTTATTAATTCCTTTAATTTAATATTTTTATAAAAAACATAAAAACCATAAAAATCAGGAAAAAGACAAAAATAAGTATTTTTATTTAATGTTATTTTTTGTAAATAAATTGCATTAATTAATTTTAGTTTTTTAATCTAGGATTAATCTTAATATTTTTTCAATAAAACTTAAAATTTGTAGAATTAGGGTTTGCATCAATTTTTATCTTTTTTTCCTTTCTTTTCACTAATAATTAAATATTTCTTATTATTTTTATAAATTAAAATTACCATGTAATTAATTAGGTTAATTTAGGTTTAACTCTAATATTTTTTCTTAATAAATAAAAAATTAGAATTAGGGTTAATTTCTCAATTTAATTCAATTTCATTAAAGTCATAAAATACAAAAATACCAAAAATAATTCCCTTTCATTTTAATTTTCATTAATTTAATCATTTAATTTAATTTCGCAAAAAGGGTCCAACGCCCTCGTTTCTAATTTTAATTCAATTCGCGTATTTATTTCTTTTTCTTTTAATTATTTATGTACCTCTCCCAAAGCCGTGTAATTTTATAATTTCTCGCATTCTATTTATTTTCTGTCAAATCGGGTCCTGGAAATTTTGGCGATGTGGACCCGCGCCTTTTGTAATAGTTTAGGAACTTCACCTTTCTCGCACTTTCTTAACTGTTAAATAAATGCATGCAAGAATGAATGGCCTAAAATAAAAACAAACGCATAGATCACTCTGACATGAACAAGATAAATGCAAACGAATCTGACACACAAATCACACACCACCCCTAGGGTACGCCTCACTGTTGCCTTGCCTCGAAAAGTGATCGTCGAGTAGAGGATGTCTTAGTAAGTCCTCATGATCCGGGAACCTGGCATGAGGGTAGCTTCTAAGGTGTCTTCCTATTGCTCTGGTGATCACCATGTCCCGAACCTCGAATTGACCCGAACACCTCCAACGGTGGTGCTACCTACCTCTCAATGGTGGGATGGCACTACTTTAAAGGACATTTACACAGACGAATTCCTTAGGGTAGGTAGACGACTCTAGATACTTGCTCTAAATTCAAAAACAAATTCAAAAAACACTTTTCACACCGACACATTTTCAAAAAAAAAAGCTTTCGAAAGCAATTTTTCAAACACTCTTGAGGACTGATACAAGAGTCGAACTGGAATTTTCAAAGAAACTTTTTAAAACCCACAGTTGAAAAGCAAACAAACCACTTTTGAAAACACAAATGAGCAAGTATCTAAGAGCCCATGGATAACCATGGATAGAAAGGGTGCTAATACCTTCCCTTTCTATAACCTACCTCCCGAACCGAGAGCAATCTCTTTAAGGAATTTTTCTGTGCTTTTGTCCTTTCCATTTGGAGAAAATAAAAGACGGTGGCGACTCTTGCTTCCGCGACATTTCGCGAACCAGCGTTAAACAGTCAGTTCCAGATCCACCGATCACAGAACTGGCGACTCTGCTGGGGATATATAAAAGTGAGGTGTACCTTAGGGCTAGTTCATAACTGTATTTTCAATTATATTGATTTGTCTGCTTTAAATTTGTGGGTTGCATGGGAGTTACATAGATCATAACCCGGATCTGGGGATACCCTGTTTAGGTAGCATAAGCTGTGAGGGACCTGTCCGGCGTAGATCGACACGGGTGAAGCAGTGGCTACGTTGGTGTGGCACCTTGGTCTGTACCGATATCCCTTGTGTTGCAACGGGGAGAATATGGGTCTTCTGAGGAGTCATTAAGCGCCAACAACCTTAGAACCTTAATTTACACAACTTGGCCATTAGAACAGTATCAGTATGCTACGCCCATTGAGGCTAAACTCTCGTGATGGTTCTGGCCGCAAGAAAAGATTGCGATGCTGGAGTTATGACTGATTGAGGGTAGTGTATGATATTGGGATCCTCTAAGAACCCGGTTACTTTGATAGGAAAGGTTGAGCCCACTAACTTCAAGAGGGTAGTACCCCAAACTTCATGCTGGCCTAAACTCTAAGGGCTCTTTTGTGTGACTTGTGTGCCTTCAAACTTGGATTACTTGCATGCTTGTTATCTGACATCTGAATTTCTTGCAGGTTTTGTTTATAGTCCTTAACTAGGACTCATAACAGGGTTTACTGAATTTCCTGCAGGTTTTGTTTATAGTCCTTAACTAGGACTCATAACAGGGTTTACTAAGTTTCTTGCAGGTTGTGTTGATAGTCCTTAATTGGGACTCATGACAGGTTTTACTTAAGTTTCTTGCAGGTTTTGGTTTGCAGTCCTTAATTGGGACTCATAACAGGGTTACCTACATTACCCCATGCATATCATGACATCATACCATTTCATACATCCTAACCTATTTCAAGGATCTCAAGGGTTTGCGATGCAGGTCAGGATGAATCAAACATCTAGCAAGGGGCAAAGAGGATTTATTTTCCTCTAGCCAAGGTTGTTAGAGGCTATGACCCACTTGGTATGGTGAGCTTTGACACTTGAAGAAGGTTCCTTTAGCCAAAGTTGCTTGGAGATCAAAACATGATAACTCGAGTTAGGGGCTATGACCCACTGGATATGGTGAGCCTTTGACCCTTTGAAGAAGGACTCTCAATAATAGGCAGTTCCCTCAATCAAGCTACTGGACCCAAATTCTAACAAATTTTCTTGTTTATCCCGTGAGATCCTTGAAAACATTGCATGCATATCATACATATCATTGCATTGCAGGTACCCTTTTGACAGGTCTCTTACCTTCTTCGTTGTTTATTTCAGTCGATCGTCATGAATCCTGAATCATCAACTGAGCAGCCCATCAAGGCCCTCCAGGCTCAGAATGCCCAGTTCCAAGAGCTGATCATGAATTTAGCCCAGGGTCAAAAGGAATTGAAAACTCTGATTCAGAAGAAGAAGAAGAGGACTGTTTTGTTCAGCCCTAGGCGCAGATCTGGGAATAAACTGCAGAATGAAACTGAGAGGACTACTCCATCTGTCAGGGAAGGCAGTCATCAAGAGGAAAGGGTTCCCAGCCCAGTGGTCTCCGACAACGAGACAGATTTCAATGATGAGCAATACCCTCCTGCTGAGGACAAGTACAAGTAGTTGGAAGACCGTCTGAATGCAATGGAAATTCAACAAGTACCTGGTTTAGATTTCAGAGATTTGGGTCTAACTTCTGGTGTGGTGATCCCACACAAATTCAAAGCACCTTCTTTTGCTAAGTATGATGGGGCATCCTGTCCTAGGCTGCATCTCAGGGCTTATGTGCGGAAGATTCAACCGTATACTGTGGATAAGAACTTGTGGATCCACTTCTTCCAGGAGAGTCTTTCAGGGACTCATCTCGAATGGTTCTATCAGCTGGATGGAACCAAGGTTCGTAACTGGGAGGAGTTGGCTACTGCTTTTTACAAGCAGTATCAGTACAATGCCGACCTCGCTCCTACGCGTACCCAACTCCAGGGTATGTCGCTAGGATCGGGAGAAGGTTTTAAAGAGTATGCGCAGAAATGGAGAGACCTGGCCGGTAGGGTACAACCACCGCTGACTGACCGTGAACTTGTGGGCATGTTCTTGGGGACCCTGTCTGGTCCGTTCTACAACCACCTGATTGGAAATTCGTCTGCTGGATTCACAAATCTTATCTTGACTGGAGAGCGAATAGAAGCTGGCATCAGATCTGGGAAGATTCAAGAGGCTGCACCTTTTGATAAAAAGCCTCATCATGGAAAGAAAGAGTCCAATGCGGTGCACGGTAACAAGAGCCGTCATGAGGTAGGGGCAACCCAGATCTCCAATCCTGGACCTGCTCAACAAGGACAGGGGCAGCAGCGCAAGGAGAAACGACAGTTCACTAAGATCAACATGTCGCTGGATCAAGCACTACAACAAATGTTGAAGGCAGTGCTGATCACCTTAAGGGCTCCTCTTCGGAATTCGAACACTTCTGCTCCGAACTACCATCCTAATGAGAGGTGTGCCTACCACTCTGATAGCCCGGGGCATACTACGGACAACTGCTGGCCTCTCAAAAACAAGATTCAAGACATGATCGACGCCGGAGAGATTCAATTTGAAGTACCCGAGACTCCGAACATAATCACTGCTCCGTTGCCCAATCATTGAAGGCCTTTTGTTTATTTGAATTTCCGATTTGTATTTTCCTTTGCTTATACAAACAATTACTGTCATAGCAAACTCTTTTATTAAAGCATCGCATGTGTCTGTTTTGGAATTAATACAATTGTTTTCATTATATTCAAAATTGTTTTCATTTTTCTGTGATGATCAACTCTCGATTAATAATTCTAAGCCTCTTGAGGGAGGATGACGAAAACGATACTGCAATCTACAGTATGTTTTTAAGCAGACCCCGCTGATGAGGTACAGGCATTGTTTCAATCCCTAAACACTGGAGTTATAAGGATGATAATCCCTCGTCAACCCCTCTGAGCCAAAGAAGTAGGAGTTTTTCTTTTCGAAATTTAAAACCCTTAATCATAACCTGGGGCAGGGTAGTCTCTCAGTTAATCCAAGTGCATGACGAATGGCACCAAAAGAGATCCTTACAACAAAAGACAGTGATGGTTCCGAACAATCATACAGATAGGAAGTCATTATATCTCAAAAAATAAAAACCCGTTAAGTCAAAATCCATGAAGGAGACTTACCAAACTGGGGCATCCCGCTGACTGTAACTCCAAAAAAGGAAACAGTTCAGGCAAAATTTAGGGATAGCGAAATAAAAAAGAAAGAGGTCATACAAACCCTCAACAAAAACAAAAAAGGAATGACTGCCTATTCAAAATAAGTTATCAACATCCGAATCATCACCGGAAAACCAGGACAAAGACTCGAACAAGGTCTGACGCACGATCAACTGAGTTTAGGTTTGGAGAACATCACGAAGAGCGGGTGGGTACAAATAATTTGAGCCTTTATCCTTTGTTTCTTAAACCGTGAACCAGGCCACGTTATAACCCTCAAAAGTCCTAGCTGAAGCATGGGTTAGTTCGAAAGCATACTGTTACGAAAGGTATCCTGACTCCTTAAGGCTCGCGGTGAAATCTTGAGTTGACATCACAGTTTACAAAAAAAAAGGTTTCATTTGTTTTACAAAAAAATGTATTTTTAAAATTCAAGACAGACATAGGATTTTGCATTCTTAAGATAATATTGTTTGCACATGATCATTTGTTTGAACAGCAGAGAAATTCGCATGACGAAAGTCTAATGAACAAGAGTATCTCCAATCAGGGGGCATGGCATGATCATTGCCCATCATCTGGGGAAGTTAAGTAAAGATTCGGAGAATCTCTCAAAAGGCCAACCAGCCTGGGGCAAATCTTCGTCTAAGTCACTTGGGGCATTGGCCGATCAAACGAAGATCTTCTGGTGGCATGGCAAAACACTTCTAATAGGGGCAACTCCCTACATTCTGAGAGCATGGATATAGTCGAAAAAATACTACGCAAAATCAAAGACCCGCTAGGTTGACACACCTAGGCAAAAATAAGGGCTTCCCGGCGAACCAAAAGGGTTCGGGCAAAATGAAGGGATGAAATGAAAAATATGTACACCCGGCAAGTCGAAAACCTGAAAAGGCGGCTTGGGCAAAAATGGGTATCCCGGTAGACTGAAAACCCGAAAGGGCGGTCCAGGCAAAAGTTAGGGATTAAAAGCGTACGACTATGTCCCATCATCTCGCCACTTGCCTACCAGAAGAAGATTGGTCAAATCGGCAGTCATCAAGCACCTCCACAGGTATCTTCCTCTCCCACATCAGAAGCAGGGGCAATAAAGAGTTGTCTAAGCAATCTGATTGTTCGGTCCTCCAAGGTATCAAAGTAGGTTCCGTTGAAGAACATAACCAATACAGTTCAATACTTCCCCAGGAGAGTCCAATCCAGTTTCCCCTAGAAAGTTGGAATCCATCTCCCCAAGCAGTAAGCTTATCCCCAGTAGATTCTGGAAGCTTATCCCCGCGGAACACGAACGCGTCCCCGGCTTTATTCAAAGAGTTATTTCCCTACCAGGATATAACTGGGTTATCCTCAGCCAAAAGCCACGGAAAAATCGTCCTCGGCGAAGTCTTCTTATCCCCAGCGGAGTCTATTAAAACTTCCAACTCAACAATGGTATCCCCAGCGGAGTTATCATCAACATCTCAGCGAAGTACCCCTCTTCCCACAGAGTATTGCTCCCCAGCAAGATCGTTAGAGTACTTTTCTCCCCGCAGAGTAATCCATTCGCCAAGTTTATTCCCCAACGGAGTTATCTTCTCCTACTGGTATTCTTGCAACTATCATCCCCAGCGAAAACGAAGAACTCTCTTCAACATCAGCCCAGGATTCAGCTTCCTGGCACCCGTCAAGGATTTATTTTCTTAGACAAAGATACATTCATGAACATTACATCTTCATACATTATAGCATGCATATGCATCATAACACACGAATCTCATCAATTTTGAGGACATCCTGAAATCATGCAGTTCATGCATCATGATCTTGCATACAACTGATGCTTTACCTTTTCAGGAAAGGTCAATACAAAGATGATTACTATCAACTATCGCAACTCTTTCTAGATATGGTTCAGATGTGACCCAGATATGGCGACGTTCTGATACTTCTTCCAGAGTTTTTCTAGATATAGTTCAGATGTGACCAGATATGGCGACGTTCTGATACTTCTTCCAGATTTCTTTCTAGATATGGTTCAGATGTGACCCAGGCATGGCGACGTTCTGATACTTCTTCCAGATTTCCTTCTAGATATAGTTCAGATGTGAACCAGATATGGCGACATTCTGATACTGCTTCCAGATTTCCTTCTAGATGTAGTTCGGATGTGACCCAGGCATGGCGACATTCTGATACTGCTTCCAGATTTCCTTCTAGATGTAGTTCGGATGTGACCCAGGCATGGCGACGTCCTGATACTTCTTCCAGATATCCTTCTAGATATAGTTCAGATGTGAACCAGATATGGTGACGTTCTGATACTTCTTCCAGATTTCCTTCCAGATATGGTTCGGATGTGACCCAGGCATGGCGACATTCTGACACCTATTCCAGTTGAATATTTCAAGACCTAGACCGGTTCAGTTAATCGACCCTAAGATTTTCTGTTTCTTATCCAGTCCCAGGCCTTCTCTAGTCCAGTTAAATCGACCCCAAATAGATTTTCCTGATAAAGACTTAGTAGAAGATACCCAAGATTCTCTCAATGATTGCTGTTGAGGTTGTAGTCGCCTATGGTTCTCTCCCCGATACTGCGGAGGTAGTAATCATCCCCAGATTCGCTCAGCATTACTGTTGAGGTTGAAGTCGCCCAAGATTCTCTCAATGATTACTGTTGAGGTTGAAGTCGCCCAAGATTCTCTCAATGATTACTGTTGAGGTTGAAGTCGTCCAAGATTCTCTCAATGATACTGTTGAGGTTGAAGTCGCCTTTGGTTCTCTCCCTGATACTGCAGAGGTAGTAATCATCCCAAGATTTTCTCAACGATTGCTGTTGAGGTTAAAGTCATCCAAGGTTCTCTCAGCGTTCCTGTTGAGGTAGCAACCACCCCTGGTACATTCAATACCGTTTGAAACTCCAGATCCGGCTCCTGTAACCAGTCAGGACACCTCTACACAAAGGGTTTAAAGACCACTCCTGTAACAGGTCAGGTAATCATTTTTCTTTCGCAGGTACGCAAGTTCTCGCTAAGGAATCTCTTACGCGATCAACATCCAGATGGCATCTATAAGCCCATCCACTTATCCATCACCTCTTAGTATGGCATCTATAAGCCAATCATCCTATCCATCAATCTCCAAATGGCATCTATAAGCCCATTCCGCCATCACACTGCTACTATGTGAGCGCAAATTTCTGGGCACTCTAGTGTTCAATCATCTTCCACCTTCGGATTACGAAAAGCATGTCAGCCAATCTGCATCCTCAGGTTTAAGAAGATTGAACAGGGGCAACTGTTGTACCCCAAAATTTGCCCTCCCATATTCTTCAAGAATTGCCAAGTCAAAGCTTCAAAATCTCCTCAAGGGTTGCACAGTTCAAGGGCCTCCTAAACAGTCAAAATTAGGGTTTTGGTTCTGACAAAGAAAATGAAGTTTCCAAGGGTCCAATCAAGTCCCACATGCCTATAAACATGGTCAAGCATCCTCATGTCAAGTTTCAAGACTTACAGCTCAAAATTGCACAGTCAAAAACCCTAATTGCACTACAGTCAACTGTAGGGGCAAAATGGTCATTTGACAGTCAAAAGTTCAAATTTTTGGTCAACATCTCATTTTGAAGCCACAAACATCATTTTATCAATGCTTGATCATGATTCTCAAAGCTTGGCTCAAAAATCATCAAGATGCAAAAGTTTCCATATTTGGACAGTTGAAAAAGTCAACTGTAACTTGACCAGGGCATAACTTCCACATGGTTTATCAGAAAAATTCCATCCAAAGCTCATTTTGAATAGAAAGACATTTCCTACAATTCCTATTCACACTTCAAGTCCAAGAAATGCTCTCACAAAAAGTTATCAATTTCAACATTATAGGTCATTTTCAAAAGTCAACAAAAAGGGACTTTAAGTCAAAGGCCATAACTTGAGATTGGTAAATCAAAATGACATGGGACCAAAGGAATTGGTTATAGGACTCAAAGACCTTTCCAAAATGTCCAAGATCATGATCAAAGCTTACAAATTGAGCAAGTTATGCCTTGTGGAAGTTGGGAAATTTTTGGATATTTTGAAAAGTCAACATTGATTCAAATGACCTAAAATTGCTAATGGGCCTCTTTTTCTTCCACAATTCATCATCCAAGGCATGTGCACGACCATTTGGCCCAAAGGGAAGTTTTTTATCATTTTTATTTATTTATTTGGATTTTTAATTATTAATAATTCATTTAATTAAATTAAATAGGTGAAAAATGCTAAACCTAATGTTTTAAATCTTTTTGTGCATGAAATAGGCTTAAGATTTCGTGCACAATCAGATATAGAAGGAATTATGGTGATTGGATATGATTGAAGCCAAAATAGCATGAAAAAAATTTGAAAAATTATGGCATAAAAATCAAATATTGATTCCTTCAATTCATGGATTTTTTGATCAAATTCTCAACCCTAATCCTTCCATACATAAGTGCAAAGCCAAACCTAATGCAAAGGACCGCCCAGCTGCGCAGAAACTCAAGAACCAAAGTTGAATTTTTTGTCAAAAAATTGGAAACTGAAAACTAGGTTACAGGTCGATTCAAGCAAAAAGACGTGTTCCATCACCTTCCTGAGGCTTCAAGGAAGGTTTTCAAATCAAAACCAACCATCCTAACACCAAGAAACGTGAGAATGATGGTGACCTGTACAGAAAATATTTGACATTCTTGCATCTCGATTCATGCATCTTTAGCAATTTTTAACAGTTGATTTATGTTCATTGTCTAATTCTTAAGCTAACTGTATAATTCAATTGAGTTTTCATGTGCTATACGCGATTCCACCATTGATACAGGCTAGGGTTTTGCAAGCTTTGAATTGGGCGTTTCTAAACGCTGTAAAATTGGATCACCATGATACCATGACCATACTCAGCGTGTTTGGACGATTTGAATAGCACCCTCGCGCCTAATTTATATTCAAAGATGGCTTAATCGCTATTATCCAAAACTGCCTATTTTGGGGGGTTTAAAACCCCCGCTAACCATCTTCTATTTTCAGGAAATCAACAAACGATGAAGAAGATGATTATGTGGCCAAGACTGATTGGTTCATTTAAAAATTCGCGCGGAAATAGGCACTAACTTTTGTTTTATTTTATAATGTTTGTTGTTTATATGATATACAAAGAAACCAATTGGAGCAGTTGGCAAGGCGTGTGTATGTTAATTCCTAGGACCTGGGTTCGAGCCCCAGGTCCTCACTCTCTTTCAATATTTTTTCTATAAGTCTAATCCCATGCAGATTATGCCTTGAAGACCACCATGCATCTCTCAAATCCAGCTTGCCACTTGGCCAATCTCACCAATCCAAGGGACCAGATCTGAAGAGCATGGTAAACCTCAGTCAACGCACTTACACGCATCCTGAAAAGTCCACAAGGCTAGGGACAATTGGGCCCAAATTGCTAAGCAAAAACCTCCTATTTGGGGACAGACCCCCCTAGGTTTGCAATATTCTTTTCATTATTTTTTTATTTTGATTCAATTATTTCTTTTATTTATTAATTCCTTTAATTTAATATTTTTATAAAAAACATAAAAACCATAAAAATCAGGAAAAAGACAAAAATAAGTATTTTTATTTAATGTTATTTTTTGTAAATAAATTGTATTAATTAATTTTAGTTTTTTAATCTAGGATTAATCTTAATATTTTTTCAATAAAACTTAAAATTTGTAGAATTAGGGTTTGCATCAATTTTTATCTTTTTTTCCTTTCTTTTCACTAATAATTAAATATTTCCTATTATTTTTATAAATTAAAATTACCATGTAATTAATTAGGTTAATTTAGGTTTAACTCTAATATTTTTTCTTAATAAATAAAAAATTAGAATTAGGGTTAATTTCTCAATTTAATTCAATTTCATTAAAGTCATAAAATACAAAAATACCAAAAATAATTCCCTTTCATTTTAATTTTCATTAATTTAATTTCGCAAAAAGGGTCCAACGCCCTCGTTTCTAATTTTAATTCAATTCGCGTATTTATTTCTTTTTCTTTTAATTATTTATGTACCTCTCCCAAAGCCGTGTAATTTTATAATTTCTCGCATTCTATTTATTTTCTGTCAAATCGGGTCCTGGAAATTTTGGCGATGTGGACCCGCGCCTTTTGTAATAGTTTAGGAACTTCACCTTTCTCGCACTTTCTTAACTGTTAAATAAATGCATGCAAGAATGAATGGCCTAAAATAAAAACAAACGCATAGATCACTCTGACATGAACAAGATAAATGCAAACGAATCCGACACACAAATCACACACCACCCCTAGGGTACGCCTCACTGTTGCCTTGCCTCGAAAGGTGATCGTCGAGTAGAGGATGTCTTAGTAAGTCCTCATGATCCGGGAACCTGGCATGAGGGTAGCTTCTAAGGTGTCTTCCTATTGCTCTGGTGATCACCATGTTCCGAACCTCGAATTGACCCGAACACCTCCAACGGTGGTGCTACCTACCTCTCAATGGTGGGATGGCACTACTTTAAAGGACATTTACACAGACGAATTCCTTAGGGTAGGTAGACGACTCTAGATACTTGCTCTAAATTCAAAAACAAATTCAAAAAATACTTTTCACACCGACACATTTTCAAAAAAAAAAGCTTTCGAAAGCAATTTTTCAAACACTCTTAAGGACTGATACAAGAGTCGAACTGGAATTTTCAAAGAAACTTTTTAAAACCCACAGTTGAAAAGCAAACAAACCACTTTTGGAAACACAAATGAGCAAGTATCTAAGAGCCCATGGATAACCATGGATAGAAAGGGTGCTAATACCTTCCCTTTCTATAACCTACCTCCCGAACCGAGAGCAATCTCTTTAAGGAATTTTTATGTGCTTTTGTCCTTTCCATTTGGAGAAAATAAAAGACGGTGGCGACTCTTGCTTCCGCGACATTTCGCGAACCAGCGTTAAACAGTCAGTTCCAGATCCACCAATCACAGAACTGGCGACTCTGCTGGGGATATATAAAAGTGAGGTGTACCTTAGGGCTAGTTCATAACTGTGTTTTCAATTGTATTGATTTGTCTGCTTTAAATTTGTGGGTTGCATGGGAGTTACATAGATCCTAACCCGGATCTGGGGATACCCTGTTTAGGTAGCATAAGCTGTGAGGGACCTGTCCAGCGTAGACCGACACGGGTGAAGCAGTGGCTACATTGGTGTGGCACCTTGGTCTGTACCGATATCCCTTGTGTTGCAACGGGGAGAATATGGGTCTTCTGAGGAGTCATTAAGCGCCAACAACCTTAGAACCTTAATTTACACAACTTGGCCATTAGAACAGTAGCAGTATGCTACGCCCATTGAGGCTAAACTCTCGTGATGGTTCTGGCCGCAAGAAAAGATTGCGATGCTGGAGTTATGACCGATTGAGGGTAGTCAATGATATTGGGATCCTCTAAGAACCCGGTTACTTTGATAGGACAGGTTGAGCCCACCAACTTCAAGAGGGTAGTACCCCAAACTTCATGCTGGCCTAAACTCTAAGGGCTCTTTTGTGTGACTTGTGTGCCTTCAAACTTGGATTACTTGCATGCTTGTTATCTGACATCTGAATTTCTTGCAGGTTTTGTTTATAGTCCTTAACTAGGACTCATAACAGGGTTTACTGAATTTCCTGCAGGTTTTGTTTATAGTCCTTAACTAGGACTCATAACAGGGTTTACTAAGTTTCTTGCAGGTTGTGTTGATAGTCCTTAATTGGGACTCATGACAGGTTTTACTTAAGTTTCTTGCAGGTTTTGGTTTGCAGTCCTTAATTGGGACTCATAACAGGGTTACCTACATTACCCCATGCATATCATGACATCATACCATTTCATACATCCTGACCTATTTCAAGGATCTCAAGGGTTTGCGATGCAGGTCAGGATGAATCAAACATCTAGCAAGGGGCAAAGAGGATTTATTTTCCTCTAGCCAAGGTTGTCAGAGGCTATGACCCACTTGGTATGGTGAGCTTTGACACTTGAAGAAGGTTCCTTTAGCCAAAGTTGCTTGGAGATCAAAACATGATAACTCGAGTTAGGGGATATGACCCACTGGATATGGTGAGCCTTTGACCCTTTGAAGAAGGACTCTCAATAATAGGCAGTTCCCTCAATCAAGCTACTGGACCCAAATTCTAACAAATTTTCTTGTTTATCCCGCGAGATCCTTGAAAACATTGCATGCATATCATACATATCATTGCATTGCAGGTACCCTTTTGACAGGTCTCTTACCTTCTTCGCTGTTTATTTCATCCGATCGTCATGAATCCTGAATCATCAACTGAGCAGTCCATCAAGGCCCTCCAGGCTCAGAATGCCCAGTTCCAAGAGCTGATCATGAATTTAGCCCAGGGTCAAAAGGAATTGAAAACTCTGATTCAGAAGAAGAAGAAGAAGAGGACTGTTTTGTTCAGCCCTAGGCGCAGATCTGGGAATACACTGCAGAATGAAACTGAGAGAACTACTCCATCTGTCAGGGAAGGCAGTCATCAAGAGGAAAGGGTTCCCAGCCCAGTGGTCTCCGACAACGAGACAGATTTCAATGATGAGCAATACCCTCCTGCTGAGGACAAGTACAAGCAGTTGGAAGACCGTCTGAATGCAATGGAAATTCAACAAGTACCTGGTTTGGATTTCGGAGATTTGGGTCTAACTTCTGGTGTGGTGATCCCACACAAATTCAAAGCACCTTCTTTTGCTAAGTATGATGGGGCATCCTGTCCTAGGCTGCATCTCAGGGCTTATGTGCTGAAGATTCAACCGTATACTGTGGATAAGAACTTGTGGATCCACTTCTTCCAGGAGAGTCTTTCAGGGACTCATATCGAATGGTTCTATCAGCTGGATGGAACCAAGGTTCGTAACTGGGAGGAGTTGGCTACTGCTTTTTACAAGCAGTATCAGTACAATGCCGACCTCGCTCCTACGCGTACCCAACTCCAGGGTATGTCGCTAGGATCGGGAGAAGGTTTTAAAGAGTATGCGCAGAAATGGAGAGACCTGGCCGGTAGGGTACAACCACCGCTGAATGACCGTGAACTTGTGGGCATGTTCTTGGGGACCCTATCTGGTCCGTTCTACAACCACCTGATTGGGAATTCGTCTGCTGGATTCACAGATCTTATCTTGACTGGAGAGCGAATAGAAGCTGGCATCAGATCTGGGAAGATTCAAGAGGCTGCACCTTCTGATAAAAATCCTCATCATGGAAAGAAAGAGTCCAATGCGGTGCACGGTAACAAGAGCCGTCATGAGGTAGGGGCAACCCAGATCTCCAATCCTGGACCTGCTCAACAAGGACAGGGGCAGCAGCGCAAGGAGAAACGACAGTTCACTAAGATCAACATGTCGCTGGATCAAGCACTACAACAAATGTTGAAGGCAGTGCTGATCACCTTAAGGGCTCCTCTTCGGAATCCGAACACTTCTGCTCCGAACTACCATCCTAATGAGAGGTGTGCCTACCACTCTGATAGCCCGGGGCATACTACGGACAACTGCTGGCCTCTCAAAAACAAGATTCAAGACATGATCGACGCCGGAGAGATTCAATTTGAAGTACCCGAGACTCCGAACATAATCACTGCTCCGTTGCCCAATCATTGAAGGCCTTTTGTTTATTTGAATTTCCGATTTGTATTTTCCTTTGCTTATACAAACAATTAATGTCATAGCAAACTCTTTTATTAAAGCATCGCATGTGTCTGTTTTGGAATTAATACAATTGTTTTCATTATATTCAAAATTGTTTTCATTTTTCTGTGATGATCAACTCTCGATTAATAATTCTAAGCCTCTTGAGGGAGGATGACGAAAACGATACTGCAATCTATAGTATGTTTTTAAATAGACCCCGCTGATGAGGTACATGCATTGTTTCAATCCCTAAACACTGGAGTTATAAGGATGATAATCCCTCGTCAACCCCTCTGAGCCAAAGAAGTAGGAGTTTTTCTTTTCGAAATTAAAAACCCTTAATCATAACCTGGGGCAGGGTAGTCTCTCAGTTGATCCAAGTGCATGACGAATGGCACCAAAAGAGATCCTTACAACAAAAGACAGTGATGGTTCCGAACAATCATACAGATAGGCAGTCATTATATCTCAAAAAATAAAAACCCATTAAGTCAAAATCCATGAAGGAGACTTACCAAACTGGGGCATCCCGCTGACTGTAACTCCAAAAAAGAAAACAGTTCAGGCAAAATTTAGGGATAGCGAAATCAAAAAGAAAGAGGTCATACAAACCCTCAACAAAAACAAAAAAGGAATGACTGCCTATTCAAAATAAGTTATCAACATCCGAATCATCACCGGAAAACCAGGACAAAGACTCGAACAAGGTCTGACGCACGATCAGCTGAGTTTAGGTTTGGAGAACATCACAAAGAGCGGGTGGGTACAAATAATTTGAGCCTTTATCCTTTGTTTCTTAAACCGTGAACCAGGTCACGTTATAACCCTCAAAAGTCCTAGCTGAAGCATGGGTTAGTTCGAAAGCATATTGTTACGAAAGGTATCCTGACTCCTTAAGGCTCGCGGTGAAATCTTGAGTTGACATCACAATTTACAAAAAAAAAGGTTTCATTTGTTTTACAAAAAAATGTATTTTTAAAATTCAAGACAGACATAGGCTTTTGCATTCTTAAAATAATATTGTTTGCACATGATCATTTGTTTGAACAGCAGAGAAATTCGCATGACGAAAGTCTAATGAACAAGAGTATCTCCAATTAGGGGGCATGGCATGATCATTGCCCATCATCTGGGGCAGTTAAGTAAAGATTCGGAGAATCTCTCAAAAGGCCAACCAGCCTGGGGCAAATCTCCGTCTAAGTCACTTCGGGCATTGGCCGATCAAACGAAGATCTTCTGGTGGCATGGCAAAACACTTCTAATAGGGGCAACTCCCTACATTCTGAGAGCATGGATATAGTCGAAAAATACTACGCAAAATCAAAGACCCGCTAGGTTGACACACCTGGGCAAAAATAAGGGCTTCCCGGCGAACCAAAAGGGTTCGGGCAAAATGAAGGGATGAAATGAAAAATCTGTACACCCAGCAAGTCGAAAACCTGAAAAGGCGGCTTGGGCAAAAATGGGTATCCCGGTGGACTGAAAACCCGAAAGGGCGGTCCAGGCAAAAGTTAGGGATTAAAAGCGTACGACTATGTCCCGGCATCTCGCCACTTGCCTACCAGAAGAAGATTGGTCAAATCGGCAGTCATCAAGCACCACCACAGGTATCTTCCTCTCCCACATCAGAAGCAGGGGCAATAAAGAGTTGTCTAAGCAATCTGATTGTTCGGTCCTCCAAGGTATCAAAGTAGGTTCCGTTGAAGAACATAACCAATACAGTTCAATACTTCCCCAGGAGAGTCCAATCCAGTTTCCCCAAGAAAGTTGGAATCCATCTCCCCAAGCAGTAAGCTTATCCCCAGTAGATTCTGGAAGCTTATCCCCGCGGAACACGAACGCGTCCCCGGCTTTATTCAAAGAGTTATTTCCCTAGCAGGATATAACTGGGTTATCCTCAGCCAAAAGCCACGGAAAAATCGTCCTCGGCGAAGTCTTCTTATCCCCAGCGGAGTCTATTAAAACTTCCAACTCAACAATGGTACCCCCAGCGGAGTTATCATCAACATCTCAGCGAAGTACCCCTCTTCCCATAGAGTATTGCTCCCCAGCAAGATCGTTAGAGTACTTTTCTCCCCGCAGAGTAATCCATTCGCCAAGTTTATTCCCCAACGGAGTTATCTTCTCCTACTGGTATTCTTGCAACTATCATCCCCAGCGAAAACGAAGAACTCTCTTCAACATCAGCCCAGGATTCAGCTTCCTGGCACCCGTCAAGGATTTATTTTCTTAGACAAAAATACATTCATGAACATTACATCTTCATACGTTATAGCATGCATATGCATCATACCACACGAATCTCATCAATTTTGAGGACATCCTGAAATCATGCAGTTCATGCATCATGATCTTGCATACAACTGATGCTTTACCTTTTCAGGAAAGGTCAATACAAATATGATTACTATCAACTATCGCAACTCTTTCTAGATATGGTTCAGATGTGACCCAGATATGGCGACGTTCTGATACTTCTTCCAGACTTTTTCTAGATATAGTTCAGATGTGAACCAGATATGGCGACGTTCTGATACTTCTTCCAGATTTCTTTATAGATATGGTTCAGATGTGACCCAGGCATGGCGACGTTCTGATACTTCTTCCAGATTTCCTTCTAGATATAGTTCAGATGTGAACCAGATATGGCGACATTCTGATACTGCTTCCAGATTTCCTTCTAGATGTAGTTCGGATGTGACCCAGGCATGGCGACGTTCTGATACTGCTTCCAGATTTCCTTCTAGATGTAGTTCGGATATGACCCAGGCATGGCGACGTCCTGATACTTCTTCCAGATAACCTTCTAGATATAGTTCAGATGTGAACCAGATATGGTGACGTTCTGATACTTCTTCCAGATTTCCTTCCAGATATGGTTCGGATGTGACCCAGGCTTGGCGACGTTCTGACACCTATTCCAGTTGAAGATTTCAAGACCTAGACCGGTTCAGTTAATCGACCCTAAGATTTTCTGTTTCTTATCCAGTCCCAGGCCTTCTCTAGTCCAGTTAAATCGACCCCAAATAGATTTTCCTGATAAAGACTTAGTAGAAGATACCCAAGATTCTCTCAATGATTGTTGTTGAGGTTGTAGTCGCCTATGGTTCTCTCCCCGATACTGCGGAGGTAGTAATCATCCCCAGATTCGCTCAGCATTACTGTTGAGGTTGAATTCGCCCAAGATTCTCTCAATGATTACTGTTGAGGTTGAAGTCGCCCAAGATTCTCTCAATGATTACTGTTGAGGTTGAAGTCGTCCAAGATTCTCTCAATGATACTGTTGAGGTTGAAGTCGCCTTTGGTTCTCTCCCCGATACTGCAGAGGTAGTAATCATCCCAAGATTTTCTCAACGATTGCTGTTGAGGTTAAAGTCATCCAAGGTTCTCTCAGCGTTCCTGTTGAGGTAGCAACCACCCATGGTACATTCATCACCGTTTGAAACTCCAGATCTGGATCCTGTAACCAGTCAGGACACCTCTACACAAAGGGTTTAAATACCACTCCTGTAACAGGTCATGTAATCATTTTTCTTTCGCAGGTACGCAAGTTCTCGCTAAGGAATCTCTTACGCGATCAACATCCAGATGGCATCTATAAGCCCATCCACTTATCCATCACCTCTTAGTATGGAATCTATAAGTCCATCATCCTATCCATCAATCTCCAAATGGCATCTATAAGCCCATTCCGCCATCACACTGCTACTATGTGAGCGCAAATTTCTGGGCACTCTAGTGTTCAATCATCTTCCACCTTCGGATTACGAAAGGCACGTCAGCCAATCTGCATCCTCAGGTTTAAGAAGATTGAACAGGGGCAACTGTTGTACCCCAAAATTTTCCCTCCCATATTCTTCAAGAATTGCCAAGTCAAAGCTTCAAAATCTCCTCAAGGGTTGCACAGTTCAAGGGCCTCCTAAACAGTCAAAATTAGGGTTTTGGTTCTGACAAAGAAAATGAAGTTTCCAAGGGTCCAATCAAGTCCCACATGCCTATAAACATGTTCAAGCATCCTCATGTCAAGTTTCAAGACTTACAGCTCAAAATTGCACACTCAAAAACCCTAATTGCACTACAGTCAACTGTAGGGGCAAAATGGTCATTTGACAGTCAAAAGTTCAAATTTTTGGTCAACATCTCATTTTGAAGCCACAAACATCATTTGATCAATGCTTGATCATGATTCTCAAAGTTTGGCTCAAAAATCATCAAGATGCAAAAGTTTCCATATTTGGACAGTTGAAAAAGTCAACTGTAACTTGACCAGGGCATAACTTCCACATGGTTTATCAGAAAAATTCCATCCAAAGCTCATTTTGAATAGAAATACATTTCCTACAATTCCTATTCACACTTCAAGTCCAAGAAATGCTCTCACAAAAAGTTATCAATTTCAACATTATAGGTCATTTTCAAAAGTCAACAAAAAGGGACTTTAAGTCAAAGGCCATAACTTGAGATTGGTAAATCAAAATGACATGGGACCAAAGGCATTGGTTATAGGACTCAAAGACCTTTCCAAAATGTCCAAGATCATGATCAAAGCTTACAAATTGAGCAAGTTATGCCTTGTGGAAGTTGGGAAATTTTTGGATATTTTGAAAAGTCAACATTGATTCAAATGACCTAAAATTGCTAATGGGCCTCTTTTTCTTCCACAATTCATCATCCAAGGCATGTGCACGACCATTTGGCCCAAAGGGAAGTTTTTTATCATTTTTATTTATTTATTTGGATTTTTAATTATTAATAATTCATTTAATTAAATTAAATAGGTGAAAAATGCTAAACCTAATGTTTTAAATCTTTTTGTGCATGAAATAGGCTTAAGATTTCGTGCACAATCAGATATAGAAGGAATTATGGTGATTAGATATGATTGAAGCCAAAATAGCATGAAAACAATTTGAAAAATTATGGCATAAAAATCAAATATTGATTCCTTCAATTCATGGATTTTTTGATCAAATTCTCAACCCTAATCCTTCCATACATTAGTGCAAAGCCAAACCTAATGCAAAGGACCGCCCAGCTGCGCAGAAACTCAAGAACCAAAGTTGAATTTTTTGTCAAAAAATTGGAAACTGAAAACTAGGTTACAGGTCGATTCAAGCAAAAAGACGTGTTCCATCACCTTCCTGAGGCTTCAAGGAAGGTTTTCAAATCAAAACCAACCATCCTAACACCAAGAAACGTGAGAATGATGGTGACCTGTACAGAAAATATTTGACATTCTTGCATCTCGATTCATGCATCTTTAGCAATTTTTAACAGTTGATTTATGTTCATTGTCTAATTCTTAAGCTAACTGTATAATTCAATTGAGTTTTCATGTGCTATACGCGATTCCACCATTGATACAGGCTAGGGTTTTGCAAGCTTTGAATTGGGCGTTTCTAAACGCTGTAAAATTGGATCACCATGATACCATGACCATACTCAGCGTATTTGGACGATTTGAATAGCACCCTTGCGCCTAATTTATATTCAAAGATGGCTTAATCGCTATTATCCAAAACTGCCTATTTTGGGGGGTTTAAAACCCCCGCTAACCATCTTCTATTTTCAGGAAATCAACAAACAATGAAGAAGATGATTATGTGGCCAAGACTTATTGGTTCATTTAAAAATTCGCGCGGAAATAGGCACTAACTTTTGTTTTATTTTATAATGTTTGTTGTTTATATGATATACAAAGAAACCAATTGGAGCAGTTGGCAAGGCGTGTGTATGTTAATTCCTAGGACCTGGGTTCGAGCCCCAGGTCCTCACTCTCTTTCAATATTTTTTCTATAAGTCTAATCCCATGCAGATTATGCCTTGAAGACCACCATGCATCTCTCAAATCCAGCTTGCCACTTGGCCAATCTCACCAATCCAAGGGACCAGATCTGAAGAGCATGGTAAACCTCAGTCAACGCACTTACACGCATCCTGAAAAGTCCACAAGGCCAGGGACAATTGGGCCCAAATTGCTAAGCAAAAACCTCCTATTTGGGGACAGACCCCCCTAGGTTTGCAATATTCTTTTCATTATTTTTTTATTTTGATTCAATTATTTCTTTTATTTATTAATTCCTTTAATTTAATATTTTTATAAAAAACATAAAAACCATAAAAATCAGGAAAAAGACAAAAATAAGTATTTTTATTTAATGTTATTTTTTGTAAATAAATTGCATTAATTAATTTTAGGTTTTTAATCTAGGATTAATCTTAATATTTTTTCAATAAAACTTAAAATTTGTAGAATTAGGGTTTGCATCAATTTTTATCTTTTTTTCCTTTCTTTTCACTAATAATTAAATATTTCCTATTATTTTTATAAATTAAAATTACCATGTAATTAATTAGGTTAATTTAGGTTTAACTCTAATATTTTTTCTTAATAAATAAAAAATTAGAATTAGGGTTAATTTCTCAATTTAATTCAATTTCATTAAAGTCATAAAATACAAAAATACCAAAAATAATTCCCTTTCATTTTAATTTTCATTAATTTAATCATTTAATTTAATTTCGCAAAAAGGGTCCAACGCCCTCGTTTCTAATTTTAATTCAATTCGCGTATTTATTTCTTTTTCTTTTAATTATTTATGTACCTCTCCCAAAGCCGTGTAATTTTATAATTTCTCGCATTCTATTTATTTTCTGTCAAATCGGGTCCTGGAAATTTTGGCGATGTGGACCCGCGCCTTTTGTAATAGTTTAGGAACTTCACCTTTCTAGCACTTTCTTAACTGTTAAATAAATGCATGCAAGAATGAATGGCCTAAAATAAAAACAAACGCATAGATCACTCTGACATGAACAAGATAAATGCAAATGAATCCGACACACAAATCACACACCACCACTAGGGTACGTCTCACTGTTGCCTTGCCTCGAAAGGTGATCGTCGAGTAGAGGATGTCTTAGTAAGTCCTCATGATCCGGGAACCTGGCATGAGGGTAGCTTCTAAGGTGTCTTCCTATTGCTCTGGTGATCACCATGTCCCGAACCTCGAATTGACCCGAACACCTCCAACGGTGGTGCTACCTACCTCTCAATGGTGGGATGGCACTACTTTAAAGGACATTTACACAGACGAATTCCTTAGGGTAGGTAGACGACTCTAGATACTTGCTCTAAATTCAAAAACAAATTCAAAAAATACTTTTCACACCGACACATTTTCAAAAAAAAAGAAGCTTTCGAAAGCAATTTTTCAAACACTCTTGAGGACTGATACAAGAGTCGAACTGGAATTTTCAAAGAAACTTTTTAAAACCCACAGTTGAAAAGCAAACAAACCACTTTTGAAAACACAAATGAGCAAGTATCTAAGAGCCCATGGATAACCATGGATAGAAAGGGTGCTAATACCTTCCCTTTCTATAACCTACCTCCCGAACCGAGAGCAATCTCTTTAAGGAATTTTTCTGTGCTTTTGTCCTTTCCATTTGGAGAAAATAAAAGACGGTGGCGACTCTTGCTTCCGCGACATTTCGCGAACCAGCGTTAAACAGTCAGTTCCAGATCCACCGATCACAGCTGGGTTCGGTATAAAGTTGAGGATTGGTTTATACTCGATACTAAACTCATTGAGATCATACTTTTAGGATATTTCGTCCGCGAGAAAAGATCGCCTGAGCTGAAACAATGCCTGATAAAGAAAGATCAGTGATATTGAGACTCCTTAGAACCCGGTTACTTTTCTAGGACAGGTTGAACCAACTAAACTTCAAGAGGATACTTACCTACAAAATCCATGCAAGCCTTAACCTAAGGCTACTTGTGTGACTTGTTTGCTTTCATTATCTAACAACTTGAACTCCTTGCAGGGTTTTGTTTGTACTCATTATCTAACGATGTGAGTTCCTTGTAGAACTTGTTTGTAGTCATTATCCAATAACTCAGACTTCTTGCAAGACTCACCTATCTTCATCACCTTACACTTTTGCTTGGCGCATAACATACACATCATAACATCATGCCATAGCATTTCCTTAACCATTTCAAGGATCTCAAGGGCCTGTGATGCAGGTTATGATGAACCAAACGTCTAGCAAGGGGCAAGGGGGTTTATTTTCCTCTAGTCAATGTCGTCAAAAGACCAAAGCATAATAACTCGAGTCTGAGGCTATAACCCACTCGACATACTGAGCTTGATTCTCGTAGAAGGACATTCAACAATACGAAGTTCTTCAATCAAAGCTGCAGTTGGATTCAAACATCTGCTTGTGTTTACCCCGTGAGATCCTTGAAAACATTTCATGCATGTCATTACATAACAGGTATTCTTGAGACATGTTTCTCATTTTCTCATTGATTATTTAAGCAGTACGAAGATGCCTCTCGAAAAGAATGACATAGAACTTCAAACTCAAGATGCTCAGTTCAAGGAATTTTTCATGAATCTTTCCAAGGGGAAAGAAGAATTTAAAACACTCCTCGTTGGGAGCATGACCAAGAAAAATCATGAAGACAACAAGGATGACCATTTGGAACAACTGCAAGCTGAGATGGAAAGGATGAGAATCCAAATGAGTAGTCAGATGGCTCTTATCCAAAATTTAGCCCGGGGACAAGAAGAGTTGAGGATTCTCATCAACAAGCTTCATCAAGAAAGATAAGACCGTCTGGGGAAAACTGCTAGAATTTGGGGCCTAATCAATGATCAACCTCTCTTGGCAAACATGGAATTGGATGACATGTTCATGCGGGAACATGTTGAAAATAAAATTAGGAGCAGTGAAATCCAGGGGACTTCATCTTCAAGTATTCAGAAGAGACCATACAATGGAAAGAAAGAGTTCAGTACTATGTACGACCAAAAGGGTCGCAATAAGAGAAATCTCAACAAATCTATGGGGGTAGTACGGGTCTCTAATCCACCACCAATGCAATAACAACGATAAGGAAATCGGAATAAGCAAGACACGCCCAAAAGTAAATTCACAAAAATCGACATGTCCTCGACTAAAGTATTGCAACACATGTTAAGGACGAAGTTGATTATGCTGAAGGATCCTCCTCAAAATCCCAACACCGCTTCTCCTTGGTACAACCCCAACATGAGATGCGCTTATCATTCTAATAGTCTGGGGCATGACACTAATAGTTGTTGGGCTTTGAAAAATAAGATTCAATACTTGATTGAAGAAGGAGTGTTGGAGTTCACACAAGATAGCCAGACTGAATTCTTCTGTCATCCAAGGCACACCATCTGAAGTGACAAGTTCAGACAGATAGGATTTTTGTTCATTAGAATTTTCAAATTGTAATTTCTTTTGATTGTTCGAACACTTATTTCATGTAAAACTTTGTTATTCCATTAATGCATTGCATATGTTTGTCTTGAATTAATCCATTCATCGTCACTATACTGAAACTCTGCTTTTACTTCCTTTTTGTGATATTCAACTCTCGATTAAAAGTTGTAAGCCTTTAGAGGGAGGATGACGAAAAAGATACCACAATCTCTATAATATGCTTTTGAACAGACCTGGCTGACTATGTACAGGCGTTGCTTCAAATCCTAAATAGTGGAGTTATAAGGAAGATAATCCCTAGTCAACCCTTTGAGCCTAAGAAGTAGGAGTTTTCTTTTTCACACAAATTGATACCTTTAATCATGACCTGGAGCAGGGTAGTTTCTCAGTTAATTCAAATGTGCATTCAGTCGCAAGTTCTACCTTCATACACGACAAATAGTGCCAAAGATGCTCTTCTAAAGACAGTGATGGTTCCCCGTAATCACTAAAATAGGCAGTCATTATTTTTCAAAAGAAAAGTCCGCTAAGTCAAAACCTATGAAGGAGGCTTAAGGAAAAACTGGGGCATCCCGCTGACTGATCACAAAAGAAACAGTTCATGCACAATTTAGGGATAATAAAATCAAAAAAGAGTTCGCTACAAATCCTCAACAAAAAATATTACAAAAAAATGATGATTGCCTTCTCATATAAACTTTCAGTATCCGAACCATCACCGGAATATCAGGGCAAAGATTCCAAACTCAATTGGGATCTAAACACACAATCAACTGAGTATAGAACTGAAGAACGTCACAAAGAACAGGTTGGGTACAAATAAAGTTTGAGCCTTTATCCTTTGTTTCTTGAACCGTGAACCAGGCCACACTACAACCCTTAAAGTCCCAACTGAAGCATGGGTCAGTTCGAAAGCATACTGTTACAAAAAGATATCCTGACTCCTGTGAGGTTTACTATAAATCCTGAGTTGAATTCATATTCTTACAAAATTCTGTTTGTTTACTAAAAATGCATTTGCAAAACTTCAAGACAGGCATAAGTTTTGCATTTTTTAAATACCATTGTTTGCATATGACTAATTGTTCGACAATAGAGAAATTCACATGAAGGATATTCAATGAATGAAAATACTCTCAATGAATAGAATCACCTCATATGGAAAGAAATTTCCAATAACAGGCCTTTCATAATCGAGGGGCATGGCATGGTGTCCAACTGATCTGGGGGCGGTCGATTCAAGATTCAAGGAATTTCTCAAAAAGTACCGAATAACCAGGGGCAGACCTCCATCTGAATCACTTGGGGCATTGACCATGATTTCCAGCAAAGGGCTACGTACGGTCAAGAAAACATTTTCTTGCAGTGTTGCAACACTTGCTACTATGGATAGTGACAATTCTCCGCACCCTGTGAACGCAGACATAGTCTGAAAATACTACGCATGAAAAAAAAGACCCGCTAGGTTGACTGGCCTAGGAAAAATAAGGGCATCATAGAGAACCAAAAGAGTTCGGGAAAAAATTAGGGATATATAAATAAAACTGTACACCCGGAAAGTCGAAAACCTGAAAAGGCGGCTTGGGTAAAAAAGGGTATCCAGGTGGACTGAAAATTTAAAAGGGCAGTCCAGGAAAAAGTAAGGGATTAAAGCGTACGACTATGTCCCGTCATCTCGTCACTTGTTTATAAGTAGAAGACTTATCTCCCTAATCAGCATTCACCAAAGGCTCTAGAAGTTGAGGTGTGTTCAAGTCTCCATGAATCCCCACAGAGCAACTTCCATGAGATTATCCCTACATGGTAATCTTCTCAAATTCATACATTCCCCGCAATCTTCCCAACAGATCACTCTGGAAGATAAAGGAGTGCAGGCTTCCTCCTAGTAATATTACCTATCTATAGGATCCCAAACAATACAGTCTATGGGAATTTTTCTCCCTAGCTAAGTTTCCAAAACTGTAAAAGCCCCTAAAGATTACTTCTCTCCAGAAGAGTGCATTCTCCTCGACAAAGAGCTTCCCTCAGTAGGATATACCTCCATCAATAGGGTTTATTTCCCCAACAAGATTTATCTCCCCAGTGAGGACCAATCTCCCCAGCTTGAGCCTATTACTCAGATGACAATGAGTCACCGACAAAACTTCCCTTCCCTAGTGAAGTTGTAACGCCCCGAATTTAATTAATTATTTAATTAAATTAATTAAGGATTTAATTATTGGAAATTTTCGAAGTTGAGAATTATCAGCATTATTCTAAGAAGCATAATTGGATAAATATGTTGAGTTGAGCGGTAAGTTGATGGTCGGATAAATTATACGGTTTAGTAGGAGAAATATTATTATAATATTATTTGCGAGTTAGTATTATTTAAAGTGTGGATCGATCATAGTTGAAGAATATTATTGGAAATAATATTAGATTATATTATGTGACTATTTATTTAATTGGGCTTATGTTATGATAGTAGTAATATTGGGGTGTGTATGTAGGCCCACTAAGAGAAACACTATTATTTAGATCAATAGAATGATATATATTATTGTTAGAAATAAGAAAGAGGGAGAGAGTTAGGTTTATCAGGAAAGAGAAGAGAAAGAGGAAAATAGGGTTTTGGAGAAGAAGTGAACTACGTGAAGTTGAACCAAGAGGCCAAGAGGAGATTCAAATCGGAGACACATAGAGTTGTCATCAAACCAAACAAGGTAAGGGTGGGGTTACTTATCCTATAATGGTGTATATGATATTTTATATGTGGAATTATTATTGTTGATTTGTGTTGGTTTGTGTTGTCTTGATAACATTATTAATAATTGATCCGATTAATGAATTGTCAATGAATTGGTGTATTTACTGTGTTATATACTTGTCTGAATTGGATTTGGAATAGTTGATAGCAGGAAATCCACTAAAATAGAGAAGGAAAACTGTTCCTGGAATGCTTCCGAATGACAACTTGTTGTTGGTTGGATGCTGCCGAACGACAGCCGGTTATGGTCATGGGAGGTGTCGATCAGCACTATGAGGAAGTGGGAGGGTGTGTCGTGCAACACACCTTTGGGCAGGGGCACTTGTTTTGTTTCTGTGGCACTATGTTGTATAATTTTTTTATATGGTATCAATATAAAGTTTATTAATAGAAAAGCAGTTTGGGAACAAATTAACTATTCTTATCAGTAGCATGTTATAGAAGAAGGAACATTAATAGAAGTAGCATATTTTTGTAGAGTTGTTTTATATGATAGAGGATAATAGCAGAAATAATAATAAGTGGTAAGTTTAGAGGAACAGTAGAATAAAGTAGCAAAGTTACTAATTAGTTGAATTATGTTAGTAGTAGATGTAGAAATTAAAATAGCAGTGATGGTTTTAGTGGAATAGTTGGTAATAAATAATTTAACAGAGTAGTATATTAGTGGCAGATGTAATAATTTAGTAGAGAGTTATCGGTAGAAGTTGTAGATAGCGAACAAGTAGTTTTGGCAGAGACCAATAATGGCAGTGAGATAAATAGCAGAGATAGCGTAATTTAGTAGAATAAATTTATTACTAACAGTATATTAAGCAATATCGATTAGCCGGATTTGTAGATTTGGGCGGTAAAATTGGTTAACCCGAATTAGTTAAAATTGTCGGAATAAGTCATATATACATGTGGGTATTTTTAGTTGATTTGTTTTGTTAGAATTATGTAGAATCAAGTTGATTTGCAAGTGAAGCCGAATAAAGTTTAATGGTTCCGGTATATGGGATTGTGTTATTGGTTATTGTTATGAATAAGTTATTATCGAATAAATTGTGTGGTTCTCACATTACTAATTGTTGATATGATATTTTTGTTGTGACGTACTAAATTGTAGGCTTATGCCAACGTTGTTGAATACATTGTTGTTATTGAATATGTTATT
The DNA here is from genome assembly GCA_948472305.1 of Vicia faba. Classification (NCBI taxonomy): domain Eukaryota; kingdom Viridiplantae; phylum Streptophyta; class Magnoliopsida; order Fabales; family Fabaceae; genus Vicia; species Vicia faba. The sequence continues at coordinate 64,503 of CATIWC010001190.1, read as the reverse complement.
GTTTATATGTTGTGATTGATAAGTTGATTAAGTTGTAGGCCTATGGCCAATGTTTAAGCAACGATGAGTACCTCTAATTATTGGTAAAGTGATGATATAGGCTTATGCCTTTGTGACGGTGATTTTTGTTGTTGTATGTGATTATTGCATTCATTGAGTCACCTACATTTGCATTATTAAGTTGGCCTTGATTGGCACCATATTCGCCTGGATTGGCAAAATATTAAGTTGAAGGCTTATGCCTTGTTGATGCCTCTATTTATTGTAAGATTTTCTAAGTTGGGAGTTCTGCTCCAATAGTACCACATGCATTTGCATAATATTGAGTCGCATTCTAAGTTGTACAATTGAGTTGTTGTATTGATGAATTATTTATTGCATTTTGATGATATCATGTTGAGATTGTTGTTGTGAAGTGGTGATTTTTGCATGATCTGGTTCTAATATATGATTTATCATATGCTCACTTATACGATTTAAGAATCTCACCCCTTACTGTTTGAATGTTGCCCTCTGTTGGTAACGTGCAGGTATTAAAGAATGAATATTTGCTTAGCCTTATTAGTTCAAAGTCGGTTGGTCGCTCTGATATGTAGCACTCGGGGGGAAATGAACAAATAGTTGTTTACTTGTTGAAATTGTTTTAGTTGTTGAATCCTAAGTTTAATTATATGAAATAATATGTTGCCTCTCAAGTTGTTCTAGTTGAATGAAACATTTGATGCTACTTGAAGTTGTAATTATGATTCTGCTGCGTTATTAATAAAAGAAGTGGTTTTGTTTTAAAAGCTGATGCAAGTTGTTATATGATCCTCTGAAACTAAAGTGTTATGTATATGTTTATGTGTTGTAACATGTTGAAATGTGACATCCTAAATGTGTTGGAAGCTTTTAAGTACTCTGATTTTTCGTTATAACTACCGGGTAGAATTTGGGGTGTCCGTCCGACCAAGTTGTCTAATGTCGTTTATTCCTTAGTGTGTGACAAGTGTGTGAAACACTATTGGTGCTTGTTGTTTTTCTAATCGAGTTGTATGCAGGAAGTGGGTTGAAGATAAGTGGGGGAGAAGCTTTGCTTCTCGGATATGTTCAATTGAAAGGTGTTGGTTCGGTGTGATGCCGACGACGATAATGCAAGAATTGTTGCCCTGCTGTTTTGGAACCTGAAATTTGGTGAAGGAAGTTTTTTTACCCCAAAATTTGCCCTCTCATTTTACTCAACACATGCCCATGGAGGTCCTTAACTTGCTCAAGGATGCCCAAGAGTTGACCAGACAAACTCTCTCCTAAGACAATGTATCTCAAACTAGGGTTTACATTTTCATCAAGATGGGTGAACTCCAAAGACCTCATATACTATCCATGGGCCTAAGATGTTCTCAAGACCATCCATGTCAAATTTCAAGCCTTGCAAAAGAAGTTTGCTCAGTCAACTGCCCAGATGCTTGAGAATCGATTGTACTAGGTCAAAAGTCAATTGTGGCCCACATACAGTCAAACTTCAATATTTTTGGTCAACATCAACATTTTGAAGTTATATCCATCATTTGATCAAGTTTTGATCATGATTCCTCAAGGAATGCCCTAAATTCATCAAAACCCAAAAGTTGCTAAATTAGGGTTTCTTAGGAAAAGTCACCCAAACTTTGGCCAAGCATAACTTCTTCATACTTTATCATAAATTTTCCATACAAGGCTCATTTTGAAGAGGATGCAATTCCTAACAATTCATCTTCATCCCTCAAGTTCAAAATATGCACTCACAAAAAGATATGGATTTCCATATTATAGGTCCTTTTGAAAAGTCAGCAAAAACACTTTTTGGGTAAAAGCTTCTTACATGAACATGGAAGACCTAATTGAGATGAGAAAGAAAGGGTTGTTTAGGGGACATCCTAAGCTTTATAAAAAGTCCAAGAACACCTCTCTAGGGTTAAAATTCGAAGAGAAATGCCTTGTCAAAGTTGATCTTTTTTGCAAAATTGCCAAAAGTCAAATGTTCTCAAAAATGCATTTTTTGCCAAATGGGCCTAACTTTTCATGCTTGCATCTCACTCATAACATGATCCACGACCCAAATATTCACTCACATGTTATTTGCTCCATTATTTTTTTATTTTGATTTTTTATTAATTAAAATTTGAATTAAATCAAATAAATGATAAATAATAGCAAAGATTTGTTTTGATCTGATTTTTGGACAGGATCACAAGCTAATTATGCTAGCATATCAAGATCAAATTGAATCAAAGTTAATTGGCACAAGAATGGCATGATTAGGCCAAATTTGGAAGGATATCATACAACATGAAAACCAAAACAAATCTTCAAAAATTGCAAAGATACTAGCTATTTTTGTAACCCTAATTCACTTAGGGATATATAATGAACAAAGCCAGGCACAAAAATAAGGGTTAGCAATCGTGGAAAGCACAAGAACAAAATCATTTTTTTTGCAAAAAGTAGTGAATCAGTTTCAAGCTTGAAGGCCAATTCAAGCCATTCTAACATTGCCAACAGATTGCTGGACATCTCAGGAACATAATTGGATCAATTGCAAGCCTGTTCATGCCCAGAAACACACGCTATAGACCCACCGTTTCCTTTTGCTAACTTGAATCGTATTTTGCAAATTATGCAGGATTAACCATTATTAAACGTAGCATTGTGTTTGTATGAGCTTTTAGAACATTTTGGTTTACTTGATTTTGCGTTTTGATGCTTACATCCAGAGTTGCCATTATTAGGGTTTGAGGTCATGTTTTGGGGCTTCTTGATACAGGTGAAATTGGCCTACACAAAGGGTACCATCGTACTCGTGAGGTCAAAACAATTTGATTGGTGTAGCCATAATTCATTTATCATGCCTGTGCTGGATTTTGGAAATTTGTAGGGTTTTAGTTACAGACGTTTGTCCATAGGTATAAGTTACTTACCTAAGACAACGGACCTACGAAGAAGACAATAACGTGGCAGCTAACCACTGGACCATTCAAACTGGCGCGCGTTTTTTTGTTTTGTCCACTAATTCACCTTGATTGCATATATTATGTATTATTATTATTATATTATCAATTGAAACATGTAGCCCAGCTGGCAAGGACGTGTGTTGAAAAGGGTAGAGGACTTGGGTTTGATCCCAGGTCCCATCAACTTTCTTATTTTATTTTCCTTTAACAGATCTCATGCATTACAATCCCAAAGGCCTATCATGTGCCATCAACAGCCAGCCACAAGATGCATGATTAACCATATCCAACGCCTCTACCTGCCAGAGACCATGGTACACCATCAGGAAGCAGCCCCACTTGATCAGGTGTTGACTGGGCTTCAGCTTGGTGGGCCTGGAATAATTTCAACAACACACCCCCTCAAATTGCTATATAGGCCCAATTTAAAATTTTTTATTTCTTTTATTTATTTTGTTTGTTTAATTATTTGTTTTCACAAATTAATCATTCTTTAATTAATTACGAAAAACTAAAAAAATCGCAAAGACACCAAATTTTTATTTTTATAAAATTTTTATTTTCTTTAATTAATTAATTTAATTTAAATTAGGTTAATTTAACTCCTTTTTATAATTAAAATCAATTAGAAATTAGGATTTGATTTTGTAAATAATTAATTTTGCTTCAAAAATAACTTAAATATTTTTTTCTCAAATTAGTTTTTTTTTAGGTTTTCTAATCGTCCTCGCATTTAATTCGTCGCGTGTATTTTTATTACTTTCTTAATAATTTTTGTAATTGCTCCGAGGTTGTAATAGTTTTAATTAGGTTTTAACTTCGCATTTTTATTTTCAGTCAAAATAATTTTGTATCTGCAAAAGCCATGTAATAGTTAGGATTTCTATTTCCGCACTTTAATTTTCCGCAATTATAAACTGTTAGATGTATGCTAATAGGATTGTATGGAAAGAATATTTGAAAATTAAAACGGTGGAAAAACCTAAATGTGCAAAGACAAATTAACTGAAAGATTCACTCGCACATGCTCACTCCTAGGGTTTACTCCACTTCGGTTGCCTTCGGTTAAACGGTCATGAAGTATAGGGTTTGTTAGTGGTCGTCCTCTAGCCCCGAAAGATCTCAAATGACCCATTTGGATGTTTCCTCGGAAAAGATCTTTAAGTCTTTAGGATGATTACTAACGCCTCCTAACATTGCTCTTGTGACCGTATATGTCCCTTCGAACGTCCCTTAAAACTCCAACGATGGTGCTACCTATTCCTTAATAATGGGATAGTGTTGTCTAAAGGAAAACAAACAGTCTTTTTCGAGTAGGTAGATAGTTCCTAGGTACTTGCTCAAACAAATAAACTTTTCACATAAAAACTTTTTTTCAAAACAGTTTTCAAAACAACTTCGTCACATCCTTGAGGACGGATACAAGGGTTATCACGAAGTAAACTTTTTTTCAAAACAAGCAAACACACAAGCAACTTTAAAATGAGCAAGTACCTAAGAGCCCATGGAAAACCATGGATAGAAAGGGTGCTAAAACCTTCCCTTTCTATAATCTACCCCCCGTACTCAGAAATATTCTCGAAAAAGGTTTTTCTGTTATTTTTCCTTTTCCTTAGTTGGATAAAATAAAAGTCGGTGGCGACTCTTGCTTACCGCGACATTTTGCAAACAAAAAACGCAAAACGTAAACCAATATTAACAGTCGGTTCTACCACCGTATCACAGAACTGGCGACTCTGCTGGGGAATAATAAAGTGGGGTATACCTTTGGATCTAGGTCATTTCAAAATTGCTTTCTTGTTGTTTGCTTTATTATTAAAGGGTTTTGTTTGGGTTACTATAGATCCTACACCCGGATCTAGGGGCACTTATTAGGTAAATAGCAATAGATCATGGAGACTGTACGGTGTAGACTGATATGGTTTAAGCGATGGTTGTGTTGGTGTGGCACTTTGGTTGGTACCGGTATCCTTCACGGGGAAACGGGAAGAATACGGGGCCGCTGCGTGGTGTCGTGAAGCACTAATGGACCTTAGAACCTTAGTTGAACAAACTTGGCCATTAGAAAGTAGTGAGATAGCCGACCTTTGTATAGAGCTGAGGATTGGTTGATACTCGATGCTACACTCATTGATATCAGACTTTTGGGATATTTCGGCCGCAAGAAAAGATTGCTTGAGCTGAAACAATGCCCGATAAAGGATGGCCAGTGATATTGAGAATCTTTAGAACCCATTTAATTTTTAAGATAGATTTAAAACCAACTAAACTTCAAGAGGGTATGACCTTTAACCTCATGCAAGCCTTAAACCTAAGGACTTGGTGTGATTTGTGTGTGTTTTCTATACCTGTGGTTTATCATGACATCATGCATCATAACATAGCATCCATTCTCATTGCACTAACCATTTCAAAGGCCAAGGGAATTTATCTTTGTTCTGTTTAGCAGATCATGGCTTCCGTTCGTAGAAACACTATCTGAATCAGCTTTGTGAAGATACCTTCCCAACTCAAAGAGCTAGTATCAAAGATTTCTGAAACTTCTGCGTTCACTAAGAGACATGGTCGACTTCTCAACCTGGTTACTTTGAACTTTGATGAAATGATGATGAGTGTACTCTTTCAGATCTTTGATCCCAAGCACCACTGCTTCACCTTTCCAGACTATCAGTTGGTGCCTACCATGGAAGAATTCTCTCAACATTTGGATATACCCATTCTTGAACATTTGCCTTTCACAGGTCTGGAAGAAGTTCCTAATCCAGAAGTCATTGCTTCGGCTTTGCATCATAAACTGGCCGACGTGGTATCCAATTTGGAAACAAGAAGTGGAGTCAAGGGTTTTCTATCAAAGTTTCTAATAGACAAGGCCCAGCTGTTTTGGGATGATATGGATTTTCAGGCTTTTGAGGAGGTCTTGGCTCTTCTAATCCATGGGTTAGTCCTATTCCCTAATCCAGAATCATTCATAGATGTGAATGCTATCAAGATCTTCCTCTCTCGCAACCCTGTGCCTACTTTGCTTGGAGATATTTTGCACACTCTCCATACTCGTACCATGAAGAGAAGAGGGGTTCTTATGTGTTGCATGCCATTGCCGTCGAGGTGGTTTATTTCTCACCTACCTAAGTCTGTACTGAAGAATGAAGAAGGTTTGGGTTGGTCACAAAGGATAATGTCACTCGCTCACATAAATATTCTCGGGTGTTCCCGAGCTATGGAAAACACTGATGTTATTGACTGTTGTGGGGAGTACCCTAATGTCCCATTACTTGGTATCAGAGGGGGTATAACCTACAATCCTTGTTTAGCTCTGCGACAATTTGGTTACGCTCGAAGAGATGGTCCCCATGAGTTACTTATTGAGGGAATTGTATTCAACTATGAGGATGATGTTCACGAGTATCTCCAGAGGTTTATACAAGCTTGGAGAATGGTAAACAGATATGGCGCCAAGGCTTTGGGGCCAAAGGCTGCCATTCCTATGGAACCTTACCTCCAATGGGTACGGGCTCGCGCCCAGAATCTTATGATGCCCTATATGGCCGTTTTACCAGTGATTATGGAACCCACTACTGAAGAGGGTATTACTTACACGATTCTCTATCCTGATATGCCCACTAATCTTGGAGAATTACAGAGGTCTTAGATTCAGTTGACGAAGGAGCCGGATACTTACAGGGATCAGTTCTATGCTCAGGAAAGGAAGGTTTTAGATCTCACAAAGCATCTCCATCAGGAAAAAGGACTCAATGTCTATCTCGGCACGAAGAGGAGGCGAGGCATCCATGGGAGTTTTGATTTTTTCTATTTTTAGATTTTTTTTTAATTGTAACGCCTAAAAGGAATTTGAACCTTGAATTCAGCTAATAAAATCTTTGTTTTATTTTGGTTCACAGATTTAAATTTCCCAAAGTCTTTGAAATCATTTCATGCGCATCCCATTCATAGCATTACATGTACAGGTACCATTACATGTTTCTCATGTTCTGTGCTGTTTATTTCAGCAAAAATGTCTTCCGAACAAAGCATCAAGGACCTTCAAGCACAAAACGCCCAGTTCCAGCAAATGTTTATAAATCTGGCGAAAGGGAAGGAGGATCTGAAAGCCCTCATTCTGAAAGAGAAGAATAAAACCAAGAAGGCTGCCGGTATTCTGAATATGGGTAGAAGGTTTAGAGGGTCGTTGAAGCGACAAGTCGATCTGACCTCTTCATCCAAAGAAGGGGAGAATCAAGAAGAGACAAGGGAGAAGGATCTTAGTCCTGCAGTTTCTAACAATGATACCGACTATAATGATGAGCAGTATCCTCCTATTGAGGATATATACAAGCAGTTGGAAGATTGTTTGAGTGCCATGGAAGTCCATAGGATACCTGAGCTAGATTTCAAAGAATTGGGATTGGTGTCGGGAGTGGTCATCCCGCAGAAGTTCAAAGCTCCAATTTTTGCCAAGTATGATGGGGTGTCCTACCCAAAACTCCATCTCCGCTCTTATGTCAGAAAGATCCAGCCCCACACCGCTGATAGAAATTTGTGGGTTCATTTCTTTCAAGATAGTCTGTCAGAGACTCAGCTTGAATGGTTCTACCAGCTGGAGGGAGCCAATGTCCGAAATTGGGAAGATCTGGTTGCTGCTTTCTATAAGCAGTATCAATATAATACTGACCTTGCTCCTAATCGTACTCAACTCTAGAGTATGTCCATGGGTGAAAGGGAAAGCTTTAAATATTATGCACATAAATGGAGAGACTTGGATGGAAGAGTTCAACCCCTGCTGTCTGATAGGGAGTTGGTTGATATGTTTTTGGGGACGCTATCTGGTCCATTCTTCAATCATTTGATCGGTAGCTCGTCAGTTGGTTTCACCGAGCTGATTCTGACTGGAGAGAGAGTAAAAGCTGGGATTCAGAGCGGAAAAATACAGAAGGATGCCTCTTCGAGTTCCATATAGAAGCCTTTTGCTGGTAAGAAGGAAGCCAATGCCATATATAGCCCGAGGGGCCAAAACAGAGATGAACATCGTCAGACAGTAAGTGTCGTAATGATACCTAGGCCTGCAGCCTCTCCATAATGCAACAATCCACCAAGGGTGGAAAGGCCACAACGACAGTTTACCCGAATCAATATGACATTGGCTGAAGTTCTACCTCATCTGCTGAGATCCAACTTGGCAACCTTGAAAGAGGCTCCCAAAAATCCAAATACCAGATCTCCCCGATATAATCCAAATGCTAGGTATGCCTATCATTCTGAGAGTCCTGGCCACAATACCAATGAATGCTGGGCTCTAAGAAATAAGGTACAAGATTTGATTGAAGCCAAGGAAATTAAGTTCGATGCTCCAGAGAAGCCCAATGTCATAACTGCTCTCATGCCTAAGCACGATCGTGGAGTTAATGCTATTGATACCGATTTGTTTGTGACCTTGGTGGATGAAGTTCTACTCCTCTCATGAATGTGAAGAAGAATTTGCTAATGGCCAGTTTATTTACGGGTTATGGTGAAGGTTTCCACATGTGTTCATTTCTACCTTCTGGTTTCCATTTGCTGAAGTCAGGTATTCAACGCCTGATGGACAGTAAAGAAATTTTGTTCGAGAAAACTTTGGTTCCCGTTGTTCCATCTGAAGACGTTGCCATTATAACCATTTCCGCCAATCCTTCTAAGGTCTCCTAGACAAGACCTGTTAGGATTACATCTTCTCCAAGAATCGCTCTGTTGATAATCAATGTTCCTGGTCCTGTCCCGTATGTCTCGGACAAAGCTGTCCCCTGGAATTATGGTGCCGATGTGTATTATCATGGCATTAAACAAGATTTGGAAAATGAAGAGGCTGATCCTGATATTGGTAACATTGTCGGAACCAGCAAGGTTACCCGAAGTGGAAGGGTCTTCTCTCCCGAGATTTCACCTAAGACTGTCAACAAGCCTATTGTCATTCCATCTGTTGTTCCTGCTGGTACATCAACTACGACTCCTGTTCTTACTCAAGTTATTACCCGTGTCGAAGAATCGTCTGATACTCGTGGAAAAGAAGTTATAGGTGAGCCTGCCCGAACGGAGGCGTCTAGAAAGATTGTTGTGGAAGCCTTTAAGCAAGAGATAGAGGAAATATTGAAAATAATTAAGAAGAGCGACTACAATATGGTCGAGCAGCTGGGGCATACCCCCTCAAAGATATCCATGTTATCCCTACTGTTGTGCTCCAAGGCCCATGTGAAGGCTTTGATTGCATTCCTCAAAACTGCACATGTGCCGCAAGAGACTTCAGTTGATCAATTTAAAGATTGTGTGGCCAGCCTGACTGCTAACAATTGGCTGGTTTTTTCACATGCATACTTGAAACTGAAGGGAAGGAAGCATAATGATGCTCTGTATGTCTCGATTGAATGAAGGGGCACCACTATGGCTCATGTGTTGGTAGATACTGGGTCTTCGCTGAATGTTCTACCTAAGAAGGCATTGGACCGATTGGATTGCGAGGGTTTGACTTTAACGCCTAGTAACATTGTGGTAAGAGCTTTTGATGGGTCAAAGAGAATGGTGCACTGGGAGGTGGACATCCCTGTCAAAGTGGTTCTCGGACTTTTGGGTCCACCTTCTATGTGATGGAAATTAGGCCGTCATATTCTTGTTTGTTAGGTCGTCCCTGGACCCATGAGGCTAGGGCAGTTACTTCCACACTACACCAAATGCTGACGTATCAGGTAAAAGGGAAGGTTGTCACCGTGCGGGGCGAAGAGAAGTATATGTTGAGCCACCTCAATTCCTTCTGCTACGTAGAGATGGACAGGGAATTCATAGAGAATCCTTGTCAGAACTTCGAAGAGGTCCCTCAGATCTTGGCATCGACTAAAACTACTACCAACAACAAACCTCCTCTGAAGATGGCTTCTCTCAAGGACGCCAGGGCCGTGGTTGAAGAAGGTGGGTGTACCAATTAGGGTTAGCTCCCTGATTTCACTCACAAAATTGACAAATTTGGTTTGGGCTTTACTACAGGGGCTCAAAGGGCTGTTCGACGTGCTCGAGCTGGAGGACCTCCCCTACGCATCAGTAATCGTGGGGTTAATGCCATTGAAGACAACGAGGAAGACTCAGACATCGACAGCTGGATCTACCCAACTACTAACGGTGGACCGAGTAACTGGATGGCTATCGACTTTATACCAGTTTCTTTTATTCCGTAGTAATTGTCTTACTTGTTTTGAGATTTGTAATAAACAATTTAAAACTTTACGGATTTGTGCCTTGCCCGAGGCACATTTTCTTTGCTTGTGAGGGCTATTATTTGTCATTTCATATATCATTAATAAAGCATTGGACGTTTCTTGCATACAAATTTTGTGCTCTCTGTTTTTTCTTTTCATTTCCGTTGTCACTTTATCAAAACAATTATTCTCTTACACACACTCACATATCATACTGTAGATCCATATCCACTATGGATCCCGTTGATAACAGCTCAGCTATTTCCAGTTACGACTTCAAGAATCCGATCAACCAAGCCGAAGATGAAGGTGAGGATGATTGTGAGGTGCCTGGAGAACTTGCTAGACTATTACAGCAGGAAGAAAGGGCCATACAACCTCATGAAGAGCCGGTTGAGACAGTGAACTTGGGTACTGAGGAAGACAGAAAAGAGGTTAAAATAGGTGCAAATCTTGAGCTTAGCGTCAAACAGAGGTTGATACAGATGTTGCACGATGTGATCGGTGGATCTGGAACTGACTGTTTAATGTTGGATCGCGAAATGTCGCCGAAGCAAGAGTCGCCACCGTCTTTTATTTTCTCAAAATGGAAAGGACAAAAGCACAGAAAAATTCCTTATAGAGATTGCTCTCGGTTCGGGAGGTAGATTTATAGAAAGGGAAGGTGTTAGCACCCTTTCTATCCATGGTTATCCATGGGCTCTTAGATACTTGCTCATTGTGTTTTCAAAATGGTTCGTTTGCTTTTCAAATGTGAGTGGGTTTGAAAAAGTTTCGTTTAAAGATTTCAGATCGACTCTTGTATCAGTCCTCAAGAGTGTTTGAAAAATTGTTTTTGAAAGCTTTTTGAAAGTGTCAGTGTGAAAAGAGTTTTTGATTTGTTTTGAAATTAGAGCAAGTATCTAGAGTCGTCTACCTACCCTAAGGAATTCGTCTGTGTAAATGTCCTTGAAGTAGTGCCATCCCACCATTGAGAGGTAGGTAGCACCACCTTTGGAGGTGTTCGGGTCAATTCGAGGGTTCGGGACATGGTGATCACCGGAGCAATAGGAAGACACCTTAGAAGCTACCCTCATGCCATGTTCATGGACATGAGGACTTACTAAAACATCCTCTACTCGACGACCACCTTTCGAAGGACAAGGCAACAATGAGGCGTACCCTAGGGGTGGTGTGTGATTTGTGTGTCATTTTCAATTATATTTATCTTGTCATATATTGGTGATCTACGCTTTGTTTTTATTTTTGACATTCATTCTTTCATGCAAATTATTAACAGTTAAAAGATGCGAGAATTAAAAGTCCTACGCTATTACAAAGGCGCGGGTCTACATCGCCAAATTAATCCAAGACCCGATTTGAAATAAAATAAAGTGCGAAAAATAAATGTCTAATTAATCTATTACATAGCTTTCGGAGAATTACATGAATATTCACAAAAAGAAATAAAAATGCGAAGAGAATTAAAGTCGGGAATGCGAGGGCGTTGAACCCTTTTTAGGAAATTAAATTACGATTAACGAATTAATTAAGTTAAATAAAAGAAAGAGATTGTTTTTTGAGTTTTTTTGTATTTATGGAGTTTTAATGAGAATTACTGGAATTAAAAAAGAAAAGTTAATTAACCCTAATTCTAAATTGTTTTTTTTTATTTGTTAAGAAAACTATTTAAATTAGACCTAGTTTAAATTAATTATTTACATGGCAAATTTTATTTACAAAATAATAATTAATAATTAAATAGGGTGAAAAAGAAAAAAAATAATAAAAGCATTTAAAACCCTAATTCTACCTTTTTTTTGTTTATTAAGAAAAATATTTAAAATTTAAACCTAGAATTAGCTAAATTAATTAATACAATTTATTTACAAAAATGATATTAAATAAAATATTTTTTATTTTTTGTCTTTTCTGATTTTTTTATTATTTTTTATGTTAAAGAAAAAATTAATTTATGAATTAAACTAAAAAAGAAATAAAACAAATAAATAGAAAAGAATAAAAAAGAAAGAAAAATTAATGCAAACCAATGGGGGGTGTTGACCCCAATTTGGAGATATCTGGCCAGCAATTAGGCCCATTTAATTCCTGGCCTTGTTGACTTTCCTGGGACGTGAGTGGCATCATTGACCAATGCATAGGGTGTTCCTTAGGTCATGGCCATTGGATTGAGATCATTGGCCATGTGGCAAGTCTGGATGATGGGTGTATGATAAACCCCTGGGCGTACCCTGCATAGGATTATGGAAAAGAAAATAATATGAGAAAGGGAGGGGACCTGGGAATCGAACCCAGGTCCCAGAGTTTACCACATCAACGCCTTGCCACTGAGCCATTTACACGCTTTGTATATAATATAGAAAGTAAAGGATATAATGCAAAACAATAGTTAGTGGTTAATTTCGCGCGAAATTCAAACGCGCCAATCCCCAGCTTCCACGCATCGTCTTCTCCACTTGTTCTTCACTTTTGCCTGAAAAAACAAACTAAATAGCGGGGGTTTTAAACCCCCACAATCTGAAATCCAAAAAATAGCGAATAGGAATTAAGCAAATATAAAAAGGGTGCGACTAGTGATTTTGGATCGTCTAAGTGTGCTGAGTTCAATGGTATAGGTCTCATGTCTCAATTTTTCCAGAATAAGGAAACCCCAATTCAAGGTTCCTGAAACCCTAGGCATCGTTCATGGCAACTCTCCATATATGCAAGCATTCTTCAATTAAATTATACTATTAGCTTCAGAATCAACACATTAGCATAAAACAATAATGAAAATGCATTGATATGGCGTGTAGATTCGAATACGATTAAGGAAAAATTCGTGTACAGGGTAACTGTGTTCTACCGTTTCTTGAGGTGCAGAGGTCTGATTTCGATTGGGGAAGATTCCTGGATGTATCAGGAGTGCAATGGAATTGTTGTTTTGCCTTGAAACCTGCTGAAACTAGGAAAACAGTTTTGAAATTTTCTTCAAAAAATACAAAGTTTGTTTATGGTTTGAGCGCAGCATCCAGGGTTTTTGGCGTGTCATGCACTCTGAGCAAAAAACGAAGGCCTTTTGAATACCGTTTGAACTTAATACCTTCTGTGAAAATGTAGCCAACTCAATTTGTGAAATTTTGGCACCAGAACCAGCTCGATACGATGAAAATCGACCAAGTTATGATTTTCTGAACATGACGCAAATAAACTTGTCACAAATTTTCTGTATGAAAATACTTGATAAATCCACATTTTTGAAGACTTTCTGATTGAAATTGGCTTCCATCCGTGAGAGATGAAAACGTAGATAATGTCAAGACGGAATTTTGGCCACTGGAACGGGTTCAATACGAGCCACGATCTTCAAGTTATGAATTTTTTAGCGCATAAAAACTGCACTTTCAGCACACTTTTTCACCATATTTCTTCGAGAAAACTCACACATTCGGATACATTCTTTAAAGAATTGACTCTTGAGCCGAACCTGAATTTGAGAATATGTTATCAGAGGTATCTTGGCGAAAGAATACCTGAATATGACGCGCCGGGTTGGACTTGTGAATTTTTCTTGAAATATTTTGAGAAATATGGGAGGGCAAATTTTGGGGTACAACACACGACTATGTTTATATCTTTGCCTAGTCCTATGAAGACATGCCTGGTTTGGACACTGATATTGTGGTGCATCGCCTGCCGACTAAAGAAGATTGTCCTCTGATTAAACAGAAGGTCCATCGTATGCGCCCTGAAATGTCAGAGAAGATCAAGGCAGAGGTCATGAAGCATTTCGATGCATGATTCTTAGCTGTCACTTCGTATCTACAATGGGTTACTAATGTCGTTCTGGTACCTAAGAAGGATGGTAAGGTACAGATATGTGTGGATTACAGAGATCTGAACAGGGCAAGTCCCAAGGATGACTTCCCACTTCCTCACATTGACGTTCTGGTTGACAACACCGTGCAACGCAAAATCTTCTCCTTCATGGATGGTTTCTCTGGCTACAACTAGATCAAGATGGCTCCTAAAGACATGGAGAAGACAACCTTCGTCACGCGGTGGGGAACCTTCTGCTACAAGGTGATGCCTTTTGGGTTGAAGAATGCTGGGGAAACTTATCAGCGTGCCATGGTCGCTTTGTTCCATGATATGATTCACCACGAGATCGAAGTCTATGTTGATGACATGATAGCCAGGTCTCAAACTGAGGAAGAGCACCTTGATCATCTCCAAAAGTTATTCGACATGTTGAAGATATATAAGCTGAGGTTCAATCCGAATAAGTGTACCTTCCGGGTAAGATTTGGTAAGCTTATGGGTTTCATTGTCAGCGACAAAGGCATCCAAGTAGATCCCCAAAGGTAAAGGCTATATAAGAAATGCTCGTTCCCCATACTGAGAAGGACGTTAGAGGTTTCTTGGGACGCCTAAATTACATTGCCCGATTCATTTCACATCTGACTGCTACTTGTGAGCCAATCTTCAAGCTTCTGAAGAAAGATCAAGTGGTAAAGTGGAACAAAGAATTCCAGGTCACCTTTGACAGAATCAAGCAATATCTCCAAGAGCCTCATATTCTGATGCCCCCAACTGAAGGAAGACCTTTGATAATGTACTTAACAGTGCTAGATAATTCAATGGGGTGTGTGTTGTGGCAGCATGACGAGTCTAGTCGAAAAGAGCACGCAATATACTACCTTAGCAAAAAGTTTACCGACTGTGAAACAAGATACTCATTGCTCGAGAAAACTTGCTACGCTTTGGCATGGGCTGCTCACCGACTGAGACAGTATATGCTGACTCACACTACCTTGTTGATATCGAAGATGGATCCGATCAAGTACATTTTTGAGAAGCCTGCACTCTCCAGAAGGATAGCAAGATGGCAGATGATCTTAACTGAGTACGACATACAATATACAACCCAAAAAGCAATAAAGGGGAGTGTATTGGCTGATCATTTGGCTCATCAGGCCGTGGATGACTACCAGTCCATGAATTTCGAGTACCCAGATGAGAATGTCATGTTAGTAACCGACTGTGAAGAACCTGGACCGGATGAAGGACCCGAGGAAGGATCCCGATGGTCTATGTACTTTGACGGAGCTTCAAACGCATTGGGTAACGACATTGGTGCCATAATCATATCTCTCGAGGGCTGTCATACTCCATTCACTGCCTAATTATGTTTCAACTGCACCAACAACATGGCGGAGTATGAAGCGTGCATCATGGGTCTTAGGGCTGCTATTGACCTAAGGATCAAGTTCTTGAATGTATTCGAGGATTCCACTTTGGTGATAAGTTAAATCAAAGGCGAGTGGGATACGAAACACCCAAACCTTATTCCTTACAAAGAGTATGTACTGATACTACTGCCACATTTTAAGGAGATCACCTTTGAACATTTCCCATGAGAAGAGAATCAGTTAGGGGACGCACTAGCTACTATGTCGTCAATGTTCAAGGTCAGGTGGGACAATAAAGCTCCCCAAATCACCATTGAGAGGTTGGATGAACCAGCACACTGCTGTGAAATCGATACCGAAGAAGTGGCAGACAAACCCTGGTTTCACGAAGTCAAAAGGTATCTCGAGGCTCAAGAGTATCCCGAAGGGGCATCTGTCAACGATAAGAAGTTTCTGAGAAGGTTCGCTGCAAAATTCTTCCTCAGTAATGGAACCCTCTATAAACGCAACCATGACTCCACACTACTACGGTGTGTAGACAAGAGCGAAGCAGAGAGGATCATGACAGATCTACATGAAGGCACCTTCGGAACCCATTCTAGTGGACATACCATGGCTAAGAAGATCCTACGGGCAGTATATTACTGGTCCACTATGGAAGCCGATTGTTATCAACACTCTCGAACTTGTCATAAGTGCCAAATCTACGCTGATAAGGTGCATGTACCTCCGGTCCCCTTAAACATCTTGACAACTCTGTGGCCCTTTGCAATGTGGGGCATCGACATGATCGGAGAAATCAGGCCCACCGCTTATAATGGACATCGCTTCATCCTCGTAGACATTGATTACTTCACGAAGTGGGTTGAGGCAGCCTCTTTTTGCTACAGTAACCAAGAATGTCATGGCGCGGTTCATCCGACATAATCTGCTCTGTCGATATGGGGTGCCAGAGAGAATTATTACTGACAATGGTATGAATCTCAACAACACAATGATCACCAAGCTCTGTAAATAGTTCAAGATACAACATCATAATTCTTCTCCCTACCGGTCGAAGATGAATGGCGCTGTTGAAGCAGCTAACAAGAACATCAAGAAGATTGTACAGAAGATGACGGTGACATACAAAGACTTGCATGAGATGTTACCATTTGCTCTTCATGGGTACCGTACCTCAGCACGGACGTCGAAAGGGGCAACACCCTACTCTCTGGTATATGGTATAGAGGCAGTCCTACCCATCGAAGTCCAGATACCTTCTCTCAGGATTATGAAGGATGCGGGTTTGAACGAAGACGATTGGGTCCGAACCCCACTTGATCAGTTAAATATAATCGATGAAAAGAGACTTACTGCTATATGTCATAGTCAGACATATCAAAATAGAATGATCAAGGCTTTTAACAAGAAAGTCAGGCGTCAAGAATATCAAGTCGGGGATCTAGTGATCAAACGCATCATACTGCCGCAAGGTGATCCCAGGGGAAAATGGACCCCCACGTATGAAGGACCATTTATGGTTAATAACATTTTCTCAGGTGGAGCTATGATTCTAACCACCATGGACGGTGACGACCTTCCTCACCCTGTCAATGCAGACATAGTGAAAAAATACTACGCCTAATCAAAAGACCCACTAGGTTGATTGGCCTAGGCAAAAATAAGGGCTTCCCGGCGAACCAAAAGGGTTCGGGCAAAAGTAAGGGATGAAAATGAAAAAATTTGTACACCCAGCAAGTCGAAAACCTGAAAGGGCGGCTTGGGCAAAAAAGGATATCCCGGTGGACTGAAAACCTGAAAGGGCGGTCCAGGAAAAAGTTAGGGATATGAAGCGTACCACTATGTCTCATTGAATCATCTTGCGACCAGACTTCGGTATCGACTATCAAACTCGGACGATGCCAACCAGTCTGATCAACCTTCGGCCAAGAAGCAAAGTGATGAGACGCTTGAAGATATAAAGGCAATAGCAGAGTTGGAACCCAATGGAGTTGTTTCACATAGATGTTTTTTTCTTTCTTTTACACTAATTGTATATTTTCTATTTTTCGGCAGTGTTCTCTTACTAGAGCGCCGGCCTCCTTGTACAAAAACTCCTATTACAGGCCAACTTCAAAAAGTCAATACAAAATTATTTTCACAAGAAAACTTCGAGTTTGTTTTTCTTTTTTCGTTTTGTTTTGCAAGAACGTCCAATGGCTTATTTTTTATATATTCATTTGAAATTGATTGTTGCTCATAAACATTTACATAAGAAACAAAAGATAATTACTCGTAATTCCAGAAACAGGAAAAAAACAAGAAGTGCCAAACCCAACAGTTACTCTGCTCAGTAGGTACCGAGATAGAGTCAACTTTCGAGCACAATCATTAGTACATACACTCCCCACAGAGTAAAAGTATTCAAAAGCATTGATGTCAGCTCCCCGAAATAGGACGTAACCTTCTCCAGCCAGGTTCATTCTGAAACCTGACAGCTATATGCCCCATCCGAATTCCATAATCATGGGCGAGTCAGTAAATTTCATCCCCCAAGCAGAGTTTATTTCTCTGGATACAGAGGATCAATCCTCGACAGAGTTCATCACTTCAGCTACAAAAATTCACTTCCTAAGTTTGTTCCCTGCAGAGTTTATTCTCAAGCAGAATCTCTTTCCGACAGAACATTTACAAATCTCCAGCAACCGTCAGGGATTTATTTTCCCAGATGCGGGCATACCCCGATAGCACTTAGTGAACATACATCATGACATGCGCATACATATCATATACGGCATAATCTCATTTATTTTGAGAACATCATCTCACCCTACATTTCATGCATCACATGTAACTAACCCTGATATCTTTCCAAGAAAAGACGTTTAGCTTCAACAAATCCAGCAGTTATGCAGGTCACATCTAAAGACGATTAATGGAAACTCAGTTACCTAAACCAAATGGGTCAACTAATATACAATATCCATTCGATGTAACCCTACTATCCAGGTTCCTTCTCACAGCCCTATTATCCAGGATTTTATTTCGAAGTAACCCTCGACCTAGGTTCCTTCTCACAACCCTACTATCCAGGCTTTCATTTCGAAGTAAACCTATTATCTAGGTTCCTTCTCACATCCCTACTATCCAGGCTTTCATCTCGAAGTAACCCTACGACCCAGGTTCCTTCTCACAGCCCTACTATCTAGGCTTTCATTCCGAAGTAACCCTACTATCCAGGTTCCTTCTCACAGCCCTACTATCCAGGCTTTCATTTCGAAGTAACCCTACGACCCAGGTTCCTTCTCACAACACGCTTTCATTTCGAAGTAACCCTACTATCCAGGTTCCTTCTCACAGCCCTACTATTCAGGCTTTCATCTCGAAGTAACCCTACGACCCAGGTTTCTTCTCACAGCCCTACTATCCAGGCTTTCATTTCGAAGTAACCCTACTATCCAGGTTCCTTCTCACAGCCCTACTATCCATGATTTCATTTCGAAGTAACCCTACGACCCAGGTTCCTTCTCACAACCCTACTATCCAGGCTTTCATCTCGAAGTAACCTTACGACCCAGGTTCCTTCTCACAGCCCTACTATCCAGGCTTTCATTTCGAAGTAACCCTACTATCCAGGTTCCTTACAGCCCTACTATTCAGGCTTTCATTTCGAAGTAACCCTACGACCCAGGTTCCTTCTCACAGCCCTACTATCCAGGCTTTCATCTCGAAGTAACCCTGTGACCCAGGTTCCTTCTCACAACCCTACTATCCAGGCTTTCATTTCGAAGTAATCCTACTATCCAGGTCCCTTCTCACAGCCCTACTATCCAGGCTTTCATTTCGAAGTAAACCTGCTATCCACGTTCCTTCTCACAGCCCTATTATCCAGGCTTTCATTTCTAAGTAACCCTACTATACAGGTTCCTTCTCAATGCCCTACTATCCAGGCTTTCATCTCGAAGTAACCCTATGACCCAGGTTCCTTCTCATAACCTTACCATCCAAGTTTCTTCTCTCTTATCTCCAAACAATAGTTCACAACACTGTAAGACCTGGACCTGACCAGTTTCGGTCGATCTCACCTTTCCCCAGTTAGTCGCTGCACAACCTGTACCCTGGCCAGATATGCAGTTCACTTTCGCTCCCACAAGCAGGAGTTAATTCCCTAGTAGAGTAACGGACAACTGAAGCTCCTAAAGTTCTATTTCTCCTAAGACAGATACCAACATTCCTCAGCAGACTCCTCCTCAATGACAGGAATAGGAATTCTCATCAAAGGAATATCTCAGGAAATCAACATCCTCTAGATAGCATCTTTAAGCCCATCTCTGACGATTCTCTGTCAAATCCTTGATGGCGCCTTTAATCCCATCCTCGACGGTTCTCCGTTAACTTCCAAATGGCATATGTAATCCCATTTCCGCTATCACCAAATCAAGTATCACTTCATGCGAGTGCAAATTTCTAGGCACTCTAGTGTTCAATCATCTTCCACCTTCAGATTACGAAAGGCAGACAAGCCAATCTACATCCTTAGGTTTAAGAAGATTGAACAGGGGAAGTTGTTGTACCCAAAAAATTTCTCTCTCATTTTACTCAACACATGCCCATGGAGGTCCTTAACTTGCTCAAGGATGCCCAAGAGTTGACCAGACAAACTCTCTCCTAAGACAATGCATCTCAAACTAGGGTTTCCATTTTCATCAATATGGGTGAAATCCAAAGACCTCATATACTCTCTGTGGTCCTAATATGTTCTCAAGACCCTCCATATCAAATTTCAAGCCTTGCACAAGAAGTTAGCTCAGTCAACTGCCCAGATGCTAGAGAATCGATTATACTAGGTCAAAAGTCAATTGTGGCCCACATACAGTCAAACTTCAAGATTTTTGGTCAACATCAACATTTTGAAGTTATATCCATCATTTTATCAAGGTTTGATCATTATTCCTCAAGGAATTCCCTAAGTTCATCAAAACCCAAAAGTTGCAAAATTAGGGTTTCTTAGGAAAAGTCAACCAAACTTTGACCAAGCATAACTTCTTCATACTTTATCAGAAATTTTCCATCCAAGGCTCATTTTGAAGAGGATGCAATTACCTACAATTCATATTCATACCTCAAGTTCAAAATATGCACTCAAAAAAATATATGGATTTCCACATTATAGGCCCTTTTGAGAAGTCAACAAAAACACTTTTTGGGTCAAAGCTTCTTACATGAACATGGAAGACCCAATTGAGAAGAGACCAAAAGGGTTATTTAGGGTACATCCTAAGCTTTCGAAAAAGTCTAAGAACACCTCTCTAGGCTTAAAATTTGAAGAGATATGCCTTGTCAAAGTTTACCTTTTTTGCAAAATTGCCAAAAGTCAAATGTGCTCAAAAATGCATTTTTTGCCAAATGGGCCTAACTTTTATGCTTGCATCTCACTCATAACATGATCCACGACCCAAATATTCACTCACATGTTATTTGCTTCATTATTTATTTTGTTTTGATTTTTTATTAATTAAAATTTGAATTAAATCAAATAAATGATAAAAAATAGCAAAGATTTGTTTTGATCTGATTTTTGGACAGGATCACAAGCTAATTATGCTAGCATATCAAGATCAAATCGAATCAAAGTTAATTGGCACAAGAATGGCATGATTAGGCCAAATTTGTATGGATATCATACAACATGAAAACCAAATCAAATCTTCAAAAATTGCAAAGATACTAGCTATTTTTGTAACCCTAATTCACTTAGGGATATATAATGAACAAAGCCAGGCACGAAAATAAGGGTTAGCAATCGTGGAAAGCACAAGAACAAACTCAATTATTTTGCAAAAAGTAATGAATCGGTTTCAAACTTGGAGGCCAATTCAAGCCATTCTAACGTTGCCAACGGATTGCTGGACATCTCAGGAACGTAACTGGATCAATTGCAAGCATGTTCATGCCCAAAAATGGACGCTACATACCCATGGTTTTCTTTCCCTAACTTGAATTGTATATTGCCATTTATGCATGATTAACCATTATTGAACGTAGCATTGTGTTTCTATGAGCTTTTAGAACGTTTTGGTTTACTTAATTTTACGTTTTGCTGCTTATATCCAGAGTTGCCATTATTAGGCTTTGAGGTCGCGTTTTGGGGCTTCTTGATACAGGTGAAATTGGCCTACACAAAGGGTACCATCGTACTCGTGAGGTCAAAACAATTTAATTGGTGTAGCCATAATTCATATATAATGCCTGTGCTGGATTTTGGAAATTTGCAGGGTTTTAGTTACATACGTTTGTCCGTAGATATAAGTTACTTACCTAAGACAACGAACTTGCGAAGAAGACAATAACGTGGCAGCTAACCACTACACCATTCAAACTGGCGCGCGTTTTTTGTTTTGTCCACTAATTCACCTTGATTGCATATATTATGTATTATTATTATATTATCAATTGAAACATGTAGCGCAATTGGCAAGGACGTGTGTTGAAAAGGGTAGAGGACCTGGGTTCGATCCCAGGTCCCAACAACTTTCTTATTTTATTTTCCTTTAACAGATCCCATGCATTACCATCCCAAAGGCCTATCATGCGCCATCAACAGCCATCCACAGGATGCATGATTAACCAGATCCAACGCTTCTACCTGCCAGAGACCATGGTACACCATCAGGAAGCAGCCCCACTGGATCTAGCGCTGACTGGGCTTCAGCTTGGTGGGCCTGGAATAATTTCAACAACACACCCCCTCCAATTGCTATACAGGCCCTAATTAATTAATTTTTATTTATTTTATTTATTTTGTTTGTTTAATTATTTGTTTTCACAAATTAATCCTTTTTAATTAATTACAAAAAACCAAAAAAATCACGAAGACACCAAAAATATTTTTTTTTATAAAATATTTATTTTCTTTAATTAATTAATTTAATTCAAATTAGGTTAATTTAACTCCTTTTTATAATTAAAATCAATTAGAAATTAGGATTTGATTTTGTAAATAATTAATTTTGCTTCAAAAATAACTTAAATATTTTTTCTCAAATTAGTTATTTTTAGGTTTTCTAATCGTCCTCGCATTTAATTCGCCGCGCGTATTTTTGTCACTTTCTTAATTATTTTTGTAATTTCTCTGAGGTTGTAATAGTTTTAATTAGGTTTTAACTTTGCATTTTTATTTTCAGTCAAAATAATTTTGTATCTGCAAAAGCCATGTAATAGTTAGGATTTCTATTTCCACACTTTAATTTTCCGCAATTATAAACTGTTAGATGTATGCTAATAGGATTGTATGGAAAGAATATTTGAAAATTAAAACGGTAGAAAACCCTAAATGTGCAAAGACAAATTAACTGAAAAATTCACTCGCACATGCTCACTCCTAGGGTTTACTCCACTTCGGTTGCCTTCGATTAAACGGTCATGAAGTATAGGGTTTGTTAGTGGTCATCCTCTAGCCTTGAAAGATCTCAAATGACCCATTTGGATGTTGCCTCGGAAAAGATCTTTAAGGATTTAGGATGATTACTAACGCCTCCTAACATTGCTCTTGTGATCGTATTTGTCCCTTCGAACGTTCCTTAAAACTCCAATGACGGTGTTACCTATTCCTTAATAATGGGATAGCGCTGTCTAAAGGAAAACGAACAGTCTTTTGCAAGTAGGTAGATAGTTCCTAGGTACTTGCTCAAACAACTAAAATTTTCAAATAAACACTTTTTTTCAAAACAGTTTTCAAAACAACTTCGTAACATCCTTGAGGACTGATACAAGGGTTATCACGAAGTAAACTTTTTTTCAAAACAAGCACACACACAAGCAATTTTAAAATGAGCAAGTACCTAAGAGCCCATAGAAAACCATGGATAGAAAGGATTCTAACACCTTCCTTTTCTATAATTTACCCCCCGTACTCAAAAATATACTCGAAAAATGTTTTTTCTGTTCTTTTTCCTTTTCCTTAGTTGGATAAAATAAAAGTCGATGGTGACTCTTGCTTACCGCGACATTTTGCGAACAAAAAACGCAAAACGCAAACCAGTATTAACAGTTGGTTCTGCCACCGTATCACAAAATTCATCTCTCGAGTTATAAGAAGTTTGGGAGTACGAGATATGTTAAGAGTTGTTTGGAATATGTCTAAGTTGAAGACAAATGATTTTTGGAGTGGAATTTTCGTAAGCGAATCGCAGGAAACTGCAGAATTATTGTGGGACTTCGAAAATTCATAACTAGAGTTCCGGGCATTCGATTTGAGTTCCATTTGAAGCGTTGGAAAGCTAACAAAATGAGCTTAATTTTAAAAATGGTTCCAGTAGCTGTAATAGATTCATTTATCATGTGATGATATTGTAAGTAAGTGCAGTTTGTTGTTAAGCTTGTCTTTGGGACTACACTTGTTCTTCAATGTTGTACGGGACGTCAACGTCTGAGTTGGGTGAATCAAAGGAGCAATTGGGAGATTTATTTAAAGTAATTTGTGAAATAAAAGGTATCATTTGGAAATCTTTGGTGTTATTGATTAGAACAAAAGACGATAGTGAAAAGTTGTGAGGAATTTATGGTGTCAAAAAAGGAGAAAGATTTATGCTAAGTTGTCGGGATGTATGTTATAGTTTTGGGAGAAGAGTTCTCTTGAGTAATTTTATTTCCAAGTAAAAGTGTATGTAGATCCATTCAAGGTGGATGCAGTTCTAAGTTGGAGAACAACGAAGTCTGTTATAGAGATTAGTGGCTTGTTGAGCTTAGATGATTACTATCATAGTTGTTTGAGGTGTAGACATATATGATAATGTGGAGAGTGCGATTGGAATGAGTTTGAGAGGTGGAGGTACATGTATTTTTGGATGTTGTCAAATTCGGAAGAGGATTAAGAGTTTAAGAATGTTGTTAGAATCCTTTATGTAGATAAAGACTCAGACTAGAGTGGAAGGATTTGTAATGTATTAATATGCCAACAGATCGTGAGTTTGAAAATGATTGATCATTGTGGGATGGTGGGTGAATGAGGATTAGACAGGTTGTATTTTAGAAAACTTGAATATGAGTTTTAAGGAAATGCTATTATAGTTTGGTACGATGATTTATACTCCCTTATGGTTGTCGAATACTAATTGACAAATTGAGGAACTGATCACCCTCAATCCATTATTGATAGTAGACGAGACCATGTTGGATGATATAGATTTGTTGTGCTATCTTAATGGTGTGTAAAGTGGTTGATGCTATATCGTGGAACAAGTCAGAGTAGCGAGTTATATGCGAGCTAACATTGTAAATGTGAAAGATTGAGGATATCAAGTGAAAAATGATTTTATGGTGGATGTTGAGAAAAGTTCAAAACTAGATTGAAACTTGTAAACCATATGTTTGACGGAAATTATTGTGGTTGCTAGTTGATGGTCAGTTGTGTGTATAATTGTTGAGTTATACAATCAAGTTGATGTTGTGATGATTTGGTTCCCGTTGCCATGATGTTGTTGTTGGTTACCGTAAGTAAAGGAATAATATTTCATAATATGACGAATTCAATTTTGTTGGCTATGTTGATGTCACTATAAGAGTGATACGACGATGTGAACAAATTTGTTGATATTTTGTTGATAATTGACATACGGGAATGAAATTGTGTATGTGTTTAGAGGTTGAAAAATGTGTTAAGATGATATTGAGATGATTTATATTCAAGTATAAGTGTGTTATAGTTGTTGCTACTTAAAATGTTGGTATGTCAGATTATGGTGGAGTAGTTGAGATGCTAGTAACGATTATGTCGCGAAGTGTTGAATGATTGGCATATGTGTAATAGATTTGAATTGTGTTGAGTTATTATTATGTTGGTCAAGTAGTGGTCGAAGTGTTGCCAAACGCGACTTGGGGATCAAAAAGTTGGATGTGAACTTCGCGTTAAGGGTCGTAGTATCAAGTAGATTTTCGAGGACGAAAATATCCTAAGTGAGGGAGAGTTATAATGCCCCGAATTTAATTAATTATTTAATTAAATTAATTAAGGATTTAATTATAGGAAATTGTCTAAGTTGAGAATTATCAGTATTATTCTAAGAAGCATAATTGGAAAAATATATTGAGTTGAGCGGTAAGTTGATGGTCGGATAAATTAGACGGTTTAGTCGGAGAACTATTATTATAATATTATTTGCGAGTTAGTATTATTTAAAGTGTGGATCGATCATAGTTGAATAATATTATTGGAAATAATATTAGATTATATTATGTGACTATTTATTTAATTGGGCTTATGTTGTGATAGTAGTAATAGTGGGGTGTGTATGTAGGCCCACTAAGAGAAACACTATTATTTGGATCAATAGAATGACATATATTATTATTAGAAATAAGAAAGAGGGGGAGAGTTAGTGTTATCAGGAAAGAGAAAAGAAAGAGGAAAATAGGGTTTTTGGAGAAGAAGAGAACTACGTGAAGTTGAACCAAGAGGCCAAGAGGAGATTCAAATCGGAGACACGTAGAGTTGTCATCAAACAAAACTAGGTAAGGGTGGGGTTTCTTATCCTATAATGGGGTATATGATATTTTGTATGTAGGATTATTATTGTTGATTTGTGTTGTCTTGATAACATTATTAATAATTGATTCGATTAATGAATTCACAATGAATTGGTGTATTTACTGTGTTATATATTTGTCTGAATTGGACTTGGAATAGTTGATAGAAGGAAATCCACTAAAATAGAAAAGGAAAATTGTGCCTGGAATGCTTCCGAACGTCAGCTTGTTGTTGGTTGGATGCTGCCGAATGACATCTGGTTATGGTCATGGGAGGTGCCGATCGACACTATGAGGAAGTGGGAGGGTGTACCGTGCGGCACACCTTTGGGAAGGGGCACTTGTTCTGTTTTTGTGGCACTATGCTGTATAATTTTTTTATATGGTATCAGTATAGAGTTTATTAATATAAAATCAGTTTAGGAACAAATTAACTATTCTTATCAGTAGCATGTTATAGCAGAAGGAACATTAATAGAAGTAGCATATTTTTGTAGTGTTGTTTTATGTGATAGAGGATAATAGCATAAATAATAATAAGTGGTAAGTTTAGAGGAACAGTAGAATAAAGTAGCAAAGTTAATAATTAGTAGAATCATGTTAGTAGTAGATGTAGAAATTAAAATAAAAGTGATGGTTTTAGTGGCAGAGTTGGTAATAAATAATTTAACAGAGTAGTATATTAGTGCCAGATGTAATAATTTAGCATAGAGTTATCGGTAGAAGTTGTAGATAACGAACAAGTAGTTTGGGCAGAGACCAATAATGAAAGTGAGATAAATAGAAGAGGTAGCGTAATTTAGTAGAATAAATTGATTACTAACAGTATATTAAGCAATATCTATTAGCCGAATTTGGAGATATGGGCGGTAAAATTGGTTAACCGGAATTAGTTGAAATTGTCAGAATAAGTCATATATACATGTGGGTATTTTTATTTGATTTGTTTTGTTAGAATTATGTAGAATCAAGTTGATTTGCAGGTGAAATCGAATTAAGTTAAATGGTTCCGGTATATGGGATTGTGTTGTTGGTTATTGCTGTGAATAAGTTATTATCGAATAAATTGTGTGGTTGTCACATTACTAATTGTTGATATGATATTGTTGTTGGGACGTACTAAATTGTAGGCTTATGCCAACTTTGTTGAATACATTGTTGTTATAAAAATATCTTATTGTTTATATGTTGTGATTGATAAGTTGATTAAGTTGTAGGCCTATGGCCAATGTTGAAGCAACGGTGAGTACCTCTAATTATTGGTAAAGTGATGATATAGGCTTATACCTTTGTGACGGTGATTGTTGTTGTTGTATGTGATTGTTGCATTCATTGAGTCACCTACATTTGCATTATTAAGTTGGCCTGGATTGGCACCGCGTTGGCCTGGATTGGCAAAATATTAAGTTGAATGTTTATGCCTTGTTGATGCCTCTATTTATTGATAGATTTTCTAAGTTGGGAGTTCTGCTCCAATGGTACCACATGCATTTGCATAACATTGAGTCGCATTCTAAGTTGTACAATTGAGATGTTGTATTGATGAATTAATTGTTGCATTTTAATGATATCCTGTTGCGATTGTTGTTGTGAAGTGGTTATTTTTGCATGACCTGGTTCTAATATATGATTTATCATGCGCTCACTTATACGATTTAAGAATCTCACCCCTTACTGTTTGAATGTTGCCCTCTGTTGGTAACGTGCAGGTTTTAAAGAAGGAAGATTTGCTTAGCCTTATTAGTTCAAAGTCGGTTGGTCGCCCTGATACGTAGCACTCGGGGGGAAATGAACAAATAGTTGTTTACTTGTTAAAATTGTTTTAGTTGTTGAATCTTAAGTTTAATTATATGAAATAATATGTTTCCTCTCAAGTTGTTCTAGTTGAATGAAACATATGATGCTACTTGAAGTTGTAATTATGATTCTGCTGCGTTATTAATAAAAGAAGTGGTTTTGTTTTAAAAGCTGATGCAAGTTGTTATATGATCCTCTGAAACTAAAGTGTTATGTATCTGTTTATGTGTTGTAACATGTTGAAATGTGATATCCCAAATGTGTTGGAAGCTTTTAAATACTCTGATTTTTCATTATAACTATCGGGTAGAATTTGGGGTGTTACACAAGTCATAACTATCCCCAGAGAATTGCTATTTGAATCTAAAATTGGATCAAATATCAATCAACTCTATCCTCCTCAGATGAGCCAGAAAGTTATCCATCGATTTTATCCCCAATCAGGGTATACAAGGAATTATAACTCTCCAGTATAGCAAAAAACAACCAAAGTTTTGACCTCTTCTTCCCCAAGCAGGAGTAAACACTCTCCAGCAAAGTTCCCTCAGAGAGTAGAAATCAATGTTCCCCAACAGAGTTTCATAAAATCTCAAGCAATTTATAAAGCCTCATCCTCAGTAGATTTTATTTCTCTAGCTACGAAAGTTCATCCCCCAGCGGAGTTTATTTCTCTAAATTGGTAAAATCTTCCAACAAAACTCTTCTCTCCAGCAGGATTAATCAAGATAACCACCTCTAGAAGAGTAACTACTTGCATCACAGGATTATTCGTTCTTCCATCCCCAGTCATAGTACATGCAATCAATTCGTTTCAGAAACCATGACAGGTTATCAACTCTCCTAAAAAGCTTCTATCCTCAAGCAGAAATAAAAATCTTCAATGGAATACCCTCGGACAGAAAACGGGAATCCCCGGTGAATTTAACTTCAAAAAATAGTAAGGAATTGCATTCTTCATCTCTAATATGCAGTCAGGGATTTATTTTCACCAATTCAACAACACTACAAGAAGCAACTGATGCGCTCACATATTACATTCATACATCATTTACAAATGTCATAGCATATTCATACAAAGCACATGCAACACAATCTCACTTACTTTGAGAATATTGTTATGCGGTGCATTTCATACATCATGACATTGCATACAACTAACTATTTACCGTTCCAGGAAAAGATCAATCCACAGACCAACATCATCAACTACTGGTATGACCAGACCATCTTCTCAAAGACAACATATTATGGCTCAGATTAAATCGACCAATGATTTATTCTGATACTTCTTCCAATGGACCTTTTTCTAGCTCAGATTAAATCGACCAAAGATTTATTCTGATACTTCTTCCAGTTAAAGACAAAGAGACCTCTTATGGATCATATTAAATCAACCAAAGATTTATTATGATACTTATTCCCTTCAAAGTCAAACATAAATATCCTCTGGCTCAGATTAAATAGACCAAAGATTTATTTTGATACTTCTTCCAGCGGACCTTTTTCTAGCTCAGATTAAATAGACCAAAGATTTATTTTGATACTTCTTCCAGCGGACCTTTTTCTAGCTCAGATTAAATTGACCAAAGATTTATTCTGATACTTATTCCAGTTAAAGACAAAGAGACCTCTTCTGGCTCAAATTAAATCGACCAAAGATTTATTCTGATACTTCTTCCAGTCGAAGTCAGGCATAAAGAATCTTTTGGCTCAGATTAAATCGACCAAAGATTTACTCTGATACTTCTTCCAGTAGACCTTTTTCTGGCTCATATTAAATCGACCAATGATTTATTTTAATACTTCTTCCAATTAAAGACAAAGACCTCTTCTGGCTCAGATTAAACTAACCAAAGATTTATTTTGATTCTTTTTCCAGTTGAAGACAGTCGTAGATAGTCGCTGGCTAGGATTAAATCGACCAATAATTTATTCTGGTACTCCTTCTAGTGGACATTCTTCTGGCTCAGCTTAGATCAGGTGTAGATCTATTCTAATACTTCTTCCAGTTGAAGAAATTTTCTGGCTCAGATTAAATCAACCAAATATTTATTCTGATACTTCTTCCATATAAAAACAAGCATAAATATCTGCTGCTCAGATTAAATTGACCAAGATTTACTCTGATACTTCTTCCAGTAGACCTTTTTCTGGGTCAGATTAAATCGACCAATGATTTATTCTGATACTTCTTCGATTTAAAGACACAGAGACCTCTTCTGGCTCAGATTAAATTAACCAAAGATTTATTCTATTACTTCTTCCAGTTGAAGACGGTCGTAAATAGTCGATGGCTCGAATTAAATCGACCAATGATTTATTCTGATACTTCTTCCAGTGGACATTCTTCTGGCTCAGCTTAGATCAGGTGTAGACCTATTATGATACTTCTTCCAGTTGAAGACATTTTCTAGCTCAGATTAAATCAACCAAAGATTTATTCTGATACTTCTTCCAGATAAAAACAAGCATAAATATTTGCTGGCTCAGATTAAATCGACCAAAGATTTATTCTGATACTTTTTCCAAGAGCTTTTTCTGGCTCAGATTAAATCGACCAATGATTTATTCTGATACTTATTCTGGTTTAAGACATAGAGACCTCTTCTGACTTAGATTAAATAAACTAAAGATTTATTCTGATACTTCTTCCAGTTGAAGCAGTCGTAGATAGTCGCTAGTTCAGATTAAATCAACTAATGGTTTATTCTGATACTGCTTCCAGCAGACCTTTTTCTGGCTCAGATTAAATCGACCAATGATTTATTCTGAATCTTCTTCCAGATAAAATGAACATAAATATCTTCTGGCTCAGATTAAATCGACTAATGTTTTATTCTAATACTTCTTCCAGTAGACCTTTTTCTGGCTCCGATTAAATCAACTAATGATTTATTCTGATACTTCTTCCAGATAAAATGAGTATAAATATCTTCTGGCTTAGATTAAATCGACAAATGATTTATTCTGATACTTCTTCCAGTAGACCTTTTTCTGGCTCATATTAAACCAACTGTAGGTTTATTCTGATACTTCTTCCAGTTAAAGACAACAAAGACCTCTTCTTGCTTGGATTAAATCAACCAAAGATTTTTTCTAATACTTCTTCCAGTTGAAGACGATCGTAGATAGTCGCTGGCTCGGAATAAATCAATCAAAGGTATATTCTGATACTTCTTCCAGTAGACATTCTTATGGCTCAACTTAGATCAGGTATAGATCTATTCTGATACTTCTCCCAGTTGAAGACATTTTCTGGCTCAGATCAAATCAACCAAAGATTTATTCTGATACTTCTTCCAGATGAAAATAA
Organism: Vicia faba; assembly: GCA_948472305.1. NCBI lineage: Eukaryota > Viridiplantae > Streptophyta > Magnoliopsida > Fabales > Fabaceae > Vicia > Vicia faba. The sequence goes on along the minus strand of CATIWC010001190.1, from coordinate 33,533 downwards.
GCATATATAGTGGTTGGCTCAGATTAAATCAACCCAAAGATTTATTCTGATACTTCTTCCAAAAGACCTTTTTCGTGCTTAAATTAAATTGACCAATGATTTATTCTGATACTTCTTACAGTAGACCTTTTTCTGGCTCAGATTAAATCGACCAATGATTTATTCTGATAATTCTTCTAATTAAAGACAAAAGGAACCTTTTCGGGCACAGATTAAACCACCCGTAGCTTTATTCTGATACTTCTTCCAGTTTAAAGTCATCATTTACTTTGGATGGCATCTATAATCCCATCTCCAATGAATCTCAGTTATCTCTCTGATACGGTGGAAGAACTGACTATTAATATTGGTTTGCATTTTGTATTTGCAAATGTCGCGGTAAGCAAGAGTTTCCACCGACTTTTCTTTTATCCAACAAAGGAAAGGTTGAAAACAACATAAAAAGACCTTTCTTCGAGAGTTCTGAGTAAGGGGGTAGATTATGGAAAGGGAAGGTGTTAGCACCCTTTCCATATGTGGTTTTCCAAGAGCTCTTAGGTACTTGCTCATTTTCTAAAATTTCTTGTGTCTGTATGTTTGAAAAGCTTTGAAAAATGACTTAGTGCGGCGATTCACTTTATGGTAACTCTTGTATCAGTCCTCAAGAGTGTTTTAAAGTGTTTTGAAAACTTTTGTTTAAAAAGTATTTGAAAGTGTGTAAAAAGGATTGTTTAAACAAGTACCTAACAGTTATCTACCTATTCGAAAAAAGATTGTTCTTTTCCTCCTATCCTTTAGACCGTGTTATCCTAGTATTAGTGAGTAGGTAAACCTAGTCGTTAGATGTTAAGGGACTATCGAAAAGGACGTAATGGTCATTGAAGGCAACATGTAAGGATACCTTAGCATTTCGAAGGGACTATCATTATAAGATCATTTCTTGTAGGCAACTCGAGGGACGTTTAGGGACTACGATCTTTATGATGATTTTAAACTGAGGGTCTTTGCTAAGAGTATCCCTATGTTCGAGGGACATGACCATTGTTTCCGAAGGCAACCAAGTGAGGTAATACCCTAGGGGTGCAAGTGTGCAAAAGTGTGCTTTTTCAGATACATTTATCTTGAATTTAGTGATCTATTGATTAATTGAGCATACACGCCTAGGTTTCTAACAATTATATACAGAATATAAAAACATAAAAGCAAGAAATAGAGGCCCTAAGCTATTACAAGGCTTTGGTGTAGATACATAAGAAATTTGACTGAAAAAATAAAGTGCGGAAATAAGACCCTAATTAACCTATTACAAACTGGGCGCAATTACATAATTGATAATAAAATTAATCGTACGGAAAAAATAATTACACATGAGAATAAAAAATTGAAATAGGTTGGAAATCCAAAAAAAAACCTAATTTGATCATTGAAAATATCTGAGATTTTTTAGTGAAAAAGATTTGAAGTTTTGACCTAGTTTTTCTAATTAATTTTAATTAATGAAATAAATTAAAATCGATGAAATTAATTGATTTACAAAAATTATTTTATTGAGAAAAAGCTAAATCCTATTTTTTATGATGTTTATTTTTCTGATTTTATGGAAAAATTATTTTAAGAAAAACAAATAAACTAATTTAAATAAAACAAAATTAAAAGGGAAAAAGAGTAAGCCTGAGGGGTGTAAACCCAAATTGGAGGGTGCATGCTGAATTTTTGTTCAAAGCCCAATCCAGTTGGCCCATAGCTGCGTGTGATTCAGTGTGGTTGTCCCAGGAGTGTCCATCATGGGGTGCTTCATTGGGAGCATTGGATCCAGGCCTTGGTTGATCCAAGGATGAGGATATGGGGGCCTATGATGTGCGCGCTTGGAAGGGTAACATGGGATCTACAAAGAATTATTAGGAAAAATAACATGTAGGAGGCAGGAATCGAACCCCTGACCTCCTACACACGCGCGCTGAAAAGCCTTCCCCTTTGCCACTAAGCCAGTTATTCAATCATTAATATAAACAAGCAACATATACTATATGTGATGAAAGGTCAGTGGTTCTAATAAAAACGCGTGCCATTCAAACTACCCAACCAGGTTTTGACATGCAGTCATCTTCTTCGTTGAGACTGTTGTTTTAGGCAAAGGGTTTTACCTACAGGCAGACGATGTAACTATAAACCTGCATATCTCAAAAATCATAATTACGCAATATAAAGTCAAACCAAATATGGAGATCAATTGGGTTTAGTCTCGTGAGTACAATGGTACTCATCGTTTGTCCTGATTTTTCCTGAAATAAAAGACCCTAAAAATAACCTTGAAACCCTAACCATGGTATTCAATCAAATATGCATCAAAACATATAATTAAGCATGCATATATGTTCTAAATAATCATACAAACATGAATATGTATTTAAAAATCATTGATCATGCATATATATCAAAAATCAATTTCAAGAACCATGGCAAACCGTGATACCTGTATATATCGTTTCTTGATGTGTTGATGCGTGGGAGTGGTCCAGATAGCTCCCAAATATGCCTAGGAAGGGATTGAAGTCTTTGAAACGCCTTGAATCTCCCTCTAGAGCAAAACTCGTTCCATACTTTTTGTCAAAAATTCTGAGCAGTCTTGGTGTTCTACACGGCCAAAAATTCCTCTTTTTTGATCAGGGGTTGTTGTGTATATTTAGTAGAAGGAATTAGGTTAACAAAATTGAATTGAATCTTGAAGATTGAGTGAAAAAGATCTGATTTGTCTTGTATCTTTTGTTTCTAAAATGGCCAAATCTTTGTGTTCTTTCCCACGCATTTTCTTTGGTTTGCCAACCTGTTTCAATCTTCTTTCGATTATGGGCTTTCTGGATTATTTTGGACCAAGTCCCACCTTCATTCCTTCGAATGCCTTCCTTTCCAGCCTTACTTCAATTCGAACTACTCAGGACTTTCCTCATTAGAACCTTGCTCCCCTTGATGGTCATGACTTCGAATTGTGCCAGCTTCAGTACTAAAGCTCCTTCGATTGGATCACCCTTTGCTTTAATTTCCTACCTTTTTGAAGAGAGGTCTCTAGTAGAATTAGCTCTTGTGGAATTGTGACCTAACAAGGAAAGACTCTAGCCTGGACATAATTTCAGAGTGCCCTCTTGATGGCCTCTTTCGAATGGCCTGGAGGGAGTCCTTCGAAGGGTCCTTGTTCAAGTACCAATCGAAGGGTATTTATTGGAATATCAAACAAAGAGTCCTTTGATATGCCAATCGAAAGGCCTTGACACAGTTCCCATCGAAAGGCTTGTCATGAGGCCAATCAAAAGGCCTTTTGCAGATTCCAATGGAAGGACGCTTTGTAGATGGTAATCGAAGAGCGCTATATAGGTGGAAATCGAAGGACGCTATATAGATGGTAATCAAAGAGAATTTTGGAGATGCTAATTGAACAACACTTAGTAGGTTCCAATCGAAAGGCACTTTGTAGTTTCCAATTGAAGAGCCTCATTAACAGGCCAATCGAAGGAAACTTAGAAACATCATTTGAAAAATTTCCTTGTCTTCAGGCCAAGGTTTGTGACCACCTATGCAAGAGGAAAATCTTGTAAAAATATGAGAGGGAAAATTTTAGGGTACAACAGCTGCCCCTGTTCAATCTTCTTAAACCTGAGGATGTAGATTGGATGGTCTGCCTTTCGTGATCGGAAGGTGGAAGATGATTGAACACTAAAGTGCCCAGAAATTTGCACTCGTCTGAGATGATACTTGACTATGTAGATAGTATTAGGAATGGGCTTATAGATTCCATTTGGAAAAGATGACGGAAGATCACCAGAGATGGGCTTAAAGTTGCCATCAGAATGTGACGGAGAGTCATCGAAGATGGGCTTAAAGATTCCATCCAGAACAATGATATTTTCATGAGATATCACTTTGTGGGAATTCCTACTCTTGCTGTTAGAGAGGACTTCGCTGAGGAATGTTGGTCTCTGTCTTAGAACATAGAGTTTTAGGAACTTCAGTTATCCGTTAATCTAATGGGGAGTCATCACTTGATTGAAGATATGGGAGTGAACTGCTATCTGGTCAGAATCCAGGCTTTACAGTGGCTTGCTGAGGATAATAAGGCTAACTGTTATCTGGTCGTGCTCCAGGTTTCATAATGATTTACTAGGGAGATGAGCTTAAACTGTTATCTGGTCAGGATCTAGACTTTAGAGTATCTTGAATTGTTGATTGACTATTATCAGGTCAGCTTCCGTGTTTCATAGCTTCTTTAATTGGTATAGAAATCTTAGTATCGATTTGACAGGACCAGAGAAAGGTCTCGAGTTGTCTTCAATTGAGATAGAAATCTTAGTATCAATTTGACTGAACCAGGGGAAGGCCTTGAATTAACTTTGACTGGCATAGTAATCAGGAGAATCTTAGTATCGAATCAACTTATCCAGACGAAAGTCTTGGGATATCTTCAACTGGAGTGGTAATCAGAGAGATCTTAGTGTCGACCTGTCTGACCCAGGGAAAATCTTGGGTTAACTTTGACTGGCATAGTAATCAAGAGAATCTTAGTAGCGATTCAACTGACCCAAAAGAAAGTCTTGGTACATCTTCCACTGGAATGGTAATCAGAGTGATCTTAATGTCGACCTGTCTGACCCAGGGAAAGTCTTGGGTTAACTTTGACTGGCATAGTAATCAGGAGAATCTTAGTAGCGATTCAATTGACCTAGACGAAAGTCTTGGTACATCTCCCACTGGAATGGTAATCAGAGAGATCTTAGTGTCGACCTGTCTGACCTAGGGAAAATCTTAGGTTAACTTTGACGGGTATAGTAATCAGGAGAACCTTAGTAGCGATTCAACCGACCCATGCGAAATTCGTGGAGTATCTTCCATTAGAATGGTAGTCAGAGAGATCTTAGTGTCGATCTGGATGATCCAGAGAAGATCTTGTGAGGACATCTTTCTGAGGAAAATCCTGGAATAGCCCTTCGTTAGACGTAGCTTGTTGATTTAATCTTTTCCCTGAAAGGTAAAGAGTTATTTGTATTCACTGTCATGATGCATGAAATGCATTGCGATGCTACTCTCAAATTAAATGAGATTGTGTTGTATGCAATATGTATGCGCATGCCATGATGTATGAATATAGGATGCTATTAAGGTATTTTTTAGTCGAGGAAAATAAATCGCGGACTGCTGTTGAAGAGAAATAGGAAGCTGGATTATTCATTTCAACTGGAGATGGTAAATGGAGATGACCATGTTGGGGATTTACTCCTTTCTGTTTGCGAATATTCTGCTGATGAGAGACTCTGCCTGAGAATAACTCTGCGGGGGAATAACTCTGTTTGTGAGAGGAGATGCCTTGCTAGAATATTTTTCTGATTCGGATAAATAAACTCCATTGGGGGATGAACTTCCGCATTCATAGAAATAAACTCTGCTCGGGAGAAAACTTTATAAACCGCTTGCGATTATAAAATTTGGCTGGGGAATATAGATATCGGCTCTCTGAAGGAACTTTGTTGGGGAAAGTAACTCCTGTTTGGGGAAGCAGATGTCAAAACTTTTGGTTGCCTCTACTCTGAGGAACGTAGACATCACGGTGGCGCATGTAGTGGTGACTTACTCTCAAGTTGTCCCTACCCCTGTACCTGCTGGAAGGAGTAACTGTCGGAATTACAAATTGTTTTTTTTTGTTTTTGATTTTGCCCCGTTCCTTAAGTCATGAGCAACTGTCTTTCTGTTTCTTATGCAAATATTTGTGAATAGAAATCATATTCAAATGCATATGTCAAGAATAAATCATTGGACGTTTTTGCAAAACAAAACAGAAAAAGAAAAAACAAATGGTTTTGTAAAACTGACTTGTATTAATTTTTGAAGTTTGCCTATAACAGGCGTTGTGTACAAAGAGGCTGACATTCTAGTAGGAGAATGCCGCAGTGAGAGTGAAGACTATACAAAATAGTGTACAAAGAAGAAAACATTTTTGTGTAATAATCTCATTGAGTTTCAATTCTGCTATTGCCGCTATGTCTTCGAGCATCTCATCACTTTGCTACTTGTCCGAAGCTGACTGGATTTATCGGTGTCGTTTAAGCTTGATAGTTGATACTGAAGTCTGGCCGCAAGGTGATCTAATGGGACATAGTGATACGCTTCAAATCTTTAACTTTTTCCTGGACCTCCTTTTCGGGTTTTCAGTCCACCAGGATACCCTTTTTTGCCCAAGCCGACTTTTCAGGTTTTCGGCTTACCGGGTGTACAGATATTTTTTTTGTTTTCATCCCTAATTTTTTCCTGAACCCTTTTAGTTCGCCGGGATGCCCTTATTTTTTCCTAGGTTAGTCAACCTAGAGGGTCTCGTTCATGCGTAGTATCTTTTCATTATGTCCTCATTAACAGGGTGAGGAAGGTCGTCACCATCCATGGTGGTCAGAATCATGGCTCCGCCTGAAAATATGATTTTGATCAAAAATGGCCCTTCGTATGTGGGAGTCCATTTGCCCTTGGGATCACCTTGCCGCAGTATGATGCGCTTGATCACTAGATCCCCGACTTGATATACTTGACGTCTGACCTTTTTATTGAAATCCTTGATCATCCGTTTTTGATACATTTGACCATGAAAGACAACAGTAAGCCTTTTCTAATCAATCAAATTCAATTGATCAAGTCAATTATGTATCCAATCATCTTCGTTCAAACCCGCATCTGTCATGATTCTCAGAGAAGGGATCTGGACCTCGATAGGCAGGACAACCTCCATGCCATATACAAGAGAGTAGGGTGTTGCCCCTGTCAATGTTCGCGCGGAGGTATGGTACCCATGAAGAGAAAATGGTAACATCTCATGCTAGTCTTTTTATGTCACCGTCATCTTCTATATGATTTTCTTAATATTCTTGTTAGCAGCCTCCACAATGCCATTCATCTTCGGCCGTAAGGGGAAGAATTGTGGTACTGGATCTTGAATTGTTTACAGAGTTTGGTGATCATTGTATTATTGAGATTTCATACCATTGTCAGTGATGATTCTCTCTGGCACACAGTACCGACAAATCAGGTTATGCTTGATAAACTGCGCCACAACGTTCTTGGTAACAGTAGCAAAAGAGGAAACTTCAACCCACTTCGTGAAATAATCAATGGCCACCAGGATGAAGCGATTCCCATTGGAAGCGGTGGGTCTAATCTCTACGATCATGTCAATGCCCCACATTGCAAAGGACCAAGGATCCGTCAAGACATTCAAAGGAACCGGAGGTACATGCAACTTATCAGCATAAATCTGGCATTTGTGACAAGTTCGGGAATGCTGATAGAAGTCTGCTTCCATAGTGGACCAATAGTATCCTGCCCGTAGGATCTTTTTAGCCATGGTATGTCCACTCTAATAGGTTTCGAAGGTACCTTCGTGCAGATCTGTCATAATCCTCTCTGCTTTACTCTTGTCTATGCATCAAAGTAAAGTATAGTCGTGGTTGCGCTTGTAGAGGATTCCATTGCTGAGGAAGAACTTTGCGGCGAACCTTCTCATAAACTTCTTATCATTGACAGATGCCCCCTCGGGATATTCTTGAGCCTCGAGATACCTCTTCACTTCATAGAACCAAGGTTTGTCTGCTACTTCTTCAGTGTCAACCTCATAGCAGTATGCTGGTTCATCCAACCTCTCAATAGTGATCCAAGGAGCCTCGTTATCCCACTTGACCTTGAACATAGATGACATGGTAGCTAGCGCATCCGCTTGCTGATTCTCTTCTCGTGGAAAATGTTCAAAGGTGACCTCTTCAAAGTGTGGAAGCAATGATAACACATGCTCTTTATACGGGATGAGATTTGGGTGCCTCGTATCCCGTCTCCTTTGATTTGACTTATTACCAGAGATGAATCCCCGAAAACGCTCAAGAACTTGATCCTCGGGTCAATAGCAGCTTTGAGACCTATGATGCATGCTTCATACTCCACCATGTTGTTGGTACAGTTGAAACATAGCCTAGCAGTAAAAGGAGTATGACAGCCTTCAGGAGTTATAATTATGGCACCGACGCCATTACCAAGTGCATTTGAGGCTCCGTCAAAAACCATAATCCATCGGGATCCTTCTTCAGGTCCTTCATCTGGTCCAGGTTCTTCATAGTCAGTCACTAGCATAATATTCTCGTCCACAAACTCAAAATTCATGGACTGGTAGTCATCCACGTCCTGACGAGCCAAATGATCAGCTAGTACACTTCCCTTGATTGCTTTCTAGGTCGTGTATTGGATATGATATTCGGTCAAGATCATTTTCCATCTTGTTATTCTTCCGGAGAGGGCGGGCTTCTCGAATATGTACTTGATTGGATCCATCTTAGATATCAACAAAGTATTGTGGGTCAACATATACTGTCTCAGTCGGCGAGCAGCCCATGCCAAAGAGCATCAAGTTTTCTCGAGCAGTGAGTATCTTGTTTCACAGTCGGTAAACTTTTTGCTAAGGTATTATATTGCATGCTCTTTTCGACCAGACTCGTCATGCTGCCCCAGCATACACCCCATTGAATTATCTAACACTGTTAAGTACATTATCAAAGGTCTTCCTTCAATCGGAGGCATCATAATTGGTGGTTCTTGAAGGTATTCCTTGATTCTTTTGAAGGCAGTCTGGCATTCGTCATTCCTTTTTACCACGTGAACTTTCTTCAGGAGCTTGAAGATTGGATCACAAGTAGCAGTTAAATGGGAAATGAACCTGGCAATGTAATTTAGTCATCCTAAAAAGCCTCTGACATCCTTCTCATTGCGAGGAGCCGACATCTCTTGTATAGCCTTTACTTTTGCAGGGTCTACTTGAATGCCCTTGTCACTGACAATAAAACCCAGCAGTTTACCAGACCTTACCCCGAAGGTGAACTTATTTGGATTCAACCTTAGCTTGTACGTCTTCAACCTATCAAACAGCTTTTGTAAATGATCAAGGTGATCTTCCTCGGTTTGAGACCTAGCTATCATGTTATCCACATATACCTCTATCTCATGGTGAATCATGTCATGAAATAAGGCGACCATGGCTCGTTGATAGGTTGCCCCTGCATTCTTTAATCCAAACGACACCAGTTTGTAGCATAAAGTTCCCCATTGCGTAACGAAGGTTGTCTTCTCCATGTCTTCGGGTGCCATCTTGATTTGATTGTAATCAGAGAAATCATCCATGAAGGAAAAGATCTTGTGTTGCACGGTGTTGTCAACCAGAACGTCGATGTGGGGGAGTGGAAAGTCATCTTTGGGGCTTTCCATATTCAAATATCTGTAGTCCATACACATACGTACCTTGCTGTCTTTTTTAGGCACCACAACTACGTTGGACATCCATTGGGGATAAGAGGTGAAGGCTAAGAAACCAGCGTTTAACTGCTTCATAACATCTGCTTTGATCTTCTCTGACATTTCAGGGCGCATACGACTGACCTTCTGCTTTACCGGAGGGCAATCTTCTTTAGTTAGCAGGCGGTGAACCACAATATTTGTATCCAGTCCTGGTATGTCTTCATATGACCAGGCAAAGATCTCTACATAGTCATGCAACATTTGTATCAACCGATGTTTGACATTAAGCCCCATATTTGCACCGATCTTGACTTCTTCTTTGTCTACCTCTACGCCCAAGTTTATTGTCTCAACTGGCTCTTCATGAGGCTGTATAGCCCTCTCTTCCTGTTGTAACAGTCTAGCAAGTTCTCCAGGTACCTCACAAACTTCCTCACCTTCGTCCTCGGCTTGGTTGATTGGATTTTCGAAGTTATAACTGGCAATAGCAGAACTGTTATCAATGGGATCCATAGTGGATATGGATCTGCAGTGTGATACATGAGTGTGTGTAAGAGCATAGCCGTATAGACAAAGTAAAAGTAGAAAAGAAAAACAGAGAGTGCAAAATTTGTATGCATAAACGTCCAATGCTTTATTGATTCCATATGAAAGTGAAACGTGATAACCCTCACAAATAAACCGATGTGCCCCGGGTAAGACACATGGCCATAAAGTTATATTGTTTATTACATATCCAAATAAACAAGAAAGACAATTACTTTTGAACAAAAGTAATCAGTACAAAATCTTTTTTCGTCTAGTTACTGAGTCCACCATTGGTAGTAGGGAAGATCCAGTTGTTCATGTCATTGTCACCGTCTCCGTCTTCTACAGCTTTGACCTCATGATTGCTGATGCATAGGGGAGGTCTTCCAGCATGAGCACGTCGAACAACCCTTTGAGCTCCTGAAGAGAAACCCAAAACAAATTTATAAGACTTGTATGGAATGTCAGGAAGCTGACCCTAGATGGTAGAGCCACCTTCTTTGATAACCGCTTTTGCATCCTTGAGAGAAGCCATCTTCAAGGGAGGCCTGGTGATCTTTGGCACATTGGTAACAATTTCAGTTGCAGCCAGAGTCTGAGGTACTTCTTCGAAATTCTGGCAAGGAGTCTTGATGAACTCACCATCCATTTCCATATATATGAAGGAATTCAGGTGACTGACCATGCATTCTTCTTCACCATGTACAGTGACAATGTTCCCTTTGACCAGGTATTTCATCATCTGATGTAGAGTGGATGTAACAGCTCCAGCCCCATGTATCCAATGGCGTCCCAAAAAACAAGAATAAGATGGCCTGATATCCATCATATAGAATGTAGAGGCGAAAGTCTGAGAACCAACCTTGATGGGGACGTCTAATTCCCCGTGTACCATTCTCTTTGAACCATAAAAAGCCGTCACTACGATATTGCTAGGCTTCAAAGTCAAACCTTCACAGTCTAGTCTATCCCGAGCGTTCTTAGGTAGTACATTTAATGATGAACCAATATCTATAAGAACATGGGCCAAAGTGGTGTCCTTGAATTCGACAGAGACGTGTAACGCATCATTGTGCTTCCTCCCTCTAGGAGTCAAATCAGCATCAGAAAAGCCCAAACTGTTGTCAGCCGTCAAACTAGCCACACAATCTTTAAATTGGTCAGCAGAGGTTTCCTGGGGCACATGGGCAGTTTTCACGAACTTCACCCGAGCCTTCGCATGAGTTTCAAAACATAACAACAAGGCTAGCATAGAAATCTTTGAAGGGGTCTGCCCCAGTTGTTCGACTACGTTGTAGTCGCTCTTCTTGATAATTTTCAAAATTTCTTCCATTTCTTGCTTGGAAGCCTCTGGGATAGATAAAGATTGCGCTTTCATCTGGACAGGCTCAACCAATATGTCATTTCCCTGAGTCTCGGTCGACTCAGAGATAGGGGTGCCATCAGGGGTAATCACGGGGATTGTAGTAGTAGTATCAGCAGGAATGAAAGTAGGAATGATCACAGGATCAGTAACAGCTTTCGGAGGAGAAATCTCAGGGGAGAACACTCTTCCACTTCTAGTTATTTGACTGGTTCCCACAATATTGACAATGTCGGGATCAGCATTCTCATAAACTTGGTCTTCAGCAACCAGCCAATCTTGCAAGACGTCGTGGTAGTAGACGTCACCCCCATAGTTCCAAGGAACAATTTTTCCTGAGGAGTATGAGATTGGCCTTGGCCCAGTAATTATCAGTGCAGTAACCTTCGGAGTAGATGTAATCGTGATGGGTCTTTTGGTGGAGACCCTGGGAGGATTGGAAGAAATGGTTATTATTGAAACATCTCTGCAAGCAATAGTCGGGACGGGATTCCTCTCAATCAAAATCTCTCTATCATCTATCAGGCGTTGAACACCTGCCTTTAACAAATGACAACCAGTCGGTAGAGATAAACAGAAGTGGCAACCTTTTCCATAACCCAGAAATAAACCGGCCTTCAACAAGTTTCACTTAACGGTTAAGAGAGGAGTAACAAGCTCTTCAATAGTAGTAACAAACATATCATCTTCAATAGCATTAACACCACGGTCGTGCTTGGGCATAGGAGCAGTGATAACATTTGGAATTTCGGGGGCGTCAAACTCAATTTCCTTCGCCTCAATAAGGTCTTGTGCCTTGTTTTTCAAAGCCCAACAGTCGTTTATATCATGACCTGGACTTTCCGAATGATAAGTACACGAGCATTTAGATTATAGCGGGGAGAGGTAGTGTTGGGATTCTTTGGCGCTTCCCGCAGGGTTACCGGATTAGATTTCAACAAATGAGGCAAAACTTGGGATAATGTCATATTTATCCGGGTGAACTGTCTTACCGTATTTTCTGTTCTCTGTTGATTATTCCTCTGTTGAGTGGATGCAGGCTTAAGGATCATGACAACCCCTATCGCTGGACGGAATTTGGTTATGTCTTGATTCTTTTGATTGTACACAACACTAACCTCTTTCTTCCCAGCAAATGGCTTCCTTACGATACTGGAGGATGCTTCATTTTGGATCTTACCACTTTTAATTCCAGCTTCCACTCGTTCTCTTGTCAAAATTAATTCAGTGAAGTCAGCTGAAGAGCCTCCAATAAGGTGATTAAAGAATGGACCAGATAGGGTTCCCAGAAACATATCCACTAACTCCCTATCAGATAGGGGAGGCTAGACTCTTCCTGCTAAGTCCCTCCACTTCTGAGCGTAGTCTTTAAAGCCCTCGCTCGAACCTATAGCCATACTTTGGAGTTGAGTACGGGTGGGAGCAGGGTCTGTATTATACTGATATTGCTTATAGAAAGCAGCGGCCAGGTCTTCCCAATTATGGATGTTAGCCCTCTCCAGCTGATAGAACCAATCTAGCTGAGTTACGTATAGACTATCCTGAAAGAAATGGACTCATAAGTCTCTGTCAGCAGTGTGAGGCTGTATCTTCCTCACATAAGATTGGAGGTGCATCTTGGGACACGAAACCCCATCGTACTTAGAAAACACTAGCGTATTGAACTTTGACGGAATGACAATCCCAAACACCAAACCCAGCTCTTCAAAATCCAACCTGGGCACTTTCTGAATCTCCATTGCACTCAGACGCTCTTCCAACTGTTTGTACTTTTCGTCAGCCGGAGGATACTGCTCTTCATTATAATCAGTATCATTATCAGATTCCCCCTAACTAGGGTCTTCCTTTCTTGTCTCACCCTCTTTATTCTCTCCTTCCTTGGATGAAGAGGCCAGATCAACCATTTGCTTCAACGGACCCTTGAATCTTCTTCCCAGATTTACCACACCAGCTGTCCTTCTTGGCTTTTTAGTCTTGTCTTTAACAATCAGGGATTTTAGTTCCTCCTGCCCTTTAGTTAGATCCATGATCATCTATTGGAATTTTTCGTTCTGAATTTGTAAGTCCTTCACAGTTTATTCGAGAGCCATGGCTGAAATAAACAGTGAAGAGGATGAGAAACCTGCTTTGACACTTGTTTATGCAATGATATGTATGATATGTGTATGCAATGATTTCAAGGATTTCAGGAAATTTAAATTTGCAAACCAAAATGAAACAAATATTTTATTAGTAGAATTCAAAATACAATTTCCTTTTAGGCGTTTCAATTGAAAGTTCAAGAAAAACTTAAAACAAAATCAGGTTTCCCGTGGGCGCTTCCTCTTCGTGCCGAGATAGACATTGAGGCTTCTTTCCTCATGAAGTTTCTTCATGAGTTCTAAAACCTTCCTCTCATGGGCATAGAAATAGTTTCTAAAGTTATCCCGCTCTTTCTTCAGCTGAATCCAAGATCTTTGTAATTCCTCAAGATCAGTGGGTATGTCAGGATGAAGAATCGTATAGGGAATATCCCCTTCAGTAATGGGCTCCACAATCACTGGTAAGATGGCTGCATATGGCATCATAAGATTCTGAACATGAGCTCGTACCCATTGGAGATAAGGTTCCATAGGAATGGAAGTCTTCGGCCCCAAAGTCTTGACGTCAAATCTGTTTTACCATGCCCCAAGCTCGTATGAACCTCTGTGATACCTTTGAACATCACCTTCATAGTTAAACACAATTCCCTGGATAAGCATCTCATGAGGACCATCCCTTCGAGCGTAACCAAATTGTCACAGAGCCAGAGAAGGATAATAGGTTATGCCTCCCCTAATGCCAAGTAGTGGGACATTAGGGAATTCCCCTCAGCGGTCAATAATAGAGACATCTCCCATAGATCAAGAATACCAGAGAATATCCGTGTGAGAAAGTGACGTTATCCTTTGCGACCAGACCAAACCTTATTCATTCTTCAATATTGTCTTAGGGAGGTGAGAAATAAACCACCTCGAAAGCAATGGCACACAACACATAAGAATCCCTCTTTTCTTCGTGGTACGAGTGTGGAAGGTATGCAAGATGTCTCTAAGTAAAGTGGGCACATGGTTGCGAGAAAGGAAAACCTTGACAGTGTTCACATCTATGAGTAAGTCTGAATTAGGGAACAGTACTAACCCATAGATGAGAAGGGCCAAGACCTCGTCAAAAGCCTGGAAGTCCAGATCATCCCAAAACAGTTGAGCCTTCTCTATCAGGAACTTGGCTAGAAAACCCTTAGCTCCGCTTCTTATCTCCTAGTTAGATACAAAGTTGGACTGTTTCAGGTGTACAGTTACTGCAATACCTCTGGCTTCAGAGCTTCTTCCAAGCCAGTGAAAGGCAACTGATCTAAAATAGGTATGCCCAATATATGAGAGAACTCTTCCATGGTGGGTACCAATTGATAGTCTGGAAAGGTGAAGCAATGATGCTTAGGGTCAAAGAACTGAAAGAGCACATTCATCATCTTCTCGTCAAAACCTGAGGTAACCAGATTGAGGAGCCGACCATAGTTCTTGGTGAATGAAGAAGTATCAGAAACCCTAGATACTAGCTCTTTGAGTTGAAGAGGTATTCTCACAAAGCTGATTCGGATGGTATTTCTACGACCGGGAGCCATGATCTGCAAAACAGAACAAAGATAAATTCCCATAATCCTTGAAATGGTTAGTGTAATGAAGAATGAATGTTTATGATGCATGATGTCATGTTTAAGAAAATAATCAGACACAAGAAAAGCACACAAGACCTTAGGTTTAGGCTTGCATGGGGTTTATAGGTAAATACCCTCTTGAAGTTTAGTTGGTTTCAAACCTGTTCTAGAAATAGTAATCGGGTTCTAAGGAGTCTCAATATCACTGATCTTTCTTTATCGGTACTATTTTAGCTTAGCAATCTTTTCTTGCGACCGAAACATCCCGAAAGTCCAATCTCAATGAGTGTAGTATCGAGTATCAACCAATTCCCAGCTTTACACCGAGATCGGCTATCTCACTACTTTCTAATGGCCAAGTTTGTTCAACTAAGGTACTAAGGTTCATTAGTGCTTCACAACACCATACAGCGGCCCCGTATTCTCCTCGATTCAACACAAGGGATACTGGTACCAACCAAAGTCTCACACCAACACAGCTATCGCTTCAACCATATCGGTCTACGCCGTACAGTCTCCACGATCTATTGTTGTTTACCTAAAAAGTGTCCCAAATCCGGGTATAGGATCTTTACAAGAATACCCGAACAAACCTTTAAAAGTAAAGCAATCAAAGCAAACAAGGAAAAAATGATCTAGATCCTAAGGTAAACCCTACTTTGTAGTTCATCCCCTAGCAGAGTCGCCAGTTTTGTGATATGGTGGCAGAACAGACTATTAATACTGGTTTGCATTTTGTATTCGCAAATGTTGCGGTAAGAAAGAGTCGCCATCGACTTTTATTTTATCACACAAAGGAAAAGGTGAAAAGAACAAAAAAAGACCTTTCTTCGAGATTTCTGAGTAAAAGGGGTAGATTATGGAAAAGGAAGGTGTTAACACCCTTTCCATCTGTGGTTTTCCACGGGCTCTTAGGTACTTGCTCATTTTCTAAAATTTCTTGTGATTTTATGTTTGAAAAGCTTTGAAAAATGCCTTAGTGCGGCGATTCACTTTATGGTAACTCTTGTATCAGTCCTCAAGAGTGTGATAAAGTGTTTTGAAAACTTTTGTTTGAAAAGTATTTGAAAGTGTGTAAAAAGGAATGTTTGAGCAAGTACCTAACAGTTATCTACCTACTCAAAAAAATATTGTTCTTTTCCTCCTATCCTTTAGACTGTGTTATCCTACTATTAGTGAGTAGGTAACCCTAGTCGTTCGATGTTGAGGGACTATTGAAAGGGACGTAATGGTCATTGAAGGCAACATGTAAGGATACCTTATCATTTCGAAGGGACTATCATGTAGGTGTTTAGGTATTGGCTTGCATTTTTGGTAAATCCCAAGTGTATGTGTGAATGTCATGACTGATGTCACAACATTCTAGTTCAGTTTGTACTGACTCATTAGGTACCTTTGCAGAAAAATATTGTAATTCAAATACTGATGTTTATAAGTGTGTATCTGAGCATTTTTGCAAAATGATCACATTTTGCTAAATCAGTAGACAGGTTTTCTCAGATGTCATAACAGATGTTATGACATCCTGTTCTGAACTAACAGGATTGCAGGATTGGATAAGTCTGAGTTTTTTCAGGAAATAACTCAGTCCTTTCTGAACAGAATCCTGCGTTTTCTGAGGGGTAACCTAGCTCAACCCTAACCTGGTTAATAAAGTCCTGTGACCTGGTCTTTAGGTCAAACGGAATTAACCCTAGGTTTTTGGAAACCCTAACTGAAGTTGCAGCTGCTATATATTCAATAGAGCTGCTGTTTTTAAAGGATCCCTGCTGATTGATTAGAAGATCATTTTGTAATCTGTATAGATTTGTTTATTTGTACTCCAAGCAATTATCATTGTGATAAGTGCCTTGGAATAGGTTTCTATTTGTAAGGGTTGTGTAGCACTCAAAGCTTTGAAGCAAGAGTGTTTGAATGTTCCTTGACTAAAGCTGTGAAGCAGAGTCAAGTTAGTTGTGTACATCACTCAAAGCTGTGAAGCACGAGTGATTGTGTTGCTTGATTAAAAAGCTGTGAAGCTTAATCAAGTGTTTGTTTTTGAAGAGTGTCTTCATCAATTCTTAAGTCAAATTGGTTTATGTATCACTGCTGTGATTGAGGGGGAGTGAGTAGGAACTCAGGTTTAAGTTGTACTTAGATTAGAATTGCATTGGGTAGGTCTTAAGTGAAGGAGATAAACTGGTTGGTTTATTCCTGAATTAACATCTCTTATAGTGGATTTTCTCCCTGGCTTGGTAGCCCCCAGAGTAGGTGTTGTTGCACACTGAACTGGGTAAACAATTGACTGTGTTCTTTATTGCTTTTGTATTTACTGTCATATAGTAAGTCAGATACGGTGTCATAACATTGAACGTGACATTGAGTATCTGCAGCCAGAATTTCAATTGGCATCAGAGCAGGCACCCTGCCTGTATTACTGGGTGAGATCTAGGGATATCACTTTCTGGCACTATGGACAAAGAAGGAGTTTTTGGAAATAGACCACCCATTCTGGATGGAACTAATTATGATTACTGGAAACCTCGTATGATTGCCTTCCTAAAATCTCTGGACAAAAAAGCTTGGAGAGCTGCTGACAAAGGATGGATTCATCCCACCATAACTGAGATAGATGGGACAATCAGTCTGAAGCCTGAGGAAGATTGGAGTAAAGAAGAAGATGAGTTAGCTCTGGGAAATTCAAAAGCTTTAAATGCCTTGTTCAATGGAATTGATAGAAACATTTTCAGACTAGTACATCAATATGAACTGGCCAAGGAAGTTTGGGACACTCTCAAAACTACTCATGAGGGAACTTCCAAAGTAAAAATGTCAAGGCTTCAGATGTTGACCACCAAATTTGAGAATCTAAAAATGATGGAAGATGAAACCATTCATGAGTTTCACATGAACATCTTGGAGATTGCCAACACCTCAGGAGCACTGGGAGAAAAAATGTCAGAAGAAAAACTGGTGAGGAAGATTCTCAGATCCTTGCCTAAAAGATTTGCAATAAAGGTAACTGCCATAGAGGAAGCCCAGGACATTAGCAAGTTGAAAGTGGATGAACTTATTGGGTCTCTTCATACTTTTGAGATGGGGATCACTGATAATGGTGACAAGAAGAACAAAAGCATAGCACTTGTATCCAACACTGATGTTGAATACAAGGAGGATGAAGAAGAAAACATATCAGAAGCTATTTCCATGCTTGGAAGACAGTTCAACAGGCTCATCAAAAGAATGGACCCAAAGTCAAGGTCTAATGTTCATAACATTCCCTCTGACATTGACAGTTCCAGCAGAAGACCAAGGTCAGAAGATAAGGGAAACCAAGGCAGAGGTATTCAATGCCATGGATGTGAAGGATATGGACATATTCGAGCTGAATGTCCTACCTTTCTTAAGAAGCAAAAGAAAGGAATGATTGTTACTTGGTCTGACTATGATTCAGAAAGTAATTCTGAAGAAGAATCTGCCAAACTAGTTACTGCCCTAACTAGTGTTTGTACTTCTGAAAGTGACACTAGTGATGAAGAAGTGACATTTGAAGAACTGGCTGATACCTACAAGAAATTGTGTATCAGAAGTGCTGAAGTCTGTGTGCAGAATGAGAAACAATCAAAACTCATTATAAAGCTGGAGGCTGAAAAGAGGGCAAATCTTCAAACTATAAGTCATTTAGAAGGAGAAGTTCAACTGCTGAACTCACAACTGAATCAAATGACCAAATCTGTCAAGATGTTGACCAATGGAACAGACAAATTGGAAGAGATCCTTCAGGTTGGACAAAATGTGGGAAATAAATCTGGACTAGGATTTATGGAAGCAAAGAAATCTGGTACTGGTAAGCAAATGTCAAAACGGATGTCTCAACACAACTCTCAACATCAGAAACAGAGACATATGAAGAAAAGGTACCAAAGATGGAAATGCCATCATTGTGGTAGATATGGCCACATAAAGCCCTTCTGCTTCAGATTACATGGATACCCTAATCAGATCTCAGGTGTCAAACCTAAGTCTAAAAAGGTACCACATGCTCCTCAATGGAAGAAAAAGGCTACTGCACTGATAGCTCACACTTCCCTGAGGGTCTCTGCAAAGGAAGACTGGTACTTTAACAGTGGATGTTCCAGACATATGACTGGAATCAAGAACCTCCTCAATAATGTTAAGCCTCACACCACCAGTTTTGTGACCTTTGGAGATGGGGCTAAAGGTGAAATCAAAGGAGTTGGTGATTTGGACTGCCCTGGAGTTCCAAGTCTGAATGAAGTACTGCTGGTGAAAGGACTGGCCGCTAATCTCATTAGTATCAGTCAACTATGTGATCTAGGATTCAAGGTCAATTTCTCAAAATCTGAATGCCTTGTAATCAATGACAAACAAGAGATAGTAATGAAAGGAGTCAGATCCAAAGACAACTGCTACTTGTGGGAGGCTGAGAACACTAATTCCTCATCTGTGTATTCCATTGCAAAAGAAGAAAAAGAGGTGAAATTGTGGCAGCATAAGCTTGGTCTCCTTCATCTAAGAAGAATAAAGAGAGCTATCTCTATGGAAACTGTCAGAAGAACTCCAAAACTACAGGTTGATGATATCTGTGATGTGGGAAATAAACTTGAAGAAGAATGTGTTGTCAGAACCTTAAGTCATCTTGACAAGGATGTTGGAAATAACAAGTCTCATAAATTCTGTTCTCAAAACATCTGGTCAAAGCAGATGCTCCCTGAGTACAATGTTACACAAGATGTTGTGACATTGTGTTGTGACAATCTGAAAACATTCAACATTTCCTTGAACCCTATTGACTTTGAAGAGAAGAAGTCATTTAAACTGGAACACAGTTTCTCTAAGCTTCAGCTGACTGATTCTTCTACCAAGGCTCTTGTTGGAAATAAACTTGAAAATTTGAGGGGCAGGTTGGGTATTCACCAACATGAGAAATTATAGCAATTAGTTTTGCTTAAAACAAGGGTTGAAGGGATTAATTTTATTAAGTCTATATTTAGTGGGTTAATCATATTCTTTCACAATTCCTTCAAAAGCTTTAAGAAGTTAAAGAGACTCCCTTTTATCCCCTACCTCTCTCATCCTTGCAACCTGTTTCCTCCTCCCAATCAAAGATTTTTCTCAAACTGCTACTATTAATCAAAGTCAATCAAAATGTCTCAGACATCGTCTTCCACCATGGCGGCTTCGTCTTCCTCATCATAGGCATCATCTGATCAAGATTCTAGGGCAATCACTACATGCATAGAATCTGAAGTTCTTGAGGTCACTCCTCTCAGGGAGATGGCAACTGACCCAGCCAGAGTCAAAAAGCTCAGAACCAGACATGCAGGAAGAGCTCAAGCTACAGCCTCTGGTAATTCTTCTCATCCTTCGTCTTCTGTACCTAATAGAGAAGGATCAGTTCAAGTACACCAAGCTATTGCTAGGCTGGTTACTAGCATTCTGAGTGGCAACCAATCTGTATCGGGGATTTCTATCCCTTTAAATCAATCAGAAAGTCCAAATGTGGAAGGTTCTGAAAATGTAGATGTCACTGAGGATGTTGTGACACCAAAAGACAACATTCAGAACCCCTCTGAAAAGGCTGCTGATCCACCTATCATTGATGTGGATGAAGATTACTCAGATAATGAACTGATTGCTAATGTGAACCCTAGCATAGCTAGGAGATTGATGAAAAGAAAGAGTAGTCAGAATGATAAACCTGATGCTAAGAAATCCAAGGCTGAAGGCATGGCTGAGAAAAGTATTCAGACAAAAGGGAAGAAGGCACAGGTGCAGACTGCTAGACAACCAATCTCTAAGAAAAGTAAAGAACCTGAAACTTCTGATTCTGATGAGGAATCAGAATTTGAGATTGATATTGAAGAAACTCCCATCAGAAGGAAGCTCCCCTCCAGCAAGATTGCTAGAGTGCCTGAAGTGCCAACAGACAACATCTCTTTTCATCATCCTGACAATGCAAACAGATGGAAGTATGTTTGCTTAAAGAGAATAGCCTTGGAGAGAGAACTCAACAATGATGCCTTGGAGTGCAAAGACATCATGGACCTGATCAAGAATGCTGGACTAATGAAGACAGTGATAAAGTTTAACAAATGCTATGAAAATCTGGTCAAGGAGTTTGTAGTGAACTTGTCTAATGATTGTGCTGATGGAAGGTCAGTTGACTTTGAGAGTGTGTTTGTTAGAGGAAGAAGGGTCAAGTTCTCTCCATCAGAAATCAACAAGTTTCTTGGAAGAACAAATAAGGACTGTCCTGATCTAGAGGCAACTGACAATGAAGTGTGTCTAACCATCACATCCAGGCAAGTAAAGTGCTGGCCATTGAAAGGGAAGCTGAATGCTAGTAAACTCAGCATGAAATTTGCCATCTTGCATAAAATAGGTGCAGCAAACTGGGTGCCTACAAATCACAAATCAACTATCTCCACAGGATTGGGGAGATTTATCTATGCTGTAGGAACCAAGACTGCCTTTGACTATGGAAGGTACATCTTTGAACAAACTTTAAAGCATGCTGGTAGTTATGTTGTCAAAGGACCAATTGCCTTTCCCTCCCTCCTCTGTGGAATCATCCTTGCACAATTCCCTGATATCCTTGTGGCAAGAGATACAGTCTGCAAAAGAGCTCCTGCCCTTGGCCTGCACTACAAACTGTTTCAGGGATCTCATGCTCCAGACATTGTCATAACATCAGCTGAGACATCGTCTGTGAAGACCCAGTCCAAGACATCAGATGTCATAGCTGTTTTAAAAGAAACTTGCAAAGAGCTGGATACTAGAAAAAGGACCCTAGAACTTCTAATTTCCAGGCTAGAAAAGGAGGAAGCTGAAGAAAACAGAAGGGAAGAAGGTGAAGGACATCTCAACATTGAAGAAACTAGCTCCTCAGAATCTGATGACAGTGCTTGAAGGTTGATTGCTGTTTGGTGGAGTTTGATTGTTGTTGTCTGCTGCTGATCTTATTATTTTGTTTTGGATAACTGTAAAATTTTCTGTACATGTATCTTTGGCCCATTTGTGGCTAAAGAGGGGGAGAATATTTTGGTACTTGCTTAATTAGTACTTGACATTCTATTTTTCTGCTGTCACTTATTTCTGCTGCTATCTATCTCTGATTGTTTAGGGTCTTTAGCCAAAAATCTGCCAAAAGGGGAGTTTGTAGGTGTTTAGGTATTGGCTTGCATTTTTGGTAAATCCCAAGTGTATGTGTGAATGTCATGACTGATGTCACAACATTCTAGTTCAGTTTGTACTGACTCATTAGGTACCTTTGCAGAAAAATATTGTAATTCAAATACTGATGTTTATAAGTGTGTATCTGAGCATTTTTGCAAAATGATCACATTTTGCTAAATCAGTAGACAGGTTTTCTCAGATGTCATAACAGATGTTATGACATCCTGTTCTGAACTAACAGGATTGCAGGATTGGATAAGTCTGAGTTTTTTCAGGAAATAACTCAGTCCTTTCTGAACAGAATCCTGCGTTTTCTGAGGGGTAACCTAGCTCAACCCTAACCTGGTTAATAAAGTCCTGTGACCTGGTCTTTAGGTCAAACGGAATTAACCCTAGGTTTTTGGAAACCCTAACTGAAGTTGCAGCTGCTATATATTCAACAGAGCTGCTGTTTTTAAAGGATCCCTGCTGATTGATTAGAAGATCATTTTGTAATCTGTATAGATTTGTTTATTTGTACTCCAAGCAATTATCATTGTGATAAGTGCCTTGGAATAGGTTTCTATTTGTAAGGGTTGTGTAGCACTCAAAGCTTTGAAGCAAGAGTGTTTTAATGTTCCTTGACTAAAGCTGTGAAGCAGAGTCAAGTTAGTTGTGTACATCACTCAAAGCTGTGAAGCACGAGTGATTGTGTTGCTTGATTAAAAAGCTGTGAAGCTTAATCAAGTGTTTGTTTTTGAAGAGTGTCTTCATCAATTCTTAAGTCAAATTGGTTTATGTATCACTGCTGTGATTGAGGGGGAGTGAGTAGGAACTCAGGTTTAAGTTGTACTTAGATTAGAATTGCATTGGGTAGGTCTTAAGTGAAGGAGATAAACTGGTTGGTTTATTCCTGAATTAACATCTCTTATAGTGGATTCTCTCCCTGGCTTGGTAGCCCCCAGAGTAGGTGTTGTTGCACACTGAACTGGGTAAACAATTGACTGTGTTCTTTATTGCTTTTGTATTTACTGTCATATAGTAAGTCAGATACGGTGTCATAACATTGAACGTGACATTGAGTATCTGCAGCCAGAATTTCATATCATCATAAGATCATTTCTCATAGGCAACTCAAGGGACGTTTAGGGACTATGATCTTTATGATGATTTTAAATTGAGGGTCATTTCTAAGAGTATCCCTACGTTCGAGGGACATGACCATTGTTTCTGAAGGCAACCAAGTGAGGTAATACCCTAGGGGTGCAAGTGTGCAAAAGTGTACTTTTTCAGATATATTTATCTTGAATTTAGTGATCTATTAATTAATTGAGCATACACGCCTAGGTTGCTAACAATTATATACAGAATATAAAAACATAAAAGCAAGAAATATAGACCATAAGCTATTACAAGGCTTTGGTGTAGATACATAAGAAATTTGACTGGAAAAATAAAGTGCGGAAATAAGACCCTAATTAACCTATTACAAACTGGGTGCAGTTACATAATTGATAATAAAATTAACCGTGCGGCAAAAATAATTACACGTGAGAATACAAAATTGAACTAGGTTGGAAACCCTAAAAAACCTAATTTGATTATTAAAAATATCTTTGAGATTTTTTTGTGAAAAAGATTTAAAGTTTTGACCTAGTTTTTCTAATTAATTTTAATTAATGAAATAAATTAAAATTGATGAAATTAATTGATTTACAAAAAATAATTTATTTAGAAAAAGATAAATCCTATTTTTTGTGATGTTGATTTTTATGATTTTATGGAAAAATTAATTTAAGCAAAACAAATAAACTAATTTAAATAAAACAAAATTAAAAGGGAAAAAGAGTAAGCCTGAGGTGTGTAAACCCAAATTGGAGGGTGCATGCTGAATTTCTGTTCAAGGCCCAATCCAGTTGGCCCATAGCTACGTGTGATTCAGTGTGGTTGTCCCAGGAGTTTCCACCATGGGGAGCTTCATTGGGAGCATTGGATCCAGGCGTTGATTGATCCAAGGATGAGGATCTGAGGGCTTATGATGTGCACGCTTTGATGGGTAACATGGGATCTATAAAGAATTGTTAGGAAAAATAACATGTAGGAGGAAGGAATCGAACCCTTGACCTCTTACACACGCGCACTGGAAAGCCTTCCCCTTTGCCACTGAGCCAGTTATTCAATCATTAATATAAACAAGCAACATATACTATATGTGATGAAAGGTCAGTGGTTGTAATAAAAACGCGCACCATTCAAACTACCCAACCAGGTTTTGACACGCAGTCATCTTCTTCATTGAGACTGTCGTTTTAGGCAAAGGGTTTTACCTACAGGCAGACGATGTAACTATAAACCTGCATATCTCAAAAATCATAATTACGCAATATAAATTCAAACCAAATATGCAGATCAATTGGGTTTAGTCTCGTGAGTACAATGGTACTCATCGTTTGTCCTGATTTTGCCTGAAATAAAAGACCCTAAAAATAACCTTTAAACCCTAACCATGGTATTCAATAAAATATGCATCAAAACATATAATTAGTCGTGCAGATATATTCTAAATAATCATACAAACATGAATATGTATTTAAAAATCATTGATCATGCATATATTTCAAAAATCAATTTCAAGAACCATGGCAAACCGTGATACCTGTATATACGGTTTCTTGATGTGTTGATGCATGGGAGTGGTCCAGATAGCTCCCAAATAAGCCTAGGAAGGGATTCCAGTCTTTGAAATGCCTTGAATCTCCCTCTAGAGCAAAACTCGTTCCACACTTTTTGTCAAAATTTTTGAACAGTCTTGGTGTTCTATACGACCGAAAATTCCTCTTCTTTGATCAGGGTTTATTGTGTATATATAGTAGAAGGAATTAGGTAAACAAAACTGAACTGAATCTTGAAGATTGAGTGAAAAATATTTGATTTGTCTTGTATCTTTTGTTTCTAAAATGGCCAAATCTTTGTATTCTTTCCCATGCGTTTTCTTTGGTTTGCCAGCCTGTTTCAATCTTCTTTTGATTATGGGCTTTCTGGCTTGTTTTAGACCAAGTCCCAACTTCATTCCTTCGAATGCCTTCCTTTCCAGCCTTACTTCAATTCGAACTAATCAGGACTTTCATCATTAGAACCTTTCTCCCCTTGATGGTCCTGACTTCGAATTGTGCCAGCTTTAGTACTAAAGCTCCTTCGATTGGATCACCCTTTGCTTCGATTTCCTGCCTTTTTGAAGAGAAGTCTCTAGTTGAATCAGCTCTTGTGGCATTATGACCCAACAAGGCAAGACTCTGGCCTGGACATATTTTCAGAGTGCCCTCTTGATGGCCTCTTTCGAATGTCCTGGAAGGAGTCCTTTGAAGGGTCCTTGTCCAAGTACCAATCGAAGGGTATTTGTTGGAATATCAAACGAATAGTCCTTTGCTATGCCAATCGAAAGGCCTTGACACATTTCCCGTTGAAAGGCTTGTCATGAGGCCAATCGAAGGGCCTTTTGCAGATGCCAATCGAAGGACGCTTTATAGATGGTAATCGAAGAGCGCTATATAGGTGGAAATCGAAGGACGCTATATAGATGGTAATCGAAGAGCATTTTTGAGATGCTAATCGAACAACACTTAGTAGGTGCCAATCGAAAGGCACTTTGTAGTTGCCAATCGAAGATCCATATTAACAGGCCAATCAAAGGGAACTTGGAAACAGACCAATTGAAGGAAACTTAAAAACATCATTTTGAAAAATTTCCTTGTATTCAGGCCAAGGTTTGTGACCACCTATGCAAGAGGAAAATCTTGGAAAATATGAGAGGGAAAATTTTGGGGTACAACACTCTCCGAATGGCATCTTATAAGCCCATTCCTGATACAATCACCCAACATCGTTACCATCTTGCACAGGCGAGTGCAAATTTCTAGGCACATAAGTGTTCAATCATCTTCTACCTTCAAGTCACGAATGGCGGACATGCCAATATAACTCTTCAGGTTTAAGAAGATTGAATAGGGGAAGCTGTTATACCCTAAAATTTTCCCTCCTATTTTTCTTTAAAGCATTATTTTAAGGCTCTTCAAATGGTCAAGGCACCCAAGGATTGACTAGTCAAGATACACCTCCTAGACCAAAAGCCTACAACTAGGTTTGGAGTTTCTCAAGGAAATTTGGTCTGCAAAAGTCTTAAGTGACTCCCATGTTTCTTCATAGGTCCTCAGCAAGGCTCATGTCAAGTTTCAAGCCCTACATCATAAGTTTGCTCAGTCAATGACTCATATGCTTGAAAATCAACTGTATTGATCAAAAAGTCAACTATGGTCAACATACAGTCAAACTTCAAGATTTTTGGTCAACATCAACATTTTGAAGTGATATTCATCATTTGATCAAGGGTTGATAACGATTCCCCAAGGAAAGTCCTCAGATCATCAAAAGTCCAAATTTGTCAAATTAGAGTTTCCTTAGGAGAACTCAACTGAACTTTGACCAGGCATAACTTTCACACGCTTCATCAAATTTTCCCCAACCAAATCCCATTTTGAAGAAAATTCAATTCTCTTCAACTTTTCTTTTATTCTCAAGTCCAAAAAATTCATTTGGAAGATATGATCTCATACATTATAGGTCATTTTCAAAAAGTCAACAAAAGACACTTTTTGTCAAGGCAACTTACATCAAGATAATGTCTCCAAATGCAAAAATGATTTAAATAAAAAGTATAGAGGACATCTTGGGATTTCCAAAAAGTCCACGATAATCTCCAAAAGATGAAAATTGAGCATGTTTTGGATTGCACAAGTTGGCAAATTTGTAAAAAATACATGAAGCCAACTTTGAGCAAAATTGCATTTTTAGGTTAATGGACCTAACTTTTAGGGTTCAAACATGTTTATGACATGCCCAAGGACCTCTAAACCTAACCATGCACTATGTTGATTTTTGTTTCTATTTATTTGAATTTTTATTCATTTAAATATGAATTAAATAAAATAAATTAAATAAAAACACAAGAAAATCATGGGCTATGCATATGGGCTGGATTTAATCCACTTTGGAGCCCATTAATTTGTGCAAAACACATGAAATATGTCCAGGTTCATGCTCCAAACAAAAGTGGCAAGAATCACACCGTTTGGGAAATTTTTCAAATTTTTATTTTGTCATGAAACCATGGTTTAATGCCTTGATCTCTTGCCTTGTTTCCACTCTCACTCACTCCTCTATAAATACAATGCATTGAAATCCCAAAGAGAACATGAAATTCCTCTTCAAAAAGCTCTTCAAAAAGCTCTCCAAAAGCTTGCCCGAATTCTTCACATTTTTCAAAGAAATTTGCAATTTCGTAAGCAATTTTCGGCCATATTCAAGCAATTTCAAGCCTCGTACCATCTTCCTGAAGGTTCCAGGAGGCCATACATATTCGTAGCTCACTCTCAAACACACCAGAACCTCCATACCAAGCTCACCAGTTTTTGGTAAAAATTCTGGATCCTAAACTCTTTCATTATACGATTTAAATTAATTCTATGCATACATCCATGTTGTTATCAATGTTTGGAATGGATCTAACTATCACACATGAGCTTAAGTACTTAGGTTGCAGGATGCCATTGTTAGGGCTCAAGAACTTTTGAGTTTCAGATCCAGCTTCTCAAGGATGCGCTTCTCCCATTGAACCTCAAGGGCTATGCACACCAAATCATATGCAGTTGTTGGGTACAACCAAGTTGGGCTTAACAAATTTCAGATTCTCACCCTCAGTTTTCTTACAGCAAGCCCATCTTTTCTTTTTCTATTTTTTTTTTGTTTTGTTTAATTTACATTTTTCTTTTTCAATTAATTTCCTTTTATTAAAAAAATCATAAAAACATCATTGAAATCAAAACCACAAAAAAATTAGAATTAGTTTCTTTGTTTTATTTTGTTAAGATTAATTTTAATTAATTAATTTTAATAACTTTTTTAATTAGTTAATTAATTATAATTAGGGTTTTATAATTAATTTATTTTCATAAATCAAATTCCAATTATTATTAACACAAAATTCTTTTTTCTCATAAAAAAAAACCAAAAACATTTTCTTGCTTAGGATCTTAGTTCTTTTTTCCTTTATTTTTTTTATTTTATTATTTTTCTATTTAAATTCTAGGAAACAAATGTATAGGTCGCACGGATAATTTTATAATAATCGTAGTTTACATTTCCTCGCATTTTTTTCTATTATGTAACTGCTTATGGGATGTATTAGCTGTAGGTCTTTAAATTCCCGCATTTTATTTTTCGTTCTTATACAATAAATTGTTAGATGAATGCAAATAGGTTTGTATGAAAAGACTTAAAAACAAATGTTAGCAACCCTAATATTCAAAGATAAATTTAACTGAAACATAACACACTCACACATGCACACCTCTAAGGTACCTCCACTTGTTACCTTCGAAAAAACTAATAGTCATGTCCCTCAAACGTGGGACACTTTAGCAAAGACCCGCAGTTAAAAAGATCGTAGTCCCTCGATGACCCTCCGATCCTGTCTTCGGTAAACGATCTACTCCGTTATGATAAAATTGCTAAAGTTCCCTACAAGTTGCCTTTATGACTGTATGATGATCTGCGCATGTCTCTCAAAACATCCAACGACAGGGCTACCTACTGACTAATAGTAGGATAACACTGTCTAAAGGAAAAAAAGGAAAAGAGCAAAGACCGTTCGAGTAGGTAGACAGTTCATAGTTGCTTGTTCATAAAAACAAATAAAATAATTTTTCACACATGCACAAACTTTTCTCTAAAATATTTTCAAAGACAGAGAACTTTGTATACGTTCTCAACGATAGGAGAAACATTAAAAAGTTCGCCGCACTAAGGCGTCTTTTCAAAAATATTTTCAAAACACATGAATGCAAAGCATTTTCAAATTGAGCTAGCAACTAAGAGCCCGTAGATAACTACAAATGGAAAGGCTGCTAATACCTTCCCTTTCCATAATCTACCCCCCCGAACTCAAAATCTTCAAAAAAGGTATTTCATGTTCTATTCACCCTTCCTTTGTTGGATAAAAGAAAATTCGATGGTGACTCTTGCTAACCGCAACATTTGCGATAAAATGCAAAACCAGTAAAGTCAGTTCTCCCACCGTATTACACTTACCATCAATCTTTTTTACCATTCCCCAAGCGCGTATGAACCTCTGACGATAACCTTGCAGGTCGTTGTCGTAGTAGAACATAATACTCTGGATTAGCATGTCATGAGGATCGTTTCTTCGTGCGTAACCAAACTGACTTAAAGCTAGAGAAGGGTTGTAAGTGATGCCTCCTCTAATGCCAAGGAGTGGCACATTAGGAAATTCTCCGCAGCGATCAACAATAGAGATGTCTTATTGAGAGCGAGAACACCAATAGATATAAGAGTGAGAGAGACATCAACCTTTAAGACCATCTTAAGCCTAGCTCATTCTTCATTACTGATTGAGGAAGGTGCAAAATGAACCACCTATAGAGCAAAGTTATGCAACACATAAGAGTCCCTCGTTTCTTCATAGTACGAGTGTGGAGAGAATGCAGAATATCCTCGAGCAATGTAGGCCTTGGATTGTAAGTAAGGAAAATCATGATGGTGCTCACATCTATAATTTGGTCTGGATTAGGGAACAATACCAAACCATAGATCAGGAGGGCCAAGATATCCTCAAAAGCATGGAAACTCATGGAATTTAGGAACAACTGAGCTCTCTCAATCAGAAATTTTGCAAGAAGACCTTTAACCCCACTTCTCCTTTCCCAATTAGATTCAATGTCAGATGGTTTTAGGTGTAAAGTTGTGGCAACATCTTCAGGCTTTGGATCTTGTGCTAAACCGGTGAAGGGTATCTTCTCCAATATAGGCACTCCAAGTAGCTTAGAGAATTCTTCGAACGTGGGCACCAACTGATAATCACGGAAAGTGAAGCAATGATGTTTAGGATCGAAGAACTGGAATAAGACGCTCATCATACCTTCTTCAAAACCGGTAGTAACCAAACTGAGCAAGTGACCATGCCTTCTATTAAATTGGGAACTTTTAGGAACCCTTGAGACCAATTCTCTAAGCTTGGAACGTATTCCTACGAAGTTGATCCGGATGATATTTCTGCGAGCGGAAGCCATAACCTACAAAACAGAGAAGAGACAAATCCCTAGGTCCTTGAAATGGTTAGTTAAAATGCTATGTTATGGTGTTTATGATGTTATGTTCATGCTTAAAACAAATTAGCAAACACAAACAAGTCAAACAAAGACCTTAGGTTTAAAGGCTTGCATGAGGTCTATAGGTAAGTACACTTTTGAAGTTTAGTTGGCTGAGTCTGTCCTAGCAATAATAATCGGGTTCTAAGAGTCTTATATCATTGATCTTTATCTCAGACATTGTTTCAGCTCAAGCATCTAAATTGTAACAGAAATATCTCGAAAGTCTAATCATAATGAGTGTAGCATCGAGTATCAACCAACTTCAATCTGCACCAAAGCCGACCATCTCACTACTTTCTAATGGCCGAGATTAGTTAATTTAAGGTTCTAAAGGTCAGTTAGTGCTTAATGACACTATGTGGAAGCCTAATGTTATCCTTGACTGACTCAAGGAACATTAGTACAAGCCAGAGTATCACACTAATGAAGATATCATATCATCCATATCGGTCTATGTCGTACAGCCTCCATGATTTATTGCTACTTACCTAATGGTGTTCCCTAATCCGGGTGTAGGATCTTTCCAAGAAAATACCCAAAAAAACCCTCAAATGTAAAGAAATCAAAGCAGACAGTTTAAAGCAAGTAAATGTGACCTAAGCTCTTAAGGTAACCCCTCTTTTTTAGGTATCAGTTCCCCAACAGAGTCGCCAGTTCTGTAATACAGTGGGAGAACTGACTTGGTTCGTTTTGCGTTTTATCGCAATTGTTGCGGATAGAAAGAGTCGCAACCGAATTTTCTTTTATCCAATAAAGGAAAGGTGGAAAGAACAAGAAAAAACTTTGATAGATTTTGAGTTCTGGGGGTAGATTATGAAAAGGGAAGGTGTTAGCACCCTTTTCATCCGTAGTGATCTACGGGCTCTTAATCGCTTGCTCACTTTATTTGTTTTGTGTGCATGTGCTATTGAAAAAGTTTTGAAATTCCAAATAGCAAGGCATTTTGCTTTATGATAAATCTTGTATCAGTCGTCAAGAGTGTTTATAAAGCATTTTGAAAATGTTTTTTTGAAAGTGTGAGGAGTGAAAAGTGTTTTAAGTTGTGAGCAAGCAATTAACAGTAACTACCTACTCAAGGTCTTTCTTGTATTTTTCCTTCTCCTTTAGATAGTGATATTCATTCTATTAGTTAGCAGGAAGCCCTATCTTTGGATGTTTGAGGGACAGGCGTATGATCGTTGTTATGGTCATTGAAGGCAACTTGTAGGGATACCTTTAGCAATTTGAAGGGACTGTCATCATATATATTCGTAGGCAACATCGAGGGACAAGATCATATACCGTAGGCAACTTCGAGGGACATTGAGGGACCATGATCTTTATGATGATTTGAAACTGAGAGTCTTTGCTAATGGTATCCCTATATTCGAGGGACATGACCATTTTTTCCCGAGACAATGAGAGAAGTTACCCTAGAGGTGAAGTGTGCAAAGTGTGCTTGATTCAATTTATTTATCTTGCAATTAGGGTTAGTTATTGATTTCTTTTATATCTTTTCATACAATCCTATTAATCTAAGCATTAACAGTAATAATAAAAAAATAAAGCAGAAAGACACGTCCTACGCTATTACATCGCTTCGAGAAGGGGTACAAAACCATAAAATTGGGGGGGAAATAGCAAGCGAATAAAATTCTAATTTAAGCTATTACATTCCTTTAGCAATTAAAATAATCGGAAAAAATAATAAAATATGCGACAGTAATAACATACGTGAAATTATAAAAGGAAAAGAAAAGAGAAAATTTGTTTTGATTGTTTGATAAAATGTTTGATGATTAACCTAAAACCTAGTTGATTTTAATTAATAGGAAAAAGTTAGGTAATTAATTTAAATAAAACCCTAAAATCTAAGTTGATTTTAATTTAATTAAGAAAATAGTTAATTAGTGAAAAACCTAAAAAATTAAATTACGGTTTATTAAATAAAAAAACCTAAAATTAAACTAAAACCTAAAATTAATTTAAAAACCTAAAATTAAATTAAAACCTAAAATTAAATTAAAAACCTAAAGTTAAATTAAAAATTAATTAATTGAGTTAATTATGAAAAATAAAAGGTTTGTGAAAAATGTTAGGTTTTATGAAAAAGGTTTTGGTTATCTGTGACAATAGGGAAAAAAAGGAGGAAAATAGTGAGAAACATAGAATTGAAACAAGAAATAATCCAAAAGAATCTCAGGATTTTTCAGCAATATGTTCACCGCCAGACCAAGTGACAAACATGCATGGGACCATTACGATGGTCCAAACCTGTAGTGTTGAATCTCAAGAACACATTAAACAAATTAGTATACCATGAAATACAAAGAAAACAAATATATGAAATTTTGTAATGTTAAAACCGATATGGCATGTATGAATACTTCTACACCCTTTTGATCATGGAGATCGAAACAGCCTTACCTTACTGAGTTACTGGAAGTGAATGAGATGGCTTGTTTGTAGTGAGATGAGG
Organism: Vicia faba; assembly: GCA_948472305.1. NCBI lineage: Eukaryota > Viridiplantae > Streptophyta > Magnoliopsida > Fabales > Fabaceae > Vicia > Vicia faba. The sequence continues at coordinate 846 of CATIWC010001190.1, read as the reverse complement.
GTTTGTAATAAGGATCTCAAGATTTCTAGGGTTCTTGAAAAAATTTGATATTTAAACAAGATTGTGGCATGTATTTTTTTGTTGTGTCCTTGTTTGTATGAAAAGAGTGAGATTATATAATGGAAATTAGGGAAAAGATATGGGCTTTAGATGTGCAATTGGGCCATCAATAACCACAAGCAATAGTGCAGATTTTTATTCACTTGAGTTTGACACGTTCCAAGCAAATTTGCAGGGACCTCACTGCGATTTTTTAAGTTGAAGTGTGAAAATAGAATGTAGTTGACATCGAGAACAAACTTCTGTCCAAAAATGGACTCAATCGGATAAACAGTGAATTAGTTATAAATTTTTGAAATTTCGTCTCAGACAACTTAATTTCCAACTTCAGAATTTTCAGTGAGTTGCACGCAATTCGGTTAAAAACGGAAGCCTTCAGGGTACCGTTTTCTTTTGAAAATATAAACCAAAATTTATCTAACTTAATTTTTGAGACAATGCCACTGGAACCAGCTTGATACGATAAAAATTAATCGAGTTATGATTTTTTGAATACGGAGCAGGTAAACATATGTCACAATTTTCCTGTGCGGAAACACTTGATAAATCCATATTTTCGGAGACTTTCTGAATGTAATTGGCTTCCGGCCGTGAGAGTTGAAAATGTAGATGATGTCAAGACGGAACTTTGGTCACCGGAACAGGTTCAAAACGAGCCACGGGCTTCAAGTTATGAATTTTTTAGTGCATAAAAACTGCACTTTCAGCACACTTTTGCACCATATTTCTTCGAGAAAACTCGCACATTTAGAGACTTTCTTTAAAGAATTGGCTCTCGAGCAAAAC